>VXAU01002862.1:1504959-1652096 GCA_013399695.1 Formicarius rufipectus
AAGATAAAAAGAAGAAGGGAGAGAAAATCTTCGTTTAAATTCCCTTTCTGAGGCTTTCAGACAAACTACGGGGAAGCGGCGGCTGCGACGGCGCTGCCAGCCAGACGCCGCACGGCTTCGGGGGAGCTCCCCCTCCCCGCTGCCTTTGCTGTAACCTCACTTGAGCCTATCGAAATCTTTTGTGCGGTGTCACCGCCCTTCGTTTAAATGCTGCCCTCCCCCCCGCCGCCGCCCCGCGCCCGCCGCCGCTCGCTCCTCCCAGGCGGAGGGGGCAGCAGCGTCGGCACCGCCCGCCGCGGGCGCTGGGGGCTCGCTGGGCAGAGCAACAACCGGGGGTGCCGAAGGGAGAGGCCGGGGGAGGGAGGCGAGAGGGAGCCGGAGAGCGGGTGGGCGGCGGCGCATCCTGCGCTTGGACACCGGAGACGGAGGAGATGCCGCGGGGGGAACGGAGCGGCCGCCCCCGCCCGAACCCTGCCCCGGGCAGCCCACCAGGTAAGTGCGACCTTCCCGGGAGCTCCCGTCCCTGCCCCGGTCCCTGTCCCGGTGGAAGGAGCCGTTCCGGGTGTTGTCAGCCCGGACGGGGCAGAGCCCCTGTCAGCCCGTGCCGCCGCTCCGCATCCCGCGGTGCTGCCCCCGCACCCGTGCGGGGTGTTGTACACACGGGATGCGGTGTGGCTGCATCTGTGTTTACACAGGGATAGTGCCCTCAGCACTGGCCTTGACTCAGTTTTTAAACCAGTGAAGATGAATTTGGTCTGTTCCTCGCCTGTTTCTGTCATCGTTTTCGAGCACTGGTTACTGTTTGTTAGACTTTAGCAAGGAAAATGTAAACCTACTGACACTGCTGTGTACAGAAATACTTTCTCTGGCCTGTTTCCATTCTGCAGCACACCAAGAACCATATTAGATGATTCTTGTCAAAACCAAGATGTTAATGCACAGTAAATCTGAGGCATTCAAGTAAATGCCGTTAAACAATAATAAAATTAAAATTGCTAATTGAGCTGGAACAAGTTGCAAGGAGATCGGTTTAATGCTGCCTGGGATGCTACCAAAAGGAATGTATAGTTTGGTAAATGCTGGTGGTGAGAACATTTATGTCCCACACATCAGATTCTGTCCTGTTACGCAGTATCTCCATCAACATAATCCTCATTAATCAGATCCATGTTGAAACCATCTTAATATTTGTTACATATTTTGCTGCAGCTAAATAATAATATAATTTTGCTCCTTCCAATCAGAATTCCGTTTTAAAGTTAGGCTCTAATTCTAGGCATTCAGAATGCATTTAGCAGGCTATGAAATCCAGAAATATATTTGTCCCCGATTCACAGTTAGCATCCTGCTACATTCATACTACTGCAGGGGTATAAGTGACCTTGAAATAAACGGAAACTGGACCAAACTCCTCACTTGCAGTTGCAGGCCAGATCCAGTGATGTTTTGGCACAAATAGAGCTCACCTAATGGATTCCGTCCATTTAAGGAGCTTCAGACAAGTTTATTTGTATATATTCTCAGCCATTAGCTAGGGGAACCCATGGCCTTCTACTTGTAGAGCCAGATGTGAACAGGATGAACACAGATGTGAAAGTGGAGGGTTAAGTGGATGTACAGTTTTGGGGGAGGGGGAAGTCCTTGCCCTAGAGCTGGGCTTGAGGAAAGGGGCAAATACTGGTCTGTGGGTGTGTCGAAAATAGGGCAGTTCTCTGCCCATCCCTCCTCACAAAAACAGCGTGAGGGAAATTTTGTTTCCTTGACTCATATTACAGCAGTTGAAAGGAAGGTCATGATTTGGGCCTAAACAATTTTGGCTTACTGCCAGCAACTTGTTTCCAAAAGTATAAATAGGAATGATTTCAGAGTACTCTGAAAAATAAAAATCAATAGGCAGAAGAAGCCAGCTAAACTACTTCAAAATGTTTTCAGATATGTCCTTAAGTGAAGTGAGATAGTGTGCAAGCACAAGGAATGTCTCTCATAAATATTAACCTAGTTTGTCTTTAATGAGGATTGACTACATTTAATTAGAATTTGAAAGACTTCATTTTAGAAAACGTAGGTCTCACCCCTGGCTAGAAGAGGTGTTACGTGACCTAATAATCTTTTCCATTTTTAGATGGTGCCACTTACCATGATGATCCGTGTGATTTGTGCCATTCCCCAAGGACAAAGCGGAATGGTCTTTGGTTTGGACAGGTCCTGCTTGGCTCGTCTGCCAGCCTTCCTCCACAGAAGCACAGCTAGGCCTTTACCATGGCCATTCCTACCAGCTAGCAGGGGCACCAAAGCTCTTAGTAACTGCTACAATGTGAAGCAAATATTCTTTGAGCTACTTTAATCCATCCACAAGACTGAGCCACTGCTTATCAGCCTCAGTATTAGCAAGGGGAAAAACAGGTAATTATTGTCCTGTAGTGGGTGTTGCATGTAGACAGCCTCCAAGGCAGTCTTGCTAAATACCATTCTCCTCCCATAGTAGCCCTTGATATTCAGCTCTTCTGCATGAGTGACCTGCCTTTTGCTGTTGGAAAAAAATAATGTAGAAAATACCACTTTAATTGGTCTTTCTTACCGTGGAAGTGGTGTTTCCTGGAGCAACTGCCTGTTAGGTCTGTCCTACAGACTTCAGGCTGTCTATACAAGTGCACCTGGCCTGGCTGGGTTCAAAATCACTCACAGTGTGTGCTTACTCTAAAAGGCAGTCTTGGAGGCAGATTCTCTTGGGCTGGTAAACTGAGCAGAAGTGAGGATCAGCTAGTTACATGCTCTAAAGTGCCAGTACATGTATCTGTGTGATTTCAGAGGAAACTTTTACTCAGTGATGTTTGCAGTATTTCCTTCATAAGTGTTCTGCACATCTCTTTCAAGGAGAATGTGTGCATACCCATTTATTTCCTGGCTACTGAGTGCAAAGGTGATCCATAGGATCATGAGCTCACTGAATTGGCATTAAAACTTGGGAGATATGAAAATCAGGTGGCCGTGCATGGCTTTAAAAAGATTTCACTGACAGAGGCTAAATGAAATAGCTCTCTGGGGTTCAAACCAGCAGGCATTGTCAGATACAACGGGATTAAAAGGCTTTTTAATGTGGCTTAGTAGTGTACAGAAGATTGGCTTACTTGTATGAGCTCTTCTTTTGTCACATTGATCTTTATTTTGCATTGTGCTTAGCACAACAGAAACTAGAGGCTGAAGTCTTCTTTCTTGAATCATCTGACATAACTTGACCCTTTTATTGCTTAGTAAAATATTTTTTTGTGAAGGAAGAATTGATTTTTGCCAGTGTAGCCACTATTGAGTAATAGCTGAAAAATATCAAGTTGTAATAATTTTATGAACACTGTATGTGGCCAGGTTGGTGAGAGGAAGTTACTATACAGTGGGTTATACTACTTTATATTACTTTCCTCTGTGGATGTATTGATCTAACTTAATAGGGATCTTGCTGATGAAGGAATAAAAGGCAATTCAGTGGTTCCCCTGTGTCAGTTATGTGTGACTAAACCCATGAGGTGGTAATTACAGGAATGATAGCTCCAGTTCTGAGGGATGCATCTGGTTTGTCTGGCTGTGCTGAAAATCAGAGGAGGAAAAGTCAGCAGAGACAGATGGGAGAAATAATTTAGCACAGAAGCAGACTTTGCAGAAGAGGCTGGAAGTACCTGGGTCTTCCTCTCAGCAGGAATGGAAGAAGGAGAGACAAGTGTGTTGACTGGCTTACTGTTCTTAGGATCTACTTTGTTCTAAATGTTTTGGTGCTAAGTAAATGTTTTGTGGTCAGTACTTGGAGGCATAACTTTTTGAGAGACTAAAACTGTCAGGTTTGGGTCTGTCTCAAGTCTGCAGAGGTAGCCATGGTTGAGACCCTGGGGATGCAACCTGAGAACTTCCCTCTGTGGGTAGCAAAAAAAGACAGCTGGAGATCTGGAGGAGCATTTAACTGGGCACTTGCAACAGCAAAGTGCAAACACAGTCACAAGTTTTGTTTCTTCTTCTGTTGTCTACAAATAAATGGCTTTTAGACTAATGGGTGGGCTTTTGCATACAGGTTTAACCTTGGTGTTGTGATGCAGTGCTTTGTTTTTGGCCTTTTTTTTTTATTATGACTTAGTAAAAAACACAGTATCAAAGATAAGAACACGTTCATTACATAGACCAGTAATGTAAATATCTCACTTGTGTCAAAATACCGGTCATCTCCCACTTCTCAGCTGAAAGCTAACACAGCAAAAGCTCTCTTTATTTTGTTGTCCTTTTATTCACTATTTATTGTTTTCACCACTTGCCGTACGTAATCAATTGGTTGTCCCCTGCTGTTACCATGGATATTTAATACAGAGACATGGAAAAGAGACACATTTTTATGAAAAGGAAAATGCAACTACAACACTGCTCTTGTGGTTGTGCTGTATTTTATATGGATACAGCCAATAATTACTTTCTGCTTCATGTTCTCCTCTACCATCTACACATCTGGATAGCCATCCTTCACCTCATGTGTTGTGAGGCTGGTGCCTGAAGAGCATTAGGTGTAAAGTAGCTCCTTGTGTCCATTCTCCCTCCCGGGAGCAGGTGAGAAGGGCCAGATGCAGATTTGTGTGTCAGTTGCCTTGGAACTCTGAAGCACTTAATGGCAGAGTGGTCAATGATGTTGATTACAGTGGTCCAGCATGAGCAGCAGTCCAAGGCTCTCCCCTCAGACTCTTAGGTCTGGGTTTTTTGAGATCAAAGGAGAATGGAGCATTTTGAACAAAATGTGCAAGGGCCCACCCTTCCTGAATTGCACTTTTGGTGGTATGTTCTGTCCTGCAGTTATAGTACTCTACAGAACTGTTTGGGTTTCTCCCCTCCCTGTCCTCTTTGAAGATATGTATCATGAGAGAAATTTAATAGATATTTTCACAGGGGTTTCTGATCCTGCACTGCTCTCATTGTGCCTGAATGTTCAGTGAGGAGAGCTGTTGATCATAAACAGTTTAAGCTTAGCATTTTAAACTAGCCTAGCTAGTTTAAGCATTCATCAAAACTTCATGTAATGTATTACTTACATTCGATGTAGGTGCCAAAACTGACCTGTAAACCTAAAATTAAATTGGGACTGCAAAATTAATTTCATTTAGACTGCAAAATTAGGCTATAAATGGAATTCCTGTGGGAACTGTGCAAACTTTTCTTTGCCATTGATTTAATGCAATTCTTTTCTTAATAAGGTAACTTTAAATTGTGTACCTGATACACAGTTTTAACCAGCACAGATTTGTAGCAAATCTTGCAGTAAGAGGAGTATTAACAGGAATATTTTGTGGTGTTTCTGAATTTAAGGATCACGGTGTGTAGCTTTATTGCAGTTGAGTAGACAGTCAGGGATCAAACCCCCTCCACAAACCTGATCTGACAGGTAAGGATACAGAGCTACTGTGTCACCTGTCATACATCTTCATCCAGTCAATAAATTTTAATTTATAGAATGCTCATTCACAGCATAACACAAATGCAGGGTAAAGATTTATTTCATGGTGAAAACTGAATTCAGAATCTGAATTTCATGGTTATACCAGAATCAGAATTTCATGTCCAAATTACAGTTGTTAAGACCTAATTTGGGGAAATTTTGAATTAAAGACTTAATTTTTCAAATTTGACCCAAGAATTCAAGGTCTGCCTAACTGGAACAAAAATTTGCGTTCTCTTAATAGATGGAAAGTGAGTGGGCTTTTTTTATGCATGAAGTTAAATGGAGGACTGAAATTATTCTGAGTCATTCAAATGTTCATGCTCTAGGTGACAGCATATTCTGCTTGCTATGCTTCTGGTAACAGTATTAGATTTTCTTTTTTTTTTTTCCTTGAGATTTAAACATGTTCTTGTTGTTTTTAAAGATAACATGTTCATGTCTGAATCTCGAAGTTTTACTCTGCCTATGAATAAATTCAGAGGGCTGAATTAACACATGCACTGTCTGTGCATGAGAGCTTGGGCATTAGATTCGCTCTGCAGGGGAATATTTAGGGTACTTGACATAATTTGACCTATGAAAACACTAATTTTGAATGTTTTACTGAAAATAACTCATAATATCCTGACATTCTGTAAAATGTATGACAGTGCTTTTAAACAGGGAAGAATATGCGGAATGCTGGGTCATCTCAAAGCTTGCTTGAAGTTTTCTAGTGTCTGTTACTCATCAAGTCTTCTGTATTGTTTAACACAGTATCGTCCTGGTCCTTCTCTAAGCCAGTAGGTGCAAAAGCAGTTCTAGTGCCTGTCAGGCTGTGTAAGAGCACAGCTGTGCACCAGACCTCAACCATTCTGGATATCCAAAACAATCACGAAAGGCTGCCTTGTGCTACACCTCATTCATCTGGGCCACTATTAAACATACTTTTGTATCAGTAGAGTTGTTAAAATGATTTAATTCTTCCAGACACAGTACGTGCTCATAGCAGGCAGCCCTTGCATGTTCATTCTCCCTTCTGCATGCTTAGGGCTGATCTTCTCATCTTGTAGGTTTAATGTCTTAATTGTCTATATGGCTTTCCAAGAAGGTATTGCCCTTTCCTTGATGAAGTCAAGTTCTTTGTTCTTTTTAAGGTTTCATTCCAAGGAATGTCAAGGAACAAGCTTTTAAGACCCTATTGCACTGTATTTCCAAAGAAAAATAAAACGTGACAAATAGAAATACAGCTTTAAATGGAAAATTGCACACAAAACCCCACTTGAGAGAGCTTTTGGCAGCTAAAAATATAGACACATTTTTCTCCCAACTCTAAAGAAATAATAGTATGGGAAATTTGCAAAAATACAGTTCTAAAAATTAAAAACAAAACCCAACAAACAAAACCAAGCAAACAAAAATAAACAAAACCCGAGAATCCTAAACTTCATTAGAGAAATTTAGAACATCTTGAATCCTCTCGTATTACCACTTCACCCAACCCTACTCAATAATGAAAACAGTTTACATCAGCAGGGAGAGGTAGATTTGCCTTTCTGATAGGTATAGCTTTATAATTGAAGATGCTACTAATAAAATTTGTGTGTTCCAGAAGCAAAAATGACAGTCACAGCTTGAGACCTTTCCTGGCATGACTAGATGGGACTTTAAGCTACAAGATAAAGCATTATACACATTACTTTTGCAATCTGCAATGAAAGTAGCCATCTATTATTGGATATGTTCTGTATTGCAATTGTAATAGTGTTAGCTGCTAGGACTATAAAGACTTATGGAATATGAAAACGTTTAAGCTATAAAAAGCATATTTGTATCTGTAGATGCTCTGATCAAAACACAATGTGCTTCAATAAAAAGAAATGCAATTTAAATTTCTTCTGTCAGTGATACATGCCCCATGGTTTTTTTTGCATGGGAAAGAGGAACAGCAGAGAACAGAGGCTGAACAAGGGTTTGTCCTGCAGCTGAACCCAGAACAAGCAGACTCTGAACAAGTCTTCCTGGACACAGAATTTTGCCTGAACAGAGAGAGCTGTAAGGTCAGAGCCAAGCATGAAAAATATCTCCGTTTCAAATTAAAGCTTTTATGTGCATGACAAGGAAATGTATAGTGTTTGGTGCAGGGCTGGATATTCTGAACAACCTGTTCGCCTACCAAAGGGAATTGGATTACTTTTGAGATCCATATCTGAACGTCGTATCAGATATTAAAGAAAGTAAGTTGGGTTGGTTTGTTCTAATAAGAAAAGCAGAATTGAAGATCCTAGTAGAAATGCAGTGAAAATATTTTATGTGGTAAGTCCAGCATTCCAAGATTGAATCTTTAGTCTTTTTTCCAGTGAATGTACACATGATCCAATAATAACAAAAGTTAGCAGAAACACATTTTGGTAAAACCTCATTAATCAAGGCAATCTGATACAGTATACTTGATGTTCATTATATTTAATGACTAATCAGTGGGCAAATGTGCTCCTTAGTGGGTTGGGGATTGGACAGCTCTGTGAGAAGTCCTTGTCTAGATCCCGTTTAGTTACTGTACATTTAACAAGCTCCACAAATAGCTCTGGGATAACTCCTTCCCATTCCTCGGGCAGTGATGTGTCTGCAATGTTACAAAACAGTGGAGGCTGCAGACCAGGATGTGTGCGTGTGGGGATGCTGAAATCTCGGATCCACATCCTCCTGTTCTGTTTCTCATGCCATGGGTGCTTGGTGAGCTGCTGCTTCATGGACCTCATCTCCCTGGTGTTCACACTCTGCACGGCCCTTCGGTGTTTGATCACTGCACGAGTCAGTCCAGGCTTTGGAAAGTCTCCCCAAACCCACGCCCCTGCCTACTGACTGCTCTTTGTATTTAAACACTGTGTCCATAAGGACAGTGGCCTCCTGGTTTGTTAGTGTTGAAACTAAATGATTTCTAAAGCCCCTTCCAACCCAAACCATTCTCTGATGACAGGACTATGACAGGAACAGAACTGGGGTTGAAGTGTTGGCTCAGTAGAATTAGTTCCTCTGCTCTGAACCTGATCCACCTTGGATGATGGAATGGAAGAGCAGCCTGTTCACTTAAGCAGCCTGACTACAATTAATATCTACCAGTAGCAGTGACTGTGATGCTGCCTTGAATTCCCAAGTTTAAACTTCTTGGAGTTCAAGGTGAAAGGCTGAAGAGAAGATGGTGCTATTTGCAATTAAAGCAGCTCCCTTTTAGATGAAAAATGATGACCGAAGAGTGAAATAAGGTCATGCAGTCGTCCATCTGTGTAATTTGGTTTAGATAATAGAAAAACAGTCTGTACAAAGAAAAACCTGTATCTCATGTTTTCATGGTGGTCAGATGCTTTGGATTTGTAAAACACCTTTGAATTTAGCCATTTTCTAAACCTCGTATTGCTGACACTAGTCAAAACGAGAAGACTCACGCGATGGGCATGGTTCCTATCCCACAGACCGGCGAACGCGGATACTTTTCGTCCCCTTTTTTTAAAAGGCAAAGCATCAAGAAGCTATCGCACAGCTGAAGCTCCAGGAGCTGGGCCATCATTTATGCGTGTACCCAGCGATGTTCAGCGTTCGTTCAGGGCCGCGTCGCCGGATCGGGGTGGGGTGGGTGTGCCCTCCGGCCTCTCAGCACCCCACTCCCTGTCTCTGTACCAGCCCCGGTCCTTGTCCCAGCCCCGCTCCCAGCCCCAGCCGCGGTCCCAGGCCGGGCCGGCTCCTCCCCCGCTCTCGGCGCCGCCCCTCCTGAGGCGCCGCAGAAGATGGCGGCGGGCCGGGCGATGCTGGCGGTGCTGGTGGTTCTGTGTGTGGGCGCCGCGGCCGGCGGGTCCGGGGGGGAGCGGCGCCCGGGGCCGCCCAAGAAGAAGGACATTCGGGACTACAACGACGCGGACATGGCCCGGCTGCTGGAGCAGTGGGAGGTGCGCGGAGAAGGGCCGCGAACACGCGGAGGGGGCTGCGGGGAGAGGGGCCGCTCTGCCCGGTGCCGGGCCTGGTGTAGGCCGGGAGGAAGGAGAGGAGGAGGAGAAGGAGGATGAGAGGAGGGGTCCCCGGGCCGGTGGAGGGTGGCGGTGCCGGTGTCCTCCCCCGGGGCGGTGGGTCCGTGTGTGCGAGCTGCAGGTCGGGGCCCACGGACGCGGCTCTCGCCCTGCCCCGCCGCCCCTGTCCCGCCTCCCGCGATCCCTGCCCGCAGTCTGCTCTGGCTGCAAAGTCAGGGGGGTTTTGGTGTATTGAGGATGATACACTCAGTGACCGAGGCGGGGATACCAGGAGGAACATTCATTTTAGGTTCAGGGTAGATACGCTGTGGTATTGGTTTGGTGTTTCTTTTCACTTCTCGCTGTAACTTCTGGTTCCAGCTCGCTCATCCTCCTCCATCCCCCACCGTCCCGCTGCCGTAACTTTCCTTGGCAGTCTCCCATCACTCTTTTCTCCATGTGCTTGTCATGCCACTGTTCAGTTCTTTTTGCTATTTGGTCTTCCATCGTCTTCTCTTAAATGCCAGAGCCCTCATCACTGTAATTTTTCCTTTCCCGTGAGGTTTTTCCCTGGAATGTGTTGCACAAAAACTGAAGGAAATAATAGAGTGAAAACTTCTGTTTCCTCTAACATCAGTTATAAGTCAAGGGACATAAATAGAGTTTTGTAATATGAACTATAGATGAAGTAACTGTGAGAGGTAAGGTTGTTTGCCTTGGTCCTGGTTTGAAGGTCATTTTTGAAGTTCATGTTCATGCCATGGACTGTTACTGTGTATCTCCCTTTAGGAAGAGAAGGTCTTAGAAAATTGAGTTAAAATTTGAAATAAAATTAGTAAAAAACTGAAAGTTTGGCTTTCTGATAGTGGTATCAGCCAAGGACCCAGAAGTCTAAAAATAGTGCTAAAATATCAAGGCTTAAACGATAATATTGCCCAACTTCAACCAAATTTGGCATTGTAGGAAAAATTCTTAAAAGGTGAATATATCTGAGTTTGAATGAGATGCTTGGATGCAAGGGAGGCTCAGGTTGATGCTGTTATGAGACTGATGGTACATTCTGTCCCAGCCCTGTGGCACAAAGAGCAGGAGGCTGCTGAGGGCTTTTCCTCTTCAGCTGGAGCAGGTCTGTGATCCAGGTCACCACGTGCTGCACAAATGCTTGTGGCCAGACTGGGTGCAGATGTGGCAGAGCAGCTGGGGAGTCGCTGGTGTTCCCACTGTGGAGAGAGATACACAGGGCAGAGCCCCAGAAGAGCAGAGTTCCTGAGGCAGGGCTTGACAATGGAGTGCTGTTTGGTCTCTGGGATGGTCAGCTGCATGGCATCGTGCCTGGTGGGAGTCAGGATGCACAGGGAGCATGGAAGACCTGAGGGGGTGATGGCTGGAGGACTGAGGAGAGAAAGGGCATAAGTGCACTTTATGGAGTTGGATGAGAAACAAAGGGGCCGTTGTGAATTTGGGTAAGAGCAGGAAATCTGCTCATGAGCGAGGAGCACAGGGCACAGAACTGTACAGAGTCACTTCAGTAGAGTGAGATGACTTCTAATTTTCTGTTTCCTAGTCAGTTAGTCTAAAACCATTGGAGGTTGGTGGCTGTAACATCCCTGGGTTAGGCCATGAGCCTGGTGAGGCTGAGGCTGTGGCTCCAGCAGCCTTCCCAGGAGGAGCAGTGGCCTCTCTGTGCTGGCTGTCCCGTTGCCCCTTGTACCCTGTGCATGACTGCCTGGTGATCTGCAAGAGATGGCTGGTGGAAAACAAGCACAGGGAACAAGGAAAAGAGGCAGAGCTGCTGCAGCAGCTCAGTTGCACAGCTGGAGCTTGCAGGAAACCACCCAGGGATCTCCCTCATGGAAAAGGACTCTCCAGAAGCCTTCAGTCCTGGGAAGCTGGAAACAACTGAGAATCTGGTCTGGAGGTCTGTTACTGAAAGGTCATGTGCTTTAAATAGTTCATTGTTGTTTTAAGCTCAGGGTTTCTCAGGCTTGACTCTGAGCTAAGATCATTGAATAAGGGAAGGAATTAAGTGACATATGTTGCTAATGTTTTTAAATATAAGAATCCAGGGCATTTATGTGAAATGTGTGAGAAGTGAAAGGTGAGGGGAGAAGCAAGAGAAGGAATATGTGGTTATTACTGTGTCTGTGTAATGCTTTCCCTCTGGAATGTCATGTTACTGTTTAAGTGTCTGCTAGATGTTTCAAAGGAGGAGCTTATACTTCCATTTTTTTACTTTGTAAATAGCTTTATAAAAACAAAATTGCTTGATAATTTCTACAGGATCAAGAATTGTCATGTAAAACTTCTTACAGCTTCTGATAATAATTCCATTCAAAATTCAACAATACAGCTTTAGGAGCATTTAGTTGAATGGTTAAGGGAAAAATAGGGGATACTTGGTACTAGGTTGTGTTGTCACTAAACCCGAAGTCAGTTTCTGGATTGCGTAAGGAGTATTTGGCAACATTTATTTCTGCCTTTCTCTTTCAAAACTGTGAAATAAGCTGGTTTTGTAGTAGCCAAACAAGACTAAATTAAGGATCAATTTGCTTTTAATTCTGGAGAACATTTTTCATTCAAGAAGATTTTGTGTTTTCGCTGTACTTTACCAATTTCAGCATTTTCCAGCTTCCTCTGAGATAAGTAATGTTCCCACTTTGTGAGGGACTTTCCAGGGGCTCTCTCCTTTCCTCCCAGTTCATTTAATGTGGAAGTTTCAAAGGCATGTGAAATACTTGAAAGTGTGTTTCAGATTTGCAAAATTGAAACAGATATTTAATTAGTAAGGACAGTCTAAGGCTTCTACAACTTTTATTCTGTGGTACCTAAACATTAAACAGTATTGTCAAAAAGACAAGGAATCCATGGATTTGAGATGGGTAAAGAACATAGGTCACTTGTATGAAACTTTAACCTTTAAAGGATGTGCTGTGCTGTGCTCCATGAGTGTTGGAGGAGGATGATGGTGAGTTGGTGTATGTGCATGTGCAAATGTGACGGTGGTGCACACTGAGGTCTAAAAATCAGCTTGGCTCCTGACCTTTGAGGCCTCTGAGGGGAATATCTTTGGACAATGCTACAGTTCATGTTCCTAATGGAGTGATGTGTATTTGAAGTCATGACAACACCCAAAATAACTGCTTTAATTTCTGCTAATTTACTAGTTCTTGGGTGGATGCCAATGTAAGACTTCTGGATTTTTCTCTTCTGCTTTTTGCTTTTTAATTCCATGATACAAACACTGTCTAAGAAATCAAGTTCTAGCTTAATGTAAGTTGTCACTATATTCACTCCTCTCTGTTGCGTGCAGCTTTAAGGGGCAGCAGTTTAAATTGTGCCTTTCTAAATATTTAAATGCCTGTCAGCCTCAGCAGAGTCATCAAGAGGGATTTGTTTTTCTTTTTTTGTAAGAGTGATTTATTCTTAGTGATTATGTTGTCAGACTGTGAGCTGCATCTGTGCATTAGAGAAGTCATGAAACCTTTAATAAAAGTCTTCCTGTGGCATGAACATTGAAAATCTGAATTTGTGTGATTGTATTTGTTTAAAGACACAAAGAAAGGAAAATTAAATTCTCAAGCAGTTGAATGTTTTGACCTCTGAAAGCAAAATGGAAATGAACACTTTTTATTTTTATGTGTATAAGCTTGTTTTGTTACAACTTTCTTATTACATCTTGTATACTTATTATATTTTTGGGAAACTGTAAAAAAAAAAAAAAGAGTTATTTTATGAATTTCCTAGGTGGAATTATATTGAATTAACCTTGAGGCTGAAATATTTCTCAGTACATGGTAAAATTAAATTCTGTCTATCAGTATGAAAATGTGTATCATTTTGAGGGGAGGGTTATAAATGGAAAGAACTCTCCTGATGAACTATCCTGAAACAAAAGTCCCTGTTTCTTTCGGTTCCAGAATCTCCATCATTAAACAAAACAAACAAAAAAAAATTTTTGTCAAAGCAGAGTTATTCTCTAAGCAAAGAGAAATTAAAAAAAAAATACATCTTTGGGGAACAATTTAATTAAAAGCCTCCTTGTCCTTTTCAAAACAGAAGGATGATGACATTGAAGAGGGAGATCTTCCTGAGCACAAGAGGCCTCCAGCACCAATAGATTTCTCAAAAATTGATCCAGGCAAGCCTGAAAGCATCCTGAAACTGACAAAAAAGGGGAAGACTTTGATGATGTTTGTCACAGTGTCGGGAAATCCCACAGAAAAGGAGACAGAAG
Organism: Formicarius rufipectus; assembly: GCA_013399695.1. Classification (NCBI taxonomy): domain Eukaryota; kingdom Metazoa; phylum Chordata; class Aves; order Passeriformes; family Formicariidae; genus Formicarius; species Formicarius rufipectus. Next base: position 1,518,638 of record VXAU01002862.1, read on the forward strand.
AAATTACCAGCTTGTGGCAGGGCGGTCTCTTCAATGCCAACTACGACGTGCAGAGGTAAATGATGACACACAAGGATAAAGTTCCTGCCTTTGCAGAATCCTTGTTTCTTTCCTCCTGAAAACCTTTTTAACTGTTCATCCTGTGCCATTTTCCATCTCCATCATCTATTACTATTTTTTTGTTTCTGTGTCAGTTTATATTCCAATCTGTTTCAAGGCATGCTACAAAACTTCTGCTGTGGTGCACAAATACCTTCAGCACTTACACATGATGTATGTATGTATGTATGTATAGCCTGGATTCTTCTTCTCTCATTACACTTCAGCTATTTATCAGTTTTAACTGCAGTAGTTTGCCTTTATGTGCATAGTGGAAAACATCACACTCGGAAGACTTGTCACCACAAAAGGCTTTTTGTTCCCCTGGCTAAAAGAATGTGACTCTTTTTTTCTCTCAGAGAGAGAGGATCATTTTGAAACAGAAGAATGTTGTGTTCTTGTATTGAGGCTGAGAAGGGTTGTAGCAAGTGTATAAAGCAAATTTTATGTTCATTAGTGGATTTTACATAGTGCGAAATTAGTTACTAAGTTTTCTTCATATTCTTGCCTCCTTAGTTATTTATAAATGAATACAATTTATTAAACATCCGAGAAGATTGTTCTCTTGTCCCCATCCCCAGGCAACAACAAGACCAGCTTCTTGCTCTCAGACATGTCATGGAGGTTCTCTGAATTAAGCAAATGTTGTAGTATTTGAAAAGCACAGAGTTAACTGAAAAATATATGGATCTTTCCTCTAGGTTTATTGTTGGCTCCAATCGGGCCATCTTTATGTTACGTGATGGTGGCTATGCCTGGGAGATCAAAGACTTCCTGATAAATCAAGAAAGATGTGCAGATGTCACTCTGGAAGGGCAGGTGTATCCTGGCAAAGGAGCAGATGAAAATGAGAAAGTGAAAAACAAAACAAAACCTGAAAAAGCAAAGAAGAAAAAAGATGCAGAGAAGAAATCATCTAATAGCGTGAAAGAGGACAACCGAGCAACCAAACAGAGAGAGGAGCTATGACAGACACATTACCCAGACTGAACCCTGCTCTGCTGCTCCATGAAGGGGATCTCCTTTTGAGTCCTGGGTTTACTGGGGGGCAGAGGGAAGGAAGCAGAGACTACTGAGGTTTAAATTTTTGTGGTGAAATTCACCAGTTTACTCCTTTCTGTTGGCCATTTATTTAGTTAAAGGGAAGGTGATGCTTCATACAGGCAATTGACTACTTTAGTTTGTAATTTTTTTATGCTTTTGTTGTTGTTTAAAATTAACAAGTCTGTGTGTCTAACATCACAAGCCTAATTTAAGTGAAAAAGAAGGATTATGGTCTCAAAATGCCCTGAGGTTCATCTGTAGGAGCCATGTCCATCTTGGGTGTGCAAGTTGGTCATTGATACACAAATGCTCTCAGACAGCCAAGTGCAGTGTGAAAGGATTCTCTTGGAACCAGTTTGACAGACTTGATACAAAACTGTCCAAAGTTGCAAAGAATAGTGCTACAATGGCCAAAGATGCCTGAAATTACAGGGTTTAGGACATGTCTGGTTAGACTACTTGTTTATTTTAAATAAATTCAGTCCGTTCTGTCCCAAGAACTCCACGGCAGTTCTTAGGAGCATGATGGAAGCTAGGTGGGTGCTCAGCTAATGCACTCCAAATCTGTGAAGGAAGGAGATTCTGTGCCCTTCAGAAGTTGATGGTATTACGGCATCTGCATGAGCAGTGTCAGGGTGAAAGGAAAAGTTGAATTTGGGGCATTTAGAACTGTGCCTCTGGAAGCAAATGTTATGTTATCCAGACAGTGAGCAAGAAGAAATAGCTTTAACTCTGAAATTAATTTGTTTTACTGATTTAGCAGTTTGTTTTAATATTTGAAAAGGAACTAGTTACAGAACAGTTAAACTTTGAGTTAGACATATCACTCAGTGATGCTTAATAACCAGTTTGGTTATTTTCTTTTTTGGGTACAGATTTCTGACTGACATGATTGATTGTAAATGATCACTTGATTTGAATACTCTGAAGTTTGATGCAACTTTATGCAATTGGGAGGGTTCTATAGTTATTCAGTCAAATGCATTGCTTAGAATTGTTTCCCTTCTGCCTTACTCTCTGTTAGGGACTAAATGCCCCTAGAAATACGGTCCAGATCATTTTCCAGAGGATGAGCACACTATGAACTGTCTTCATTCAGTGCTAGTAAGATGTTACTTCAACTCTTCATTTAAGGTGCTAAAATCCAAGTGTTTTGGATAAAAGGTCCTAATAGAACCGTGATGGTTGACGTTGTGGAATACTTCAGTATCAAAAGTATGAAACCGCGTTTATTCACTGAACTTATTGGTTTGGAGAGTAGCAAAATCTTTTAAATAATTCTGCTTTTGGTTAAGTATTCCAGGGCCAGACTAACTCATATTTGGTTTTTGTATGCAAGGACTAAATGATGCTGATGAAGGGTGACCTCTTTTATTTAATCTTAATTATATTTGTATGAATTTAGGATTAAAGAAACCTTTCCAGCTGCACTTCATTGAACAGGTCTGTGCCTGTTTGAATGGAAAAGTTAAAATCATGTGTTTCTTCAGAATTAGCTATTACTTTTTATATTCTGCTATTAATCCAGATGTGTAGCAGAGTTGAGAAGTCTCAGTAGATATTTGGGTTGGAGAGATGTGCAGAGTCCATTTCTTGTTCAGAGCTAATTTGTCATTTAATCACATATTCTGGGTTTGCATTGCTATTTTAAACAGTATTGCTTCTCAGGAAAAGAACAGAGGTCAGATGAAACGATAAAAATTAAATATTAATGATTTTTTTCTTTTTTCAACTTTATAGTATGGAGATGGCAGTTCAGATTTTGATCAGAAACACATGAAAATGCAGTGTTTGTAGTTCTTATGAAACATAAACATGAGTTCTTTTTTGACAAACTGAGTTTGAGAAGCAATTACTGCACTATAGCTATAGCCCAGCTTTTCAGAATAGATACTTTAGTAATTCATAAGTATACATTTACAGTAGGTTGGGTCTTTACCCTTTGTAGTTAAGAGGAACTTTGTTGAAATTCAACCAGTCAATTCACCAGGGTTGTGGGTTTTTTTTGTTTTGTTGGTTGTTTCTGAGTGATTAAGTTGCCTATGCCAAATGCAGATTTATCTTGTGCCACATAGCTTATTGAAGTTTTAAAGTGTTTGGGTCTGTTGGTTGTTTTGGTTTGGTTTTTTAGGTTTTTAATAAGTGTAATGATTTGGCAGTTGCTTTTTGATGCAAAATACAAAATGCTGCCTTCAAGTAGGTTTTTTTTGTCTTCCATTTTTCTTCTCCCTTTTTCAAGTTTTATGCTCAACAAACACTGAACTGCAGTAGTGGGTATAATGTGGCAGGAACTGCTTTACCATCCAGTCTTTCTCTGATATCACAATTCATTAGTGCAAAACGGCTTCGTTTGCCTTTTAAAACTGCCACAGTCTTTGAGCCCCTTGCAGTTGTCCTGGTACAATGTTGCATAAGCAAGTGCTTTGGTGATAAGAAGCCCAAGCGCTATCACGCACATAAAGACACATGCATATATAAAAATAAATATCTTTAATAAGTTACTTCATGTCACCAACATTCTAAAGTACCTCAGAAGATGGGTTCTTTATTGGAGTCTTAGCAAGCTTTCAATAACAGATTTTTCGATTCTATATACAGGTCATTCAGATACCTCCTTTAAAACTAATTTCAACAAGTAGGATGGTAATTGTAGATCTTACTATTTCCTTTTTATTTCAGTTCTCTACAGAGGTACGTGGAAAATCACCTGCTTTCATGTCAGCTAAATGTCTGCTGCCTTTTTCCCCTCAGTTTATTCTCTGTTCCAGTGCTATAAGTAGCTTTTCTAAGTTACTGCGAAATCTTTTAACCCAGCTGTCCTTCTCAGAAAAAACCCAATGATTTGTCAGTGATAGTACACAAGAGGTGGCTGCACTTTGTGAAGAATTTTCAATGGACAATCGACTTTTTACATAATAAAATACTGGAAAAATTATTCTGAGGTTTTTGTTTGAGAGTGGTGTTTTGTGGGGTTTTTTTGTTGTGTTGTTGTTTAAGATAATCCTAATATATGCTGTGTGCCTTACCTGTTTTGCTAAAAAAACAAACGAACAATTTCAGTTTACATTGTGACCTACAAGAGCACAGGTAATCACTGTTCTTGAGGGCTTAACTTTATCAGAAAGAAAATAGGGAATTTAATGTTTAAATTTCCAGGACTGGGGCCCAGAAGACCCAAGAGAAGTACGAGGTGTGGTAAGTGAATGAATGCTGGCTGTTGAATTTATAACAAACTGTAGAATGACTTAGGTTGGAAAAGACCTATAAGTCCACCAACTACTAAATCCTACTAATTAGGAGATGCAAGCAGTGTCCATAATAATTTAAAAAGGATGGGAACTGGAAGTGTCGTTTCTACAACATTGCTAAGATTTAGCTCTGATGGTGCAATGATGTTCCCTGTAATGCCTTGCTTGTTGTCAGTCTTTTCTCCGTCTCCTGCACACGCTTTTCTTCATCACTTGCCAGCAGGGAGTTCTGTGGTTCCAGTTTCTTTTTCAGCTTCTCTTCGTTTGCCTTTGTTACTGCACTTATTTTACTAGGTGATCTCCCAGTTTTTAAAATTCTATCTTAAAGCCTGTATCAACACTTAAACAGGATCTCTGATCTTTGCTTAGAGTGGTCAAAGCATTTCTCTGAACAGTCAGGTCAGCCTTGACTTCCAAGTGACTCTACATTCCTGTCACTCTCTGAGTTTTCTCCCAGAAAGGAAATCATGAATTAATACACCGTTTTGTTAAGGTACAGAACAACTTACTTTTGTAGGCCACTGCCCTCGAGGGGTTTATGGTAAGGCTTAGAAAATATCTGTGGCTCATTTCCTTTTCTATTCAAGGAGTAACACCATTTGCCTTTTCCAGAGTTTTTTTTCTTTGGTTGGGGTTTTTTAATTGCACTGGCCTTTTATAGAAATTCAAAGAACCTGTGCCTGAATAGTGGGGATGGCCCCATTTTTAAATTGCCTTTTTCACTACTACTCTCGTGTTTCTCTTTATTATCATTATTGATATCCTACTAGGTCCATTGATACACTGTTCTTGGATAATTCTTATTCTGGGATAAAATGAACTATTTTTGCATATCAGTATTTTCTACCTTTCATACTGTGCCATTTTAACAGGACAAACCACACTGAATTCAAATTGCCAGAAAAGCTAGAAGCTGTTTGGATTCAAGAAGGAAAAACACTCCATTTGGATTTTTGGATGATGATATCTTTTCCAGTAGGGAAGTCGGGTGGTGTGAGAGGGTTGGATATACCATCTTTCTCGAGCAGAAGAGCTCTGCATTGCAGATTTTGATTAGCATTTAAAAAGCTGATGTAACATTACAATCAAGCATTCCACTATGTGCCAGCCTTTAGCCAAGGACAGCTGGTAAATATTTTGTTTCTTTCCCATGTGATGTATTTTCACTGTTGATACTGGTGTTGCTTGGAATATCAGTGGCATTATATCATTGTTTCCATAATATGAAAACCAGATCTGTTAACCATCATTTAAATTAACAGTAATAATTATTTTCTTTTTTAAAATGGGGTTATATGTATTTTTCTTTGAATTATTACATAGATATTGGTATTTTGAGTGAAAGTAAGGGAACAGTTAAAGGTGCTTCAAGCCTCATCCCAGTCCTGCTGGCAAAGGCCAGCAAATATGGTCTTGGTGTGCAGTTGCTGTTGAGGACAGTCCTTGTCCCAGAGGCCTTTCCACTGACCCAGGGATCCCTTGCACTTCCCTCTATGTGATGGTACCTTGTGAAGTGCTGTAATTCATCCCATTAGGACGCCTGCAGGCCCCCTGGCTCTGAAATAGCAGCTCAGAGTGGTGTCAAGAGTTCCAGATACTCAGGTGACTCAGTGCCACTGGGGTTGTGACTATAATCCTATTGGCAACATCTGGGGAAAGAATATGTTGCTTTTTGATTTCTCAGAAACTTTTTTCTTTCTTACCCCAGAATTACTGTCTCTGCTCTATTGCAGCTAGACAAGAGACCCTGATTTTTTTACAGAACAGGGACTAAAATGATCTAAATCATGAGGCTGATAACCGAAAGTATTTGTTTTTCCCCTTAGGTAACTTAACAGAAGCACAAACATGCAAACGCTTTGGCATTTAAGGCAGCAGTTGAGCAGAAGATTTTGAAAACCCCAACTTTCTTTGCTTTGATGTAGGTGCCAGGTAGTTTGTTGTGAACTAATGAGCTATGTAACTTAACAAGGGAAAGGCCACTTTTCATCTTACCGCTCCCAACGCCTGTTCCCACACAGCACCATCATTTAAGCCATATTGCTAACTTCTCAGATAACTGTAGTAAGGATTGAAATATATTTCAGCCATGTTATTTCCATCAGTACTGATAAGCCAGGACAGTCTCACTTTCTGGGATGAGGAAATCAGCTTTAGATTTGTAGCAGTGCAGACCATGCTCATGACATACCCAGATGCTCTTGTGGTACCAGCGGAATACTGGAGCTGGACTACAGGAAAGCAGAAATAAAAGTCAGCTGCATTAATTTCTTGAGGTGCTGCTATCAGCTGACAGACCCTTGGGCTTCAGGTGAGGTATCTGTGCTCTGAGAAACATTATCCTGTACTACTCATCCAACACTAACAATAGGAGAGGAGATGAGGTTACAGTGGTGCTGGGAATTCCGTGGTCTGCCATTACAGCATTTGGCAAAGGAGGAGACATAGTTACTTGTAAGTGGCTTTCTCCAGAGCAATTTCTATTGAGTCCTGCCACTGCTCCCTTATGACAGACCCCTTTCTGTGTCCTAGTACTGCTCCTGACTGCTGAGATAAAAAGTGCAAATAATTCTGTTTGCCAAGTGATGGAGGTCTCCTGTGAATTTTGTTTTTAAGGTTTTATATAGATATATAGATATATATATGTATATATACACGCACACACTGTGTTGTGTTCAGCTCCATGGCTAAGGGATCACCACAGGGAGGAGCTTCTGGAGGTGTCTTTTGTGAAGAAGCCATGCAAGAGGAAGGAAGGGTGTGCCTGCAGCAGTGGTTCCTACACATCCCTCCTCCATCCTTTGGTCAGGAAGAAAGTGGGGCGACGGAACAGCCTTTGGGACAGCTGCTGGAATGGCCCTTTGGTGCCGAAAAATCCTGGGCACATCCCTGCAGCCTCAGTTTCTGGCAGGGGTGATGCACTGCCTGGTCTGAAGATCTGAAAGGGCTGCCTAAAAAGCACTCTGGGGACACGGTCAGACATTTCTGATAGCCCAGCGGTTTGGGGAGAATCAAAGTTCTGTGAAGCAGTGGCGGAGCATCCTACATCTTGTAACTGTGAGGAGAAGCTGTGAGAGCTCGGTTAGGGGCGTGCTGCCCGTGGGGACTGACGAGTGTCCCGCCGGGAGCGGCCACGGGAGGGCGCGCGCGGACCGGGAACGGCGCTCTTAAATCACCGTAAAATACAATTATAATTCATATATATGTACTCGCTGTTTGCCCTATTCAAGGAAAAAAAATGTTTTCATAGGGAATAAGATTTTTGTTTTAATCACCTAATAACCCCCCCACCCACCCCAAATACAGGCCTAGTTTAATATACCCCTTCCTCTTTTCATCTCCTTCCCCTCCCATCTTCCTCCCTCAGATCCTGCAAGTGTGATCAGGCAGGCAGTGAAATGTGCTGAGGTCTGTGCAGACTGGCCAGCAAATATTTGCACACAGGGGGGTTGTCTGACCTCTTGGGTTTTGTCTTTTGAAATAAGCAGGGAGACAAAAATAAGAAATTTGCACTGAATATTTATTTTGCTAAACATTGTATACTCCAAACAACTACATATTATTTCATTTGTAAGCCACAATCTGTTGGGACCAATGTCCCAAGAGTTCTTGTCATCCTAAACCCAACAGTCAATGCATTACCACGGTCTGCGGACATAGAGAGCTTTCAAGTGCAAAGCAGATTATCAGAAAAGACATATTGCTGACCTCCTTAACAACCTGGACAATGCTCATCTCCAGTAAAAATGCTTCATATGTCTGCAATTTAGTTGTCTTAGTGCCATTGTAATAAATTAATAGAAAATATATCTTTTTCATTGGAAAGTCTATAAGAAAATGTACAAACATCTAACTCCGAAAAAGGACCAGCTGTTTCGGCAACAGGTAAAACAAGCATTCGAACAGAGGCAAAAAAACCCAAACCAAACATCCAAACAAAGAGACAAACAAACAAAATGCAATCAAAACCCCCACTCTACCAATGGCAACTGTATAGGCAAACATGGAAACATCTGCAGTAATGAAACCTTACAAAGAGAGTCACTGCAGTTGTGCAAGGACTGTAGAGGATGGACAAAGAACAAGCAGACAGGTAATTCACTAGTCAGAATGTGCATGTGCAGTTTCTAGAACAGTCAAGGATTAAACAGTAATCATATGGCACAAAGCTCTTGCTGTTGATGGCATCAGGCTTCATTCTGTCTTTAGAGCAACACACTGACTCCACTCCTGAAGGTCAGCGGGAGCCCTTTGCATTTCACTGGCATGGCTGTCCCAGTACACGGCCACAATGCTCTGCTATCCCTCGGGATTCCAGACTGCAGTGATTCCCTACCCCGTATTCACAGCATGAGACCCGCCTGAGCTCCAAAACAGACCCCATGTGACAAGCTCTGCATGATAGAACAAGCTACTTAAAAGTTTTCTTCTCTTAATAAAATTTTTTAGAAAAGAAAAAAAAAAGGTTTTTTTTTTCCTAGAGCCAAGTCTTATGATTTCACCCTGAGAATTCCCAAAACAGTAAAATCAGAAGCTACAGGTCAGCATAAATGCAGCATGTTCATAGAAGCTGGACAAACCTGTCTAAGGGATAGACCCACCTGGTGTGATCCTCCTGGCCATTTACACATTTTCAAGGAGCGGGAAGGGGAAATGGTTGTGGTCAGTGAAGCACCACAGAGGGCAATCCCTACCCTGGGGGTCATACAAAGCCAAATCCCGCTCCGGGCACATTCTCAGCCCACCTTTCCTGCCCCCATTTTTCACGTACTCATGAAAGAAATTCTCCTGCTTTGGTCCAGGTGTGTTGCACCAGCACTGGAGCAATGGCATAAATGGCATTGGCTCAGGGCAGTGAAGAGGCTTAGGTAACCCAGACTGATGGACTCAGGGAAGTTCTGATTAGTCTATTCCCTTGACTTCATGGATATGGCTCCATTTTGGCCATGTGAGAACATCAGATAAAGAATGGGATGATCATGGTTGAACCACCAGTGTCACTGACTCTTTCATGGAATAGTTTGTTAAATCCCCAAGCCAATCATAAGAATTTGGGGGGAAAACCAATCCACATTGCCTTTTGTAAGTGTTTACCATTCATTCTGGAAACAGCACAAATGCCTAAAGTGCATTCATTAACAGACTCTTGTTGGGAAGCAGGGAGGGAATGCTTGGCTCTTCTTTTTTCTTTTTTTTTTTTTTTTTCCCCAAACCCAATATATGTGACATTCAGTGAATTTGAAACAATTATATAAATAAGACTGAAAAGAACATTTCCAGTTTCAAAAGTCAGGATAGGCTTGAGGGGAATGTAACTTACAGGACTAAATTCTGCTCATGGTTGCTTTGACTTTCAGAGTGACTGATCTAAACCAGGCTTATAGAGTACAGCACCTGCCCAGCCTTTGGAATGACACACAAAATCTTTGCTTTTCAGTCCAACTGCAAGGTAGCATTTTGTGTGGAGAAAAGGCAATTTAATTATGTAAACTTTACTTAAAACAGAGCAAAATGAAGTAGCCATCAGCAACTAGAATAATTTATGTGGCAATGGGGACAGGCAGAGATAAAGTGGGGAAACAAACCCAAGTATCATTGGCAAAATTGTCCTTCTATGTGCTTTGAAAAGCTCGTCATCCTGTCTTTTACACTTCCCCCTGCCTTCAGATCCCTCAGAATAGCCAGAGCCTCCAGGGACACCTTCATGGCATTTCTGAGCAACAGGCAGAAATATCATGAAATACTGGAAGTGCTTTAAATGCTTTACAAGGTAATGTTTACTTTCCCAGCTTCGAGAGATGCCCCTGCAGAGTCCCGATTCACGCTAATCTGCTTCAGTACCCAGGTATTGTTTGAAGCAGGGGCAGAGGAGGTACAAGACATCCCACTAGTGCATGGGGATTCCCACTTTAATTCTTCAGCTGCCTGGTAAGGCCTCTGTCACCTTTCATCCAGGTCTCTTCCAGGAGGACCAAGACTAATATCCTTGAGCCTGAGGACAAGATCAGAAAGCAAAACACTGCAGAGCAGTCTGACCCCATTCTCTCTGATGTCCTGGGAAAAGGAGAGGGCTGGTTAACCTTTTGGATGCTGAGTAAGGTAAGTCCCAGCATTCCTAGCTAAAACCTGGAAGCCCTGAATGGGATGGCTTTAACTGACAACGTAAACCCTCCAGGCTGATCCTGAACATTATACAGAGGAGAAAGGTTGTATGGGAAAGGCTGAGAAAATAAAATGCCTGTGCTAATTGACATAGCTCTCCTAGCCTGCAGCAGCCTGTTAGAGGAAAATTTCCTGTTTGTACAATCACTTTTAAAACTCCTCAATCCAGAGGAAAAACGCAGTTTTCTGAGCAAGCAGAAATATGTGGTTTCATCAGTCTCCACTGGCATGTTTTGTCAGCTCTTCCTTGCCTCTCTTCCCCAACTATGTGCCTTGGGTTGCATGTACAAAACACAACCCAAAGAGCTTGATCAAACCTCATAGAAGCTTTAGGACAAATGCCTACTGTCCAGTCACATTTCCCAGCATCTAGGTAATCATTCAGATAATATTCTTTCCGCCTTAGATTGTCAACCAGCCTTTGACCTGGCATTCCACATTTATGTGAGCAGCCAGTCACATTATGCAAAATAAAAAGTCTTCAGACAACTTAGAGGCTGGTCAAAGCAATAACCCCCAATGGCCTTTAGACCTCAATCTCTCCCTTGGAGAGGCAGCACATTAGTCAGTCTGTCACAGGGGCGCTGATAAAACCAGCACGTGGTAAAACCAGGTCAAACCTTGCTTAGTAACGCACGAGTCGACAGGGCGTCGGTACGCGAGCCAGCGGGCGCGGGGCTGGCGCTCACAGGACGCACGCTGCTCAGAGGAAGGCTTTTCTGTCACATGTGGCCACTCTAGCTACTTACAGTAAGGGTTCTTTTTGAACAGCAACAACAACAACAAAATGCTACACCTGGTGTGCAGGCTGGCGAGGCGCCTGCGGCGAGCGGTCAGTAGTCCGAGCCATGGGGCAGTGCTGGCGGCCAGGGGGCACAGCAGGGTGTCCTCACAACTTCATTTTCTTCACCACAGGAATTGGCAGTGCTTGGTAGATTTTAGCTGAGTCCTCGTTAGTGACCAGCTTCACCCAGACAGGGCGGAAGCTGCCTTTGAAGCCGACAAAAGACATTTTTTCTGCAAATCAGAGCAAATGTATCAGGAGCGTGTTAGGGCTGGAGCAGAAAACTTGTGTGCATGGTTACATCCCATAGTTGGATGGGTGCAGGTGCACAAGAGCAAACAAACTTTGGCAACATGCATTCTCCAGGTACTGAATAAATATTTTCCTAATTTGGAGTAATTAAAGTTTACAATACATTTTGTATGCTTCTATTAAGCAATAACGTGTGCTACATTTCAGAGGAGAGAGTGAGAAGGAAAAAAACCGTCCTAGCAGGCAGCTTGAGATGCCTGTTGAAGTTCTCACTATTTGCATGGTGGTTATATTCAAACCCCCTTCTTGTTTGGGGAAGGTGGGGGGATAGTCCCTGCCTGCCACGGGCAGGGACAGCTTCCACTAGACAAAGTTGCTCCACCCCCCCATCCAACCTGGCCTTGAACACTTCCAGGGAGGGGGCGTCCACAACCTCTCTGGCAACCTGTGACAATGCTCATCACCCTCACAGGAAAGACGTTCAGGACAATAGACAAGACCTGAATCAGCAAATCTAACTAACACCCCTCCCCCCAAAAAAAGGAAAGCCAAAAGCTCACAGAGCTGACTGGAGCAACGTGCACGTAGAGCACTATTACTGCAGTACGTCATGCTCTAAAATCAATATGCTTTGTGCCAGAATTGTTTCAAGAGAAAATCAACTAAAAAAATGTTCAGACAAGTAAAAAATCCTGGTTTTGGGCACTTAGTGGGGGAAAAGGTCCAATATTCCTATTGTTAAAATGTCTTTTTATTTAAAATTAGTCTGAAAAAAATCAACTTCCCTGAATTATTTACATTTATGAACAACTTCCAGAGAACTTTTTCCATCTACAGTTTTGAATTGAGCACTGTTATCCAAAGCTGCACAAGTTAAAACCTTACAGTAAATAAATTACTGGTCCATCATGTTTGAGCACATGCTGATAGAAACAAGCAAGGCAATTTTAGAAGCAAAGAAAAAGTCTCTTTACAGGAACACAGGGAGGGGAATAGATCAAAAAGGGTTAGAACTGAATTTTTAAAGAGCAGTTACCTTTTAACCTAAGCCCCTCTTCTGCTCCAAGTTTCTCCAGCACTTTAGTCCATGGTCCTCTTGAAATTAATCTTCCTTTAGATGTCACTAACACTATGGAGCTGAAGGAAACAGAGACATGTATAAACAGATGAAGAGTCAGAACATGTTCTCTGCTTCTTTGTCCTGAGCATTGGTAACTACTGCCTGTGTGAATTAGACACCCACAAACTCCCATGGCTTCAGCTTTAATGGCTTTTATCAGTGCTTTCCAACAGCTTAGTCATATATTATTTTTCCAGTCAGGAAAAACCTATTAGAAAGCAGACAGAAGTCACTTCTCTTTTTTAAAACACTGTTTTCTGGGATGGTTTAAATGTTTTCAACCTGAAGTTCCATCCTGCTTTTCTCAGAAAAACATATGCTCTCCGTGGGATGCTCTTAGCAAGTCTCAAGTAATTACTTGTTCTTTCATTTTTCATTAGCAGATTAAACTTGAAGAAATTTACTTCTCTGAGACTTTTATTGGTCTGATTCTTTTCCTTTCAGTGTGCTTCTGCTTAAAAAGTGCATTACCATTATCATTATTACTATCACTTTTACTGACTTACTTACATGTACTCTATTTCACCTCAAAATTCTTTAGGTCCTCTACAAATGCAAAGTGATAAACAAAAGACATGAGTTAAGTGCTTTAAGCTAATGCAAATCTGTAGTAGCATGGATAAAATTCTATAACTGGTTAGGCTTAATTCTAGATGGATAGAATAAAACCCAAATTAAACAGGAAGAGATAACTTTTCTCACTACATAGGATGCTCAGTGAAGTTAAACTCATTACATCTTACAAGACTCACAGACACTTCCCATGGCCATCTCAAAGAGCTCTCTTCAGTGACTTCTGTGGAAGATTTGCTACTATGTTCAGTAGGGCTGGGATGTTGTCTTTGTTCACCTCCTAATTAAAGCTGCATGGCATGAATTGAGCAAACACTTGCTGAAATGAAATTATTTCATTCCATCTTATGGGGTTTCCATGAATGAAATTTCCCTGACTCAAATGCAGAATGAGACTCATGCTGGGTCTGTTTTACAGCATCAGTGTGGACACAAGGCACTAAAATTAATTAGGCAGCAGCTCCTGTGGAGCTCAAGCCCTGAGCTCCTGAGGGCAGCAGTTTTATCTTAACACCTCAGCTGGAACTGGGACTTATTTTCAGGGGGAAAATAGCAATGGGTGGTGGCAGAGGAGCAAGAGAAGCAAAAGAGTTAAGAGTTATCAGGACTTTTCCTAGAATAAGCGTAAGGTGTTGAAATGTTCCAGTGCTTACAAGATGGGATTGAGCTGGCAGGCTGGTTTTGAGTACTTTGTGAATGCTGAATCACCTCTTTTTATTTCCTTCAATTCACTAAAATTGTTACTTTTTATTAAGCATCTCCTGCTATAGAAATTTAAAGTAAATTCACCAGATGTTGTGTTTTCTTATCCCTGGGAAACTCATCATAAAAATGGATGCATTTTATATTAAAAATATATATATATATTTGCGTGCAGAGAGTTGCTTAAATGAATGGAAAGGCTTATCCTTGCTAGAAACACCTCTTCTTGCACCCTAGAAGCTGTTTCAGCAGTCTCCTCACAAGTGATAGGTGAGGCTGCTGTGGCTCCAATCCCTCCGCTGGCACCGTCTCTCTTACAGCCCGTGCCTTCCACCTTGGCAGGGAAAGGGGACCAGGAGCTGTCCCTGCACAGCTCCCACAGCTCGAGCTGAGCAACACTGTCATCCAGCTGAGGGATGGAAGTGGTTCCACAGCCACAGTTGAACTGTGCCTGACCAAACTGGGAAGGCCTGCAGGAGCTGGGCTGAGAAAACTTTTGTGAAAGAAGGACAATAATTTTGGGGTTCAACTCCTGCAAAGACATAGCTGAGTGAGACCTGAGAAGTGCTGAGTGGTCCACTTCCAGTCCTAATCCTAATACTAATCCTAATCCTGTTCCAACACTAACCCAGTTTTGAGAAGACAACAAGGCTCATAAAGACTTACATACACCTAAAGTCTAATACAACTCAATCTTCCAAAGTAAGAAAACATCCCGGAGCTAGATGTAGCTAGCACTGAGATTGGAATTTTTCTCTCTGAAAAGAAAAAATTCTAGTTTATGAAAGAAAAGTGAGCAACTACCACGATTGTCTGAAGTAACTACTGGATTTGATTTTTGTAACCTCCAGAATTATTTAGGACAATAGAAACACATCTGATGCCACCTGTATGGCACTGTGCTGAAACTTGCCCCGAGTCTCTAGAGTGAACATCAGAAAAATATCCTGTCAATCCGCCCACAGCTATTTCAGATGATTCAGCAACAAAGTACTCATATTTGTTTTAAGTGTTACGTATCAGATTTCAAATCCAAACAGATTTAATAACAATGAAATATATTCACTTCCCAAGAGCACTCCACAAGCTAATATGGGAACAACCCCTTTGGTTAAGAGGTTTCTGATGTTGTTCCAATTCTCCTTCCAGCAGATGAAGCTGCTGTTCTCTAGGATGCAGGAACATCTGTTGGCTACGTACCATCTGTTTGGAAAGCTCTGCATTTCTGGCTGCCCATACTTCAAATATAAAAGCATCTAGTTAGATCTGGACAGGGAAATGTGCAAAGGGGAATGTATTTTATTAGTGGAATTTTCTACAATTTGAGAGAACATGCAGGAAGTAGAAAAATGCAAACTGTGCACATCTGTACCAAACAGTTCTTGTTGAATTTAAGTCTGCAGTTTGTCTGTAACCCACAACACAAATGTAGCTCTGCAGTTTATCTGGGGCTCAATCAGTCCCTAAATCACAGAGTCTGCATCCTGCTGCTGCCTGCCCGTCCTGCACAAATTCAGACTCTGTTGGAGTCATCAGGCACAATAACACACTGCTGGGTGTCTGGCCCATGTTGGGTAACAAAATCCAGGAAAATGAGGAGTGTTATACACCATTCTTGTACATTGCAGCCTAGTGAGGCCAGATTATTTACTCACTGATCTTTGATGTTGTTGACATAATTTTCTATCTGTGCTGGAATTCCTTGTAAAATGGAGTTTTTGAATGTCACTCGATCAACAACTTTTCCATGATGTCCATCAATCACAACCAGTTGGATACCCTCATCAGTGAGGAAAAACCTGACACCATCAACCTGTGCAGGAGGAAAAACACTCATGATCTATCGTAGTAACACAATTGCAATCAATTACTTGTAAGAAGCACTGATAGGCCTGAGTCATGGGACTATTTATCAAAGGGCAGAATTCCAGGTCTCTGAGGTCAAGCTGTCCTGGATTTTCACTGATAGGGAAAGTTACAGCCTTTTTTCCTTTTTTTTTTTTTTATTCCAAAATACATAGCAGATGTGATCTGAATATAACTATGCACGGTAACTTGTAAGCAAGTTTTTCAGAAAGATGAAACAAGTATCTCAGAATTTCATCCCATATAAGTTCATTGAGAGGATTTGCTCACCTCAATATATGCAAAGTCATCCTTTAGGTGGAAATACTGTTTCTTGTAAGTTTCTATTTTCACTTCTATTAGGTGGTCCTTGGTCTTCTGTTTAATAAAAAAAAAAAGAAAATAAAGAAAAGGACAAACAAGGAGAGAAAAGAATTTTTCTATTGAGAATGTCCATTACCTGAATGCTGCATTTTCCAACATAATAAGTACTGACTTGCCAAATTACATTGCTAATGAAACTGGGCACAGTGGTAACCTCTCTGCTCATCCTGTCACCATTTAAATTGTTTCACCAAATGGCAAAGTGATTCTCATATGGAATCACTCCATAATTCCTTGAGGCTTTGCTGTGCATTCCAGTTTCAAGGGAGATGAGTGAAAAAGCCCAAATAACAGATAGACATCCCTCTCCCTCCCCCAGAACCAGACTGGATACAGCAGAAAGTGTTGTGCATTATATGAATGAGACACTCAGCTGTGCAGTGCCCTCTCTGACACTGCTGTTCTTACAGCCTGGATGAACTGGAGGCCAGGTAAGGAACCTGCTGACTTCTCTCCAGAGTCACATCTCCTGGCATAACCTGTCTTTCAGCTCGACACTTTAAGCACAGCACATCACATCAGAGCTCCCAAAGACCAAGCATCCAACTTCAACCCAAGTCTTGTGTGGCTCTGTCCTTTGAGGACCTGTGCTCTCTGCACGTGCAAGAATCTGTTTCCAATTATTTCATATGCCTGAACCATTTCAGAAAATCAGGCACAGGATATTCTGAGGTTGGTATGTCTGTGGGCATAATATGTGCCAGAACTACATATTTACACAAGCAATCATTCTGTGATAAGAAATCAACTGCTTTACCAGTTGTGCACTGGAGAGCTTCTTCGGCATTGGCACTTCCACTATTGGTGTCTCAATGTACTTGGGGTAGGCCATGGCTTCACAGTCACTGACACCAGCTGTCTTTGGGATCACAGCTTTGATTCTTATTCGTTCACAGCCCTTTACAGAGCAGAAAGCAAACTTCTCTTTCTCATTTTGAGCTTTGAGTTTCAGAAACAGCAGCCTGCAGGCAGGAGAAAAAAGCATCCTTCAAACTTTTGTGCAAAAAAAAAGCCAACTCCCAGTTTTGGTGGACTCCTTCCTATGCTCTCCAATAATGTGCACTGCAACCCTTGACACTGATATCTGCATTTTATAGTGCCAAATATACCACATGCAAAGGAAAGGGGACACAAGTCTCAGAAATGGTTTAAGGAGCTCAGGTAACTTAGAATAGAGAAATAAGATGGGACCTAAACTCCCTTGGACTCTATTCTATAATGATACAAATATGTAGAAATACATGCTTTGTATTTTAGGCTTTTCTTTCCCATTATTTTAATCCTTTAAAAGAAAATTACAGACTTTACATTCCTAGTTCTGTGCACCCCTGTCACAGTGTTTGTAAATGGCTGCTGCTCAAAACAACAAGGATTGCATATGTCTTCAGTTAAGTTTCATGGTCTGCACTTTGCTTTTGTCTTTGATTTTTGATTTTTTTTTCTAATTTGTATTCACTTGGCAAAGCATTTCCCAGAGTAATTGGCAGTGCAGCAGAGGCTATGAATGACTGGGAGCTGTGGGAGTCCCAGGAAAATTAAACACTGGTCACATTCCCAGAAAACCTTCCTGGTTTTGTTGTGATCCTCACAAATGGCTCACGATTCCAACAGCATTCTCAAAGCAGTGTCCAAATCAGCAAGGTCTGCTTCCTTACCCAGTGTCCTCATCCCAGTAGTAATATCCTTTGGTAGGATATCTGTGCTCCAGTTTCTCCATTTGGGAGGTTCTGTAGAAGGTTCCAGTTTTGTATGTTTTCTTCAGGAGACGGTTGTGGATGTCTGAGAGAATGGAAAACGTCGTCCCTTTAGGATAGCAAAACCCTACTTGGATCCAGTCGTTCCTAAAAATAGCAAAGACTCACATTGTAACAAGTCAACACATAACTATTATTTTACTGGACATGCTAGAAGCCAAACTAAATAATTCACTATGAAAAATGTAAGTTAATTTTTTCCTAGCCAGTTAAAATTTTCATGGTTTGAGATGAATCAATGCAATGTAAATTAGATATAATAACCATAGATTAGTTAAGCAATGTAGGTCAGATCTACTCCTGACTTCTACACCTGTGTTTTCCACGCACCAGGAATGAATTAACTCTGACGTTCCAAAAATGAACTGTGTTATCTTGCAGGGTTTCCCAGGGGAGGAAACAGGAATCTGAGATGCCTAATGAAAAGATGGTGAACTCAATGGACTTCCTGGAACAAGCATGTTCATTCCAGAAGAGCTCATGAGGTGATGACCTCACCCATTAAAAATGTGCAGTTACATTATTGGGCTGGAATGTTGGAATTCGGATCACTCACTTGTTGAAGTTGATGAGCCATATGGCCAGCTCTTCAGGGGCTGTCTTGTCCCAGTGGATGGTGTAGCCTTTCCTCAGAGTTATAACTGGCTGATACTGCTGGTAATGAGTGCTTTTGCTTAAAGCCCCTTCCAAGTAGAGTGGGTGATTGTGGTAGTCATTTTTTATTATTTTCATTTTCAAGTTGGCTGGCTTGTAGGCTTGGATGTACATCTAGATGAAAAAAAGATCACTAAGGGTTCAATGAACTACAGTAAAACATTAAAGGCCCAGATAGTCAATAGGTGTGAGCTGGTGTGAGCCCTGTGACCACAGCAGGGACCTGCATGCCTTGCACTCACAAGCAATTTCTTAGGCTTCCTTTTCAAAAAAGCAAACTGTTTTCAGAAAATAATTTTAAAAAAAAATAAATTTTAAAAAAGCCCATTTCCTCCTCCATGGAGTTCAAGTGCATGAACCAGAGAAGGCTTCAGACAGGCTGCAGCAGGACCGAGTTGTTCCACTGTGTTAATCAATCCTCAGCAGCAGGACAGTATCTACCTCAGACATCTGACTTCTGCTGAACAAGGACCCTTCTGTCTGCATTTCAGAAGCATTAAACCCAGCTCAGTGGTAAGAAATTGGCCATAGTGGCACCACACTGAAAAAAACCAACAGTTGCAACACCCAAGACAAAACCAGGCACTCTCAGCAGAGGAAAATGAGGGCTCTCATGGCAGCAGCACTCAGAGCTCCTGTGGTGGGAAGAATGGTTTGGTGGTCACACACAGGATGAAAGAATTTGAGAGCTGAAGTCTAATTTCGACTGCTCAGCACATTTCCCATAACACCGTGGGCAACACTTTCCTCCATAAATCAAGGGAAAATAACTAGCCAACAGCCCATGGATTTTTGAATATTAATCTGTTAATGCCCAAGGAGCTCTCAGGAGACTTCAGGCAGAAGTTGTTGGAGCTGTCAGCAGCCAGGGCTAAAGAATCTGAAAATGTACCACAGCATTCCTCGAGTTCAAAACCACCTGTGCAGACATGCTGATAAATACACACTGAGCACCCTGAAGAAAGTCCATTTCTGAAGGTCCAAGTTCACAGTGCCAAGAAATTTAAAATAAAACAGAGTGATAAAAATACTGCAAAATAAGCAGCTTTACCTGTGCAAAGTGTCCACTGCAGATGGAACCTCTCCAGTCAGGCACGTCAATGCAGTCAGGGTGCTTGATTAACCAGTTATCCTCTTTGATCAGGTATGAGCCTGGATATTCTGACACAGAACCATCTACATCATGAAAAACTGATGTTTTATCACCATCCATATCCAGATCATTGAACCAGGGGCCAGGTTCTCCAAAGAAGACTCTTGAGGTGATCTAAACAAAACATGAAACACATTTACATCTCCAGGAAGGAATTCATCATAGGAAAGGATGCCTAGGGTCACTACAGTGCCTTAAATTACCTATTTTCTATTTTATTTGGCATTGGAAAGCAGTTTGAATGAGTAGTAGTTTTGGGTTTGGGAGTCAACTTCTGCTTGAAGAAATCTATATGCACTACCATTATCATTCTTTAAATGGCCACAGATTTTGGCTGCTCAGCTTGAGACACTGTAGGCTTGATGTTTGATGGTTCTGAGGCCTCGTGACTCAAGTCTGGGGTTGCAGGTCCTCTGAGACCATCAACCTGTGGTTGATGTGGTAATAGAACTGTGAGCTTCTGAAACGAATCATCCAAAGATAGAAGCACCAAAATAATTTTCAGCTGATCTGGTCTTGTAAAAGACAGGAATATATTGCCATTTGGTACAGGCATATTAGGGTTGGCTCAGCCTGTACATTCCCTCCTCATTATGCCTGAAGGCAGTGTAGAGCTGGGTCACACACTTAAAAGGTATGTTTGATTTGTCATACAGAGCAAACACACATTTCCCTGCTGACCATGGGGGAAAGGCTAAAACAACCAGAATTTCAGTCTCAGTGGTGGGAAATATGTTTTAAAATTCTAGAGGAAGGTTCGGGAGACGAGGTGATTTCACTACATCCACTTCATTCAATTGTTTGCTAATACAATTGTAAGGTTCCAAAGCCACAAGAAATCATACTGAGAGGGGAATACTCAGCAACCTCCCTTGGGGAAAGGCTGCTCAGGCAACTTCTGACTGATATTTTTATCCAACATAAATAAATGTCATGTCACCAGCTTGCCCTGTGCAATGTTAGAGTGTGACCGACCAACACTTCTAGGGGAATTTTGCCTTTCCCATCACATTTGGCAGTAGTCATCACTTTCCCTGACCTATGAGCAAGTCTGCTAATTTTTTGGAAATTAAGCAACCCAAATAATTTCAGTCCAACCACTTTATTTATTTATTTGTTTGTAATGTTTGGCAGTTGGATTTAACAGCTGCTAGAGGTGAACCTCGGCAAACCAGTTAGAATGGATTTGTTCAGGCTAATACAAAACCAATTCAAAAGCACAGGCCCCAAGATGGGTTCAGACCAGCACCCAGAAGTTCATACTGTAACTCAAAATTTGGCAAACCCTTTTTGGTTGGGCTCTGCTCTCATTTTTGTCTGCAGGACTGGAGTCCATGGAATTACCCTGGTTGTGCAGGGCTGCAGAATTACCCTGCAGCAACTCAGTTTCATTGGCTGTTCCCCAAAGTCAGTATTTTCTGCTTTGAGGTCAGTTAGACCTTTCACAAAACAGAATTCTTTCTGTTGTTGTTTTAACATTATGCTGCTGTTGAAAATAAAGGGGCAGATTCTTCTGCTTGTTTCAGTTTCTGAAACATACAGAAATGGAAATTATTGTCACTTCACTTAATGTCACTAATTATTTTACTGGTTTTTAAACTGATGTCTGCTTCAGGTTTGCTGCAAACCTGAGAGAGAATTGGATTTTCTTGTTACTGTGCCCATCCAATTTTCTTTTCTTTGCTGCGACCCTGTTCTGGCAAAGACAATTGGCAATCCCTTGATGATCTCGTGTTTTCTCCTCTTTGCCCACCACCCCATTTCCAAGCCAAAAGAGTCTTTATGAGAAGGACAACTCACAGGGACATCTTCGAAGTGGATGTTGCTGACATTGTTGTTGGGGCAGCTCTGCCAGGCGTTGTTGAGCCGGAAGGCCAAAGCGCTCGTGTGCCGACCGTCCAGGGCCGCGAACTTGCGGAAGGTGCAGTTCTGGACGTTGATGGGTCCGTCATAGAACTGGATCCCTCGAATGGGAAAATCCCTACAATACATTTGGAGGAGACAGAGAGACTTGGTCATGACACATGAGCATCAGGATGAGCTGTATTATAGACATGTACAGTCCCACAGCACTTGTTTCTCAGCTGCTTTCATTTTGCACAACCCACAGGATGACTCCTGAGTTCAGGTTTTGGAAGAGAAGGGATTTCCCTCCTTTTTAGGTCGGTGAAGTCCTCTTATCCCTTCAAGTTCAGCTCAAGTTCCTTCGTGTTGAACAGATCATCTTTATTTAGTCTGTGTCCTCCAGGGAATGAACTTAAAGCAATGCCAAAGCATTGACCTAAAGATGAATGAATTCATGTTTGCCATCAGAAATGAGTTCAGCAGCAGTGAAACCTGAAACTCAACAGACCTGTGCAGACTCCTTGGGCTGAGTAATGGCTGGGCTAAAGGAAGTCCCACCACAGCTTTCAAAGGAACTTGGCGAGAATCATTGCAAATCAACTGCAATTAACAAAAAATATTTGAAAACCAAGGAAAGATCCTACATCTGTAGAGCTGAGAAGAGGTGAAGGGACAGATAATGAACCTTTAACAGCCTTTTCTGATATGATCTGCAAGGTACAGAAGACACCACTTTTCACACAGATTAAGTGCATGAGTTGCTTAAGCTTTTTAAGAGGCTAAGATAAGATGTTTCAAATTTCCCTTCAATAAATAAATTTGATCCCTTCCTCTTATGAATGGCTTCCCTTAGAGGAGACTTGCCTGCTCCTGTGCATCTGTAGTGTCTCTCTGAGTTTCTGCACACAACACCCAAGATGAGATATGCCCACATATATATGCATAAAGGATATTAGGAGTGTCACAGCAGACTGGGTTTTCATTATTGGTAGAGTTAATAATAAGCCTTCTGTATCACAAGTGACAGTGAAGGCCTTATAATATGCCAGAAAAAAATGAGCTGAGCTGTCTGTTCATTTGGGGCTGCTCTTAGGATAACTGTACTTTTAGGAATAACAGCAAAACAAGAGGCCACACACAAAGTTCAGTGCCCATTTCAAAACTTTTTAACAAAGGCATCAAATTCCTTTGCAGCAGCAATAGCAACAGCAGTGCTGAGGACATCCATGACCACATCTGGGATTCTACGAGCCTTCCTGGCAGATGACCCAGATGAAGATTGTCACATTGCTCAGCCACTGCTGACCACATACACAGAAATGTCCTGCTATCACACAGTCCTGTTGCTGCCCTCTCAGCTCTGCCTGCAAAGGGGAGGGGGAGGAAAAGAGGAGGTTGATGCTGTCTTGGCAGCCTGCAAGGGTGTACCTGCCAGCAGCAGCTGCACAGTGAGGACTCTGGGATTGGGAGACATGAAATCAAATCCTTTCTGTGCTATGGTTATTAAACTGAACAGCACCAAAGAAACCACACTGGGCTGGAGTTTGGGCTGGGAGCAGGAACAGTGAGTGCTTTGATGTGCTGAGCTCAACTTACTGGCCAATGGGTAGGGTCCTTCCTCTGTGATCCAGCCCTCCAGGTCCCCAGATTTCATTGTCCATTGTCTCTGTGCCCAGGTTTCCACTCTCACCAACAAACAGGCTGTTCTTGATTTCTTGCTTTGAGCCATCATCATGAGGGAAGGTTCCACCACTAAGAGGGAAGGGCTGGAGGTGAAAGGGCTGCTCACACCCAGCCCCACCACCTGTGCCCCACCACCTGTGCCACGCTTACCTAGCCAAGGTCAGTCCAATGCCATTGTCAGCAAACCTGCAAAGAGGAGAGAGATACTTAGATTTGGTTTTGCTTTGGTTTATCATGTCAAACTATAATAAGCAAAACAATGAAGTGGAGAACAGCAGGGATTAATTATTATACTGTGCTCAGGGGGAACTCAGGTTTTTCCAGATTTGTTCCTTGTACAGTTTTGGAATATCTCTTTTGGCACAACTTGCAGTATGTGCAGATTACATGAAGCAGCAGACATGCACCTGATGGCTCCAACGTGAGGTTCAGACAGATTACTAGGCATAGTTTACTTGTCTGATAAAGCTTTAACATTTGTCTAATGACCACAATCTTTCCACTGTTGGATAAAAATATCATGCTTAACTCCCACTCCAAGTAGCTGTTCTTATTTAATAGTGCTTTGCCTTATGCATACCTCTGTGCTCCCATCTTCATATATCACACATTGCTTCCATGAAAGACCTTTGTAAGGTGAACTATGATAAAAAGAGAGAAGCCTGGCTTCTCTTTCATGAACAGAGATCAGAGCTTCCTTATTAAAAACAAAAATAACCCCAAAAACTAGTGTCTATTTTGCTGAAATTTCAAGCTGTTGCATGAGATAAATCGCAGCTGTTGGTCCATGACTCCTGCTTCTAGGAAGGCTACACTGGATTGATAGTTTGAGTCAGTCTTGATGGTGTCCTCACACCGGTGTCACTCCACACATGCGTCACCGACCTCGGCAGTCACACGCGAGCAGAGCCCCGCGCAGCGCTGCTGTCTGTAGGTGGCAGCCCTTCCCACCCTATCGCCTCCCCGCTTCCCTGCGAGCCCGGGAACATTTGCGTGGTTAATGTGATACATAATTCCTTTTGTAGCAATAGAAATGGAAATGGCTGTGGCTATAAAGACAATTACAGTTTGATGGCTGCTTCCTCCAATTCACATCCACTCAGGTATTTGCTGCTGCAAACTCAAAGCACTTGGTCTTTGAGCAGCCTCCATAAGCTGCGTTTGCTCCATAAGTAATGTGAATGTCCCAGTGACCCGGGTGGGACCTGTGAGGACAACATTTGCTGACCATGGAGTGGGATGGATACTTGTGGTTCATAAGAAACACAAGCCATATTGCTCAATATTTCAATATCTCAAATTTCTGACTGTTGTGCTTCAACCCCATTCTTGCCAAGCTGACTGGTTGCTTTAAGAGGTCTGGGTCACTCAAGGGTAAGGCGGCTTTGGCCAGGAATTGGACACCAGATATTGCCATGACAGCTCTTCCCACCAGGGTTATCACTATAAGCCTCGTAAAAGGGCTTTTTCCTTCTTCTCTTTTTTTCATTGAGATTGATATCAGGAACCTGGCTCAGCAAAAGAAACTGCAGCAGATCATCTGTTTTCAAGTGCAAAACAAATATCTGCTCTGGCCAGCGCAGGAAATGGCCTTCAAAGAGCACAACACGCACTTGCCCAGTCTCTCTCCCTTGCTGCTGTGATGCATAGTTTTATGTCTGCTTCATCAGTACCTGCTTATTCAGCATAACAGTGAACCACATAACACTCATCTGTGACTGAGCTGAGCCAGGGAAGGTAGGAAGCATTTTGCTGTTTTCTTTTCCAAGCACCTCATTTTTCATGTAAAAAGATTAGTTTTTAACTTTAGTTATTTGCACCTGTGTGCCTGTCTCTGTGTATTGTGACCATTTGTGAATGCTGGTCAGCATCACACAGAGAAACAACCTGAGGGATCTTCAGCTCAGACAAAGCAGGTTTTGTTTGTATAAAATAATGCCTGTGGTTACTTAACATTTCATCTTTATTTCAATCTTGGCCATATGAAAGGTGCAAAGCTATATAAATACTCTGAACCACAGCTATGCTTGCCATAAACACCAGGCTGAACTCAGAGTTGAAATAAGGCAAAACTCACTGGCAGTTGTCCAGCCACACATCTCCTCCTCGCAGCCAGGCCCCGTGATCCTGATTCTTGTAGGCGATAAAGCGCTCAATTATTGCTGGTTCCCTGGGCTTCAAAGGATCAGCATCCTTGTGGGGGCTGTATCTGTAACAAGAAGGAGAGCAGAAAGGTTGGGGAGGGCAGGTAGACTTGCTCGCTGCATGGCCCTGCTAAACATCTGGTTTGTGGTAACCAGGAACAGTTTTGGGACAACAGTCCATCCACGTAGCATGTCTAGTCAAGCAGTGATGGACAGACCCAGCTGCCAAGAGAAGGAAGGTCCAGGCAAGGCAGTTGTAAAGACCCACTCCAAGTTTCCTTTCACCTTTCCAGTATTGTATTGCTGATATATTGCTGAAAGCATGGAAAGATTATTATTGCTCCCAAAAGTCTGAGGTTTGGGGGGTTTTTTTGTTTTGTGGTTTTTTTGGGTTTTTTTTGTTTGAGTTTTTTTTTTTTTTTAATCCTTTACTGTTATCCTTAACATATTCCTGTTATTTAGACAAATATCCTTTTGTTTTCCCTTTTGAGCTTTCTTATCTCCTAACTTTGGCTATACTGTGGCCTTGAGTGCCACTGCCAAGTTTTTCTTGCTGCGGAAAGGAATTAAAACATCTCAGAGAGGGGCTGAGAGTATGTCCTTCACTATTCCCACTACACAGGACACATGCACAAGATTTATTAACTCTGAAGGTCTCAGTATGATGAAATACTGGCTTGATGTAGCAAAAAAAGCGGCAGAAGTGGAAACTTCAGCGACATGTGCCCTCAGCTGCTCCCTGTCAGCCACCACTCAGGCCACAGGGTCTAAGCAAGGGTCTGGCTCTCTATAGTGATGCTGAGCCCAGCTGTCATTTACCCAGTCCCAAGGCACAGCTCTCCTTTTTACTGTTGAAGGAGCATCTTCCATCACACTACACAGCTTAGAAAACCAGACAGATGAGTATCCAACCCAGTGCCAGCAACGGATGGTCCAGAGATTAAAACTCATTCCTCACCAATGGATAGCAAGGCCAAGCTGTCAAATTGCTAACAGATATTCAATAGCACTTTGCTTTGCTTAATAAGCCATCATATCAATCTAAAACTGAGCATCAGGCTGATAGGGTTCCAGTAAATGAATGCTGCTTTGGCAACTTCATCACTGTGAATCTGCTTTCAGAAAGAGATTTAGTATCAGGCCTTGTGAATTCCCCAGATATTGTTAAATACAGATATTTGGAGATGGATTCCAATTTCATTCACATCTGTGATAACCGGAGGAACACTACAGGGTACAGAATTTGACTCAGATATTTAATGCTGTAACTGAATGTAGAATAATCTCTCCAACTCTGTAGCTGTCCAGGCTAGCTCACAGGTTGCCCCAGCCAGCTCAGCTATAATAACTTACTCAGTTGCTCAGTCTTGACATATGAAAAGTGAAAAACTGAATAAATAATCTGAGCTTCAGCCTAGGCCAGTGGGTAATCCCCAAGCATAACCAGGACTGTTTGGCTTCCAGGGGTCATTCCTGTCCTTGTATGTCAAGGGAGAAATTGCCTTTTGTAATCACTTACTGTGCCTGTGGCAGCAGGCAGTTACCCAAGGCACACGTTCAGCTGTATGGAAAAGCAGCATCAGGCTCCCAAGAGCAGGCTGCTCTTACGAAGTTATTTTTTATCAGTTACTTTTACCATTGAATTAATCACTTCAATTAACTGAGCATTAAAATAATGTAAATAACATTCACTTTTGAACATCTTTTAGCATTAGCTGCTAGCCAGGGTACTGGGGATCACAGGAGAACCGATATCTGAGCTCCTGGCTGGGCTCCCCTGGGCAGGAGGACTGATCTCATCCCTGCAGTGCTTGCCCAGTGCATGACTACAGGAGTCTGGGTAACCCACACACCAGAGATGGAAAGGAGAAAAGAATGAAGTTGTCATTCTCCCCCTGCTGAGCAGAGGTTTGCAGCAGGTTTCTCTTCCTTATATGGTTTCTTCTGTCAAGAAACCCAATCAGATGGGGAGGCAATGCAGGTTGGGTGCAACTGGAGGCAATTGGTCTCTCAGGAAAGAAAACTATGAAATTTGAGAATATTTAAGTCCTTTTACATGTTCGGGGGTTGGTAACTAAGCTTAGAGCCCAACTTAACCTCTAATGAGATACAAGGGTGCAAATGCAGTCCTTACATCAGCCTCCTCACTAGGGTGAGCTCTAGGGAAAGAGTGGGAATTCTCAGAAGCAACCAGACCACAGTAGGTCTGCTGATATGATACAGTCTATAGGGAGGTTTCCAGTATTTCTAAATTCCTCCATGACACCACACAGAGGTTGGGCACAGCAGCAGATGGAAGATCACTCTGTGTATTTAATTGTGGTTATTATTGCAGTGTCAGACTTGGAACTAGATTGAAATCTGACATCGAAGCATGAGCTCCATGACATAAGCACTCCCTGTTCAAGCAGGTTCTAAAAGAAGGAATAAAATCAGTATCATTGCCAGGAAATATTTCAATTTCTAATTCCTAAGAAACTCTTGCAGCAAGTTCTGCCCAGCTGGACTGTTGACCAGGCAGAAGTGCATTTCCTTGCTTATCCAAAAAATCAAGTCAGTGGAATACCCTAGAGCAGATGTAACATCCATGTCAGCTCAGAGCTAAAGGGCAAGGACAACACCACAAGGGTGCTGGGGGTAGAAATGAAGATAGAAATGGTGAGATGTATCTAAGTGAAGACCTTTCTTCAACAAGGGCCACCCCAAAGGCACTGCAATGATTCTTGGCAGCTTCATAGCAATTTCATAGCTTTCAGTCAGTGCCACACAGAAGTCTTTCCCAAACCAAACTGTGCAAAACACTTTACCTCCCAGAAATCAGTGTCAGAATAGGCCTTTTGTCCTTGGCAGAGGCTGGAGTGGTTTTAACGCCATTATCAATGATCATTCCAGCCTAAAGGAAAATAGAAATGCAATATCACTGCATATTTATAAATTTTACAGTTCTTTCCATCTCCAGGCTCTACGTCCAATTGTTGTAAGCCAAAATCACTTACACAGTCATAGTAACAACTTCTGCTAGCAGCATGTCAAACAGAGGGCTGCCAGGACTATCCAGATTTGCATCTATCCCAAAATTGCTGAAAATTTCTAGAACGGCACTTTTCTCATAAATGCATGTACCCCCATACATACCCTCAGCTGCAGTCTAAAGCCCTCAGTAGCACACAGCCCCACAGCACATTAAGTGGTAAATAAGCAGGGAAGGCAATTAGACACGGCGGCCGTATTTATCCCTCTAGAAGCTGTTCAGTTAATTGCTAACATTGGCAGTTGAGGTTTATAATTAGACAAGCTGCCAATAGATGTTCCTGAAGGCACTATTTTAGGAGTGCAGAGGCAATGAAGCAGCCTGGGCAGAGAGGAGTGTCACTCTGGGTGCCCATGAGCCAAGTGGGAGCTGGTGCTGGCCGACTCCGAGCGCTCCCACGCCAGCCCACGAGCTGCTTTATCTGCAGACACAAACAAGCACGCAGGAACGCTCAGTGAAACAGAAAGCACAGGCACTAATAGCTTGCAGACCCAAAGGGCTGGAGCGAGGAGATGGTGTTTGTTCCGAGGGCAGCGTTCCCGTTGCGTGCAGACTCACCCGGTAGTTGGAATGTGCACGGTTGTTGGAGAATTTCCCCATCGGCACGTGCTCTGAGTAGCCCGGGGAATACATGCCTGCTGAGGGCCCTGTTGGCACGTGGTGCAGAACAAACCAGAAGCCTGTTTCCTGAGAAAGAGAATGGACATTTGAGACTGTGCTGGTCTGTATCAGCCCAAGGAGATCTCAGGAAAGCCCAGGACGTAAACGAGACTTGAGGACAAATCACAGCCAGCAGCACTGACGTGTATAACTCTCTGCAGCAAAGAGTCTAATGCACACAAACACTGACATTCACCCTTCCACATCCTCAGGGTGCCTGAAGTTTATCTTTGACATTGATATTGAAGCTATAAGTGAGACTTTTGAAACTTAAAAATGCAATAATTTTTCTTTAGCGGCCTAAAAATGTATCAAGGAGTGCTAATCCAGGCACTCTGATTTGGAAGCTTTGGAAAGATGACATCTCTCTGTATAAGCTTGGTTTGCTGGTTTATTTGTCTTCATAGGACAATAAGGGCTCCTGATGTGACAAAGAATTCCTTTGGAATTTGCATTAGGGCTGACTGAAACTTCAGAGCACCATTACTGTGCTGCAATCAACACAACCATTGCCAAAGGCTTCTCTGTGACTCTGCAGTCACATTTATTTAATTTATTCAAGCTGCACACTGGGAATTTTTGTTAAAGCCACCCAGCTCTAGAAACAGCAAGTGACAAGAAGTGTGGCGCACAAGGAAAAACATTATTTTTATTGGTGGCAGCAGCCACATTACTGTGTGTCTCAATCAAGCAGTTTTAAAAATGTTACAGAAGGAGGTTTGAGTCCAGCAAGAGCCTCCCTCAGCCTTGCAGGGCTGTAACTCGCCTGAGCTATAACCAAATAAGAAACTTGTGCACTCACTTCAGATCCGGCAGCTGCACAGTTTATAAGGTTGTTGTGTGGGTTCGCTATCCAGAAAGTGGATACGGCACTGCAGGTCAGGAAAACAAAGAATAACATGAAGATGACACTTCGAGCACACACCAGAGTCACCCATCAACTCCCCCAGTACAGGCAGGGGCGATACCTCCCCAGATAAGGGGTCCTGCCTAGGAGACAAAAGGAATGTGTTTTTCCTTTCTCTTCTCATACCTTGTGTCCTCTGTGGTTTGACTGAGAGCAATGGCCTTATCTTTT
Organism: Formicarius rufipectus; assembly: GCA_013399695.1. Lineage (NCBI taxonomy): Eukaryota > Metazoa > Chordata > Aves > Passeriformes > Formicariidae > Formicarius > Formicarius rufipectus. The sequence continues at coordinate 1,548,853 of VXAU01002862.1, forward strand.
AAAATGCCAAGTATTAAATGAGGAATTTAATAGATAGACTTGAAATTTCAAGTCTGCTATGAAGCTGTCAGATGTCAATCAAGTTTTATGATAAAGTAAATATGTTGTTGCACAAGTCACAGAAAAGAATTTTGCCCCCAAAGAAGCCCTCAGGTTCATTAGAGACTTGCTTAATCAAGGGACCCAATGAATTACCTCTTAAGGGCTTTCCAGTACCTCCTGTGATTCATTAACTTTATTTGCTACCACCCTCCTGAACATTTCTTTTGGAACGAAAGGACTTCATTTGTCTAATGCACATAAGAGACTTTTAACTGAAAGACTCCCACCAAGGAGTAAAGATCAATCCATCACTGTCCATCCTGTGGCATACAGCATTCGTTAACAGCCACTGAGAAAACACTCAGTACTTATAGCCAGCAGACTGGCCCCCTAAATTTGCAAGGTGAAATTCAACCCCTTGCAGGGGATGAACCTACAGAACCCTTATGTCTATTTTAATCTTCTCATGAAGGATTTCATAGGGCTTTAGGCCAACTGATTCTTCTGTTCCTGCAAGTTTATCATCAAAACATAGCAAATTTTTTCTATTTTGGGCCCAGGACTGTCCTAGGTGAAAAAAAAAAGTTTGGATTATTTATAGACTACCTCCTGCTGCACAGGCAAGGGCAAGAATGGTATATATCCATAGGGATCTGTCTTTCAACCCAATCCTGTTCCTCAGAGCTATATGAATTGGGCAGGTACTGCGTCGTTTGGCACAATGCTATTGTCTTCATTCCTGGCAGTGCCTGCCTGCCTGATCCAAGCCAATGGAGCTACAGTCAGTGCTTGTCTCCCATCCCTGTGCTGGGTACCTTCATCACTGCCCCAGGGATAGTGTTACTGCACTTGTGCACTTGCAGGCTGGATGAGCTCTGTGCAAAACAAGCTATTTTTCTGATCAGGCCCTGAATTGTTTTGTAAAGGAAGACATGGCAGATCAAAGTACCCTAACATCATTCCGTTAGAAAGTGCTTAATTCATGTAACAGCCTTCAAAATCACACAACATATATCCCTCTGACTATTAAGAGAATTATCAGTGGAAAGTGAGCACAATGGCTGATTAACCCTTGTTTTATGAATGGAGTCGTTAAGTGTATTTTATAAACAAACACAGATGTGAAAAAGAGCATCACATGAATTCATCCCTTTCCCTTGCCAAAGTAAAAAATTAAAAATATGTTTGTTTGGACAAAACCCCACTTTGTTCTGAGGACAGAATGGATAACATTGATACAGTCTCAGCAGATTGAGCATTTCCAAGCAAAAGAAATTCCCTGAAGAATTTTAGCTGTTAGGCATCAATCAGCTTCTAACTGTCTCATTTTCAGGATGGAAGTCTGGCTTCACAGACTTTCTCACTGACTTTTGGAGCATCAGAAATTTAGAGGTTTTGTTAGCATAGATTACTTCCCCCTCCAGCTATAGCAGAATACATTGCTGGAGAAAAACCTGGACTACAGGCAGAAGTGTTCCTGTCTCCCAGCAGCTTCCACACAACACCAATGCTCTGTGGTCTCAAGACAAATCTTTATTGTAAAAGACCTCCCATTTTGTTGCACAGGGGTCTTGCCCACAAGATGAGCCCTCATCAATTTTAAACTCTTTAAAGGCAAGTTTGATGTCCAGCTTTTAATGGAAAACACTCTGAAAATAACATGGTTCCACAGACCTGCTCCAGACCATTTGCTATGCTCCCTGGACTAGAGCATCTCAGCTGGAGATCTGCTTGCCTATCTGCTGAACACACAGGTTTGACTTTCAGAGTCTAGTACTTTCTCAAGAGGAGTCAGGGGCATGGGGGAAGAAAAAGAAACCTAATTAGCTGCCTGATATGCAGCAAAATGAGTAAATTCCCTAAACAGCCAGTAATTTGTCATGAAATCATATTCCCAGGTTGACCTTGATTTATGGGCAGAAAACCCACGTGAACATCATGGAAAGAAAGGCTAGAGCAGAGTCTCAGTGAGTCTATACCCTGCCCTTTGACAGGACCAACCACAACCACATTTGTATTTGCGATGGATGGACAATTCTCTAATCAGTGCTTTAAAATTACTGATAATGAAGAATCCATGAATTCCCCCAAGAAAAAAAATATCATGCTTAACTTTGTGGCTGAGATGATTGTGTTTCTTCTATATTTCACCTGACTTTTCCCTACAAGGCCACAGAGCTGCAAAAATAATTTGCAAAAACTCTTCTTATTGCAAATGTTTCTATAATTCTCATGTAAACCTCAGTTGGCAGATCCACAAGGACGCTTAAGAAAAAATGATCTTGCAAAAAGGGAGATGAAAGGCATTTGACATTTCTCAAGTTTAAGAGATTGTTTGTGGCAAATTAAAGTTTCTAGGTGTTCTCATGTAAACATTTTCATAAGCTCATGTATAGACAGACTATCAGAGAACAAAGAGATGCATACAGTCTTTGTCCTTATATTGTCAAACTCCAATTCTGTGCTAAACTGCATTTATTGTATCGTTGGGGTTTCACTTCGGAGTCTGGGCAGACTGTGCCAAACAAATGCATAATACCAATGCTGTATCACTAAACAGTACCTATCCTTCACAGTTGATAACTTCTGAATCAAAGTGAAACTTTTCAAAATCAAGTGCCATTTGAGGTGAGCATGAATGTCAGTACACAGTCCATTCTAAACTCTGTAACTTTTTGCTGAGCCATTGGGCCCAACACTCCATACGACACAGCATCAGCATCACTGCTTATTTTGAACGAAAAGTTCCCAATATCTGAGGTAGGAACCAGCTCAATGGGCTTTATGCAAAAAAATGAAAAGTACACCCTAGGTGTGTAGAAATCTGAATAGTGCAAGGATAAAGACCCCAAGGAAACTGTTTTCCCAACTTTGGGACATACAGCCCAGACCCCTACAGATGATTACACAGTCACATACATGTAATGCTATCTGCTGCAGCCAAATCCTGCAAAGAGAAGGAAGAAAGAGGCAGGCTCCTACTCACCTGCAATCCTGCCTGGGTTTAGGGATGTACCCTGGGTAAGCTCCCTCGGTGATGAGTTTACACATCCTGCTGTCCCGGTCGGAGGGGAGCAGAGTGCTGGGTTTGACAAGCAGCCCCAGGCAGTGATCGAACGTGTTGCGCTCTTCTGGTCCATCCTCCGTGAAAAAGCAATGGCCCAGTGCATCATAACCCACCACATCCTTCACCTGCATGCACAAAACAAAGGCCAGTGTTTGGGTTTCATGCTTCAGCCGCTGTGTAATTAGAACACACGCTACAGTGATGGCACATAGGAGCCCCAGTACCCTTTGGAGCTCAGGGTCTGTAAGCAAAACCAAAAGCAAGATCACTCTTTGCCCTTAAGAGCTTATAGTCTAAGCAATAACTCCAACACTTAATTAGAATTTGTCATCACCTAGGAAATGCTTGTTCCATTCTTTTGTTGGCCTGTGAAATCAGAGACTTTCTTAGCATGAGGCTGGAAAAAACAAGGGGTAGGGGCGAACATTAGATGCTCAAATCACATCTGGGCTCATTCATCTTCATGTGGAGTTACATGAGCAGCTACATAAAATGCAACTGAAAAATGCAGCTGAGCTGAAAAAATATTTTTTCAGGCTATCGGAGAGGCAGCAAGTTATTTTCCAGACAGGCTGGCTTGTTTTAGATTTGACCTGATCCTTTTCTCCAAGTTGTTGACAGAAGCTTTACTTGACCCTGAGACAAATCAGCTGGTGTTAATCAGTTCTGCTCTGGTTTTGGTTTGAATGTTGTTAACATTGGGACTCTATTGGTTGAACAGAATAATACCAATCACACCACTGGAAGATCTGAGAAAACAATTTCAGGAGAAGATATGTGAATTTGAAGCTGAAGGCTAGGACTGAGTGGGAAACACCAGCCCCTGGACACAGCAGCTGTGTCCAGCAAGTCAGCTGTTAGCAGATATGTCTGGGATATGGAAAATTAATTTCAGGTCTCCACTGACCAAGTGAAGGTCTGGATCTCCTGGGCTCTTTCCTGGCTGTTCCCATCAGCCCTCACCAACCAATCATCCTGGACTTAGGAAACCTTTCTAGTGAAGGTTAACCAGCCACCAACGAGTTCCTCTAAATGCTTCTGATGAAACAGCAATTGTCAAGGGGCAAAAGACAATACTAAACCGGATAAAAGACCTGTTCATCATAGTGACATTGAGAGACCTGGGTGTACAAGTGCTTGAATTACGTTTGTAAACAGGCTGCTGACTCCTCTGTCACCTTCATGCCTCATTCTCACGGCAAGGAGCACGAATTACAAATAAAATTCCAGGATTAGTGTTGAAATTATTACAAATATGTTTTCACATAAGAGAAAACACTTTTCTTGCCAAATCTATTACCATCTTACATCCACACAGACTTCTATTATGTACCATCCATGGTCCAGTGTAAACACTCAAATCTCTGAACACGAGTCATCACACTAAATTAAACACAGCTAAAATGACCTGCAAAGTGATGTATTCCTTCAAGCTACCTCACTGAAATTTACTGCTAACTTCCCATATCTAATAAAATGATAGATTTTGCAAGGTTTAGATTTCTCTATTAAGGTGTAAAACATACGTAGTAAAACTTCCTCACTCGAAAGAATGAACTCTCAGCCTTGTAATGATAAAGGTTTACAGAACAGCAGAACATTTCAGGACAGTGAGCAACATTCAGAAGTTTTCTAACATTTAGAGAAAGTCTTTTAACTACAGAGATGTCAGACTTTCACAGAAACTGCCACCAAATCCTATTAGCTTTCTCTGACAGAACATTAACACTGACAAGACACATTAAGTAGCAGTGTTGTGACACTTAGGTGAGGGAAGCAGTTTCCCGAGAGAAACGTCAGCCTCTTTGGCCATTTATCTTTCCAGCCAGCACAGCACTGCACCGGGGCTGGGACATGAAAACCTTCAGTGACCGGACTCGGCTGGGGCAAAGCCCACCTATGTGCACTGTGGGTACCACCACATGTCCGGGTACGGTGAGAGAGGAGGGGGGCAGAGAGGGGGTTGTGCACTGGCAGAGGGGCTCAGAGCCAGCAAAAGCCCATTATTCTCCTAACCCATCTCTGAAAGTCCACAGAAAAACATGAAGTTGCCGGCCAGGAATCTGGTCCCTTATGCATTTTTTCACCCTCTCTTTGGTAATTATTTCCCCATATCTCTGTTAGCTCTGACTTGGTTTCCTGGGCATGCTTTCATGCATAAGCCCAGTACTGAAATGCCTGGATAGCACTTTTCTAATGTATTTCATTTTTTATTTGATTAAAACCTTGCTAATAGTCCATAATCTTACGTTAACCATGAGTAATTTAGGCCCAGATAATGCCCTTCATGGCAATACATTGCTGTAAAGTATAGCTGGATTAGTACAAGCAGATACCACTGAAGCTGCTTGACAGCTCAGCCTCTTACTCCATGAAGTACAGCTCTCCCCTGGAATCTGCCAGACTATTTATCGACCCCCATTTAATTTCCTTCCCCAATGGCTGTTTCTATTTAGCTTCCACACTGGAATCCAGTGGAGAGAGTAGGAATCAGAGCAAAGTTTCATTCCTGGGATTGCAGTGGTGCAACTGGGTGGGTTTTTTGCCAATATATTAAAGAAAACATTAGGTAATTATTGCATTTTAAAACAATAATTAAATTTAAAACAATAATTTCCACACATTTATTTCCAGAAGGACCTTCTGTGCCTTACAGATAACACAGATTTGCAGACAAGTGCAGAATAACCCATCAGTGAAGTGACTGAGACAGCAACTGCTAACAGACTGTACAGACCCACAGAAAAACATCTGTCATCAAGAATAACTACATACTCTTTTCTCCTGGACCTTTCAGAATGAGTATCTCTGAAATGACATGAGAAAAGTGACAGCAAAGCAAGCAAGGAAGCCTGTATGTGAAACACCAACCTGCTTTAATGACACTTAAAAACAACTGATGCCCCTCACCCACTCATTAAAGCATTTGCACAGGTACTCTACCACACTCATGCAAGAAGCCCCTCTGAGATCAACAGCCTAAATGTTAAGGACATCCTTAAGGACTGCATTATGCTGAGGTTTAATAGTTCAGCCAGATTTTTTTATGGCTATTTCCAGAGTGCAATCTGTGCACATCATCAGGGCAAATTTTCCCACAGCAAAGAATGCTTTGGATCTACCTGATCTCTGAGAGAATGTTACCTGAGGAAAGACAGAGCTCATCTCTGTTTGCACAAATTATGTTCTTGCACCTAGAAACAGGTGGTGTTGCCCAAGTAAAAAGATAACAGGTGACTAGGAAATGTATAGAATGACTATTGTAATCATGAGAGACCCACATTTGTGTGTGTGAATACATCTGGGGGAGAAGGAAGAGGAAAGGAAGGAAATCATGAGTCAGAAAGAAGATGAGGAGATTGTGGTGGGATCACCTGATGAATCAACCCATGGAGCTGCTGACTGCAGATGTCTATCTAAGCAATGGAACAACATCTAAGTGATGCAAGGCTTGGAGCTTGTTTTCTGTGACACAACTGACTTCATCAGATTGCTTTAGTTCACTGGGGGTTTCTTATTAGCTGTCAGCAGTAATTATGAGGTTAAAATAAAAAAAAAATAAACAATTATAAGTAGAGTTTGGTATTCACACATTTGTATACACTAAAATCAACAGGGATTAAATTCTTGACTAACTAATGTCCTAAATTCTAAGATTTCTCTTGGGTGCTTTTTCATGGAGGCAAAGCATGTTTATTTAGGGAATTCTGGTTGTTGAATGACAGCAAGGGAATCAAGTTGCTTTAATCAGCTGTATCAGCCTGTCTACATTTCATCATGCCATATTGGCTGGAAAAGCCTGAGCACATGGATCCCTGTGCCATGGATCCCTTGTGGAACAGTTGTCACCCAGACAAAGCAGAAGAGACAAGGCTATTTACAAAGGCTCTGTATGAACCCATCCATCTCACTGATAAGAAGAATGCCTGGCTCTGGGTATTTGATTTGGCAGATATTAAGCATAAGGGAATGAAGATCTCACTTTAGATCCAGAAGCAGGATCTGGTCTACAGTTCACTGGCAGCTGTGCAGCCAGAAGATGTCTTTATGGTGCCACTGGTGACAGCCCATCATGGTGTGACAAAAGAATCCCTGTAAGACCCCACAATGCTGCCCTGCACTCTGCACGTTAATTGTATCCTAAACCCCTGTACTGGAGGCTTCAGACTGGGCAGATGCCATATGACCCTGAAAGGCTTATATAATTTATGCAGTAGAATGTCTTTTCTCTTCAGAAACCATGTTCACGTGGTACATTTTTAGGATTGTGTTATAAACTTAGAAGGGCAGAGGTTGAACCCAAAACCTCAGATTCATAAATAGCAGATAAAAGCTGCTCTGCTTCTGGAGCTGCAATTTCAATGTCCTTTGTTCTACTTTTGTGCATTTTAATTATGCCTGTGACTCTCCCTTCCAATGCTGGCACTTTTAGAGGCAGGAACTCCTAGTACACAGTGACCACCAAGGTTACAACCGCCAGTGACATGTTACCACTTAAAACTCTCTTATATATAGGAGCAGGGCTCTTGATGGTACAAATTCTTCTCTTCAGGGCTCTGATACACTTTTTTCCTTTGGGAATATACTGCCCTTTCATTGAACAGGTGAGAGTCCTTTGCCTACAGAAATCCTGCATTTCCTTCTTGAAGAACACCTGGCATTCCTGGACTCCTCTGCCCTTCAGAAACTGTCTCCCCAAGGGACTCTGTCAAACAGGCCAAAGTCTGCTCTTCAAAAGTCCAAAGGCAGCTGTTCTCTGACTCCCCTTCTTCTCCAAGAATCAAAAACTCTGCAATTTTGTGATCACTATGTCCAAAATAGCCTCTAACCATCATATAACCCAGAGTCCCACCCTCTGTTCACAAACAACAGGTTCAGCATCCTTACCCCAAAGACAAAGGCACCGCCACCTCTGGGAAGAATCTGACCATGTTCTTAACATCTCTGGTGTGCTGTACCTTGTCTGGTAAGCATCAGTCATTTTACAGATTTATCCTGAAGAATTTCTTGTTTTGGAGGGCAAATCTGGCAAATCAGAGCTTTGTGAGTGCCTAATGTTGTGACTGGCAGTGCAAACCCAAACCTTTATTACAGGAAAGATGAGGCACACTTAAAGCTTCTGATTATCCTCTTGAAATAGCAAGTTCTGTGTCTATAGATAGATCCAACTACTCATTAGAGGTGGGCTGGTCTGCCCCCTCTGAGTCACACACAGCCTCCAGTGCCACACTGGCAGGTTGAAATACTCCTGGTATATCCAGAGTGGGAAGAGTCAGACATTGGCTCTAACAGTGAAACCCATCATCCTGCAATAATTGAGCTGTACTCCTGCTATGAGGAAAATTTTTAATGGTGCCTTTATCTTTCAGGTAGACATTGGGACTTCTTACCAGTAAACCATTGGATCCATGGACCGTGACACAGCGGGAGAAGGTATGGTGGATGGAGGTGTCCTTCACATATGTTGGAGGGTTGTAGCCTCCTTTTTCATCCACATCTCCAGCCATATGGAAATGAATTGGGTAATGCCCCATTGTCTGCTGACCCATGTATTTCAGTTCTAGACCTTCAATATGGGTAGCCTTAAAATCAAGGCCAATCTGGAGAACAAAAGAACATCAGTCAAGAAACAGAAAATCTATTGAGGGCAAGAAGGGGTATAGAAGCATAGGAAGGGTTGTACTGTATCTGCTAAAAAGATTTACTGTGTGGAGGGGAGTGTATGGCTGCAGGTTGAGGGAAAGAGAGTCACAGTGGCTAAGACGACCATAGTTAAGATCTTTGTTTCTCCCACTGGTGTGATGGCTGCATTCAACTTAAATTTAGATTGAAAACAGATTATATTCAATGTTTTCCACAAGTTTCATCCAGCTGGGTTCAAATCAAACTTCCTGGGCTGAGCACCACCAAAATCTGGGGAAAACTGAGATCAGGATGTGGAGTCAGTATCTCAGGTGAATGGATCACCAGCCTCCTTGGCTGAACAATGTCTGCAGGGGCAGGACATGCCAAAGGACAGGCAGCAACAGGAAGGTGGATCTGCCGTACTGTGGGGAGACTTTGTTTGTTCAGTGGCTTACATGAGGAATTCTTCCCTTCCTGGCTTCCTTGGTATGTGAAGGTGTGGCTGGAAAGAGGAAAGTGCATGCAAAGGGCTGCAGCCCTACCTTGATGTGTCCCCCAAAGGTGTCGAAATCAAAGAAGGAGCATAACTTGCTGCTGTACTCATAGCACTGCTCCTCCATCTCGCCCATCACCACGACATTGCGGCTCAGCAGCCCCACTTCTGCCCGCATGTCGATGCCGTCAATGACTTCCCCGACGTGGAGGTAGGTTGCTTTTCCTGTAAGAACAAGATCCAGTTTCAGGGTTACTCTGCCAATGCTGCTGGTTTCTCCTTGTGCTTCCTGTGGTGTGGTTGGCGTGAAAATGAAAGGAGTAATCAAGTCAGCAAAAAACTGTTGGCCAACACCTCAAAGGAGGGAAGGCTGGAACACAGGTGACACCCAAAGTCTTGCTGAGATATTTGTAGAAGAGGAAGTGGGATTTTTGGTCTTAAGTTGCTACATTTATCCAGGGAGTTAAACCAGTCTGTTAGGAAAAACACATTTCCTACCTTCAAAAGGGACTGCGATCACTTGAGACTTTTTTACTTTGGATTACAATCATCTGTCTGTGACCATCCAATGCAAAAAACCCTTGATGATGTAGCTACTGAAAAGTCTAAAATCCTAAGGTTAGCACAATATTTCCTATAGTAAGACACTGGGAGCTGCTCAGATTGCACAGCAGTACTCATGGGCAAGCATCAGTCAGATCCTGGTAACACCATGGCCGCTATGCAAGCAAGGAAAGGACTGGGCAGAAAGCCTTGGGAAAATCGCAACCCCTCGACAAGTTTCTGGGCTATAAAACCTCCCACTTTCTGCCCTCCCAAACCTCTCCATTTTAGATCTACCCTCACATCTCTGACGTACTCCCAATACTTCTTTCTGCCTTAGTGTAGTTGGAGTCAATGGGATGGATCATCAATCTGCCCCATGCCACATCTCCCTTTGCCAAGCCAAGTTATTCAGAACATCCTTCACACACACCTCCCTTGATGGAGGAGTTAAAAGCACAGAAAGCTTTCCCTGGCCTGACTAGAAAGGGGTGAAGCCCAGGCAGCGTACATGTCTCGAAAGCAAAATACCTCTTTGCTGTAATTCCATTCAAACATATTCCTACTCCCTCTTTCCTTCCGCAGCCTTCTGCAGAGAAAAGCCAGTTGGGAAAAGGTTCATCTTACTGACTACGTTCTGTATTATTCCAGTAAAAATAAGTAATAAACTCTTTAAGTAAACACTGAACTTTAAGAAACGCTGCACTTGCGTGTATTTAATTTCCATGGAATCATTGAAATCCTTAATTAGAAACAAATGGCAAGCCTGAAGTCTGGCTATTGCTGTGAAGCACTTTATGCTTAAGTAGAGGTGCCAAGTCAAGGGGAGGATTTTGAGCACTGAAAAAGTATTGTTTTTAATCGAAACACAATGCTTTGACTGCATGACAAAGATAAGCAAACACCATTCACTCCCTCTTTTCCTGCATCTGGGAGCAGTGTTGTTTGATGGTAATACTGGGATTTGGGAAGGGCAAGTGCTCCACCTTGCTCTGAGACTGTTGTGTTGTGGGATAATCTGATCATGTGAAAAAACACTCCCTGTTAACTACAGGAGTGGTGATGACCAAACAGGAGGATGCAGCTTTTTGGCTGCAGTGGGAAGATGAAGCTCCACCAACTCCCCACTCAGCCTAGAAATGAGGGACTGCAGATGGGTTTGCACCTCACCTACTTTTGCAATGCCTCCCTAGGAAGTCCTGGGCTTACCCATGCCCATGTTGTTGTCCTTAAGGTCACTAAGCCCCATCAGGTGTGTGGCCTAAAAATTAGACTCAATCTGTCCAAAAAGCTGCTTTGCTTCCCTTTTTCACATATATGAAAAAAGTCACTGCAGTGAAGAGTCTCCTCCGTGTGAGGATACTCTTGCTGAACCCTTCAGTGAGTCTATTAAAGAACACAGCTTCTCCTTAAGAAACTGTTTTAAAGCTGTTATTTTGCAGTTTTCCCCAGAGCTGACCTTTCCTTGATTTACTGAAATGCAGGAAGAAGTTCACATAATCATAAGAACATCCTATTTGAAGCCACATCTCCAGGATTTGTGGCAGTGAAATTAGATAGGCAGTTTTGTTATTCTTGTGCTGAGCTCTAGAATAATAAATGTCATGCTTGCATGTATTTAATTTAATTTAACACCAGTCCAGACATGCAAAACAGGGTAAGCACTGACAGGAATCTTGAATACGGACTAACCAGTTTCTAAATATAACTTCTTGGGTGTATGTTTTTCACTTTGTGCTTTTGCTGACTTGACATGTTTAGAGATAAAGGGAAAGATGGAAAGCAATCCCCTTCCACAGTAAAAGCGGATTTTGAATAATAGCTTTTTTAATAGAGTTTTGAAAAACAAACCTCTCCTCAAGGCAGAGAAAAATTCAAGCTCCCCACAGCAACAGGGCTGAAATGGCTTCTGGGACTCAGAGCCTGGCTTGGGAGCCCTCGAGTCCTGCACGTGCGTGCTGGGAACCAACACTCCCACATCGGGCACTCCCCATGGAATGGAGAGCACCATGAGGTGCATTTACAGACATGTGGCACTGCCAGGGAGCTGCTGGGGCATGTTGAGTGATGGGAATATTTAAAAAAAAAAAAACAAAAAACAAAAAACAAACAATAAAGAGGCTGCTGTGTGGTGAGTTCATGGAGTTCATGCAGGGATGGGAGCGTCTCACTCTGTAGGGCTACAAATTTGAAGCTAGGCTGCTGCTCACAGCTGGCACACAGAGCTTCCCAGAGAGCAGTCAGGGTATCTGAGCCCTGAGCACTGACCACGGGCAAACCCAAGCCCCGGGTTTGCAAACAGGCACTGAAGTGGTTTGACAGTAAAAAGGCAACACCGTACGTTGAAAGTGGGAGTGTCAGTGTGCGTTGAATGTGTCTGCTGCTTCAGCATCAAAGCCAATGCTGTGATTGCCCAACCACTAACAAGCCCACAGGCCACTGATTCACCTTCTACTCCTTTGGGCTCAGGTTTGCTGCATCACTAATAGATAGATGTTGTCCTGCCAACAAGCCAGGCTTGTGCCATGTTATAAATCAAATAAATATTTGCAGTGACATGGATTACATCTCCCCACAACAGGCCAGTTGGAGGGACCAGGAAAAACACCCTGGGTTTGGTGCTGTATGCATCGTACTAGTGCCTCCAGTCAACACAATGTAAATTCACAGAGAACCACGTCTTTAATATGTGAGCTTGCCTGGTGGAAGTCTTGATTCAGGAAAATACAAGCATATTTCCATGCTTATTGCTCAATTCAGTCACTATTGAAGTCACCAGTTGTTGGTAAAGACAAGGTAATTATTAAAAGAAAGTATGCATTAAAATAAACATAGATGATCCACTAATCAAGGGCATGCTTATGTCAACAAAGCAATTCAAGGCAGATCTTCTCCAAACTGTACAAAGCTCCAGGAAAACCTGCCATACCCAAACCTAGCCATAAAACCTGGGTCTCAGGCCTTATAAAACCTGGGATGGGCGGAATTTTAAAACTATTTCGGCTTTTACAGATGTGGAAGAGTGCTACAGTCTGGCAAGTTAGACAGATCTCTCTGAAAACCCTCCCAGGTACACTCATGCATTCCTAAATCCCTTGGCTTTAAATGACACGAAGTGCTAAATCTCCCTTTGTGAAGTGAAACAGGCACTTGAAGGTCTGGATTTGGTGAAGATAAAGTGAAGCTAAGATTCCCCTGGAATAGAGTTTTTTTTCTCTAAAGAGTCTTTTCCTTCCGGCTCTCTAAGGATAAGACCATGTGTCTCGTGGTCTTTTACTGTTTCCTAAACAATTTCTTAAAGAGAAATGCTAAACACAATTTGCCTGTTCAGCCCACATAATCCAGTGACAGTAAATCCTTCAAAAGGCATCTTTAAAGTCAGTGCAACTCATTGCAGATGCCAGCCCAAATCTGACAAATTTATCATTTTTGCCAAACACTTGTCATCACCGGTGGAAATGCCCCTACTGCTTATGTTTAACAACCAACAAATGTTCACAGGGCATCCTGTCAAATTCTCATTATTCTGAATTATCTTGATGGGGTTTGCTGTCATCCCTAAGCCACAGGCCTGGAAGGCTATGCAGCATGGTTTGGGTGAGCTGACCAGCTCCTTGAGTCACACAGTACAACCTGGTATCTTAACAAATAAATATCCGTCAAATTCATAACTTTTACATGGAAAATTAACTTTTCAGTAAAGAGACAGCAGAAAGCATGAAACTGTACAAGGAGTTTGGAGCTAACTAAGCCTTCTTGGGACACTTTCCTGCTGGGTAACTCATCCTATTATAGCTCTTCATCCCTTTTCTCCTTCAAAATTCTGCACAGCATCCTGCAAAGCTCAAAAATACACCCTCTGTTGTAGGAGTGTGAAGAGCCTTGAGTTCACATGGATATTAAGTGTGTGTTCAAACTCTGTATTGGATCAAAGCCTAGGTAGCAATTTAGTTTCAAGGCTAAAATAAGTAGACCTTCAAACTGCAGATGGGCACGATATGAGGAATGGTGTGGATTGAGGGCAGTGGATCTGCTTATGCTGGCTTTAACCAAGCACTGAGAGGCCTCTACAAGGTGTATTAGTGTTCTATCCCAATGGCTGTGTCACTGTCTTCCCTAAGCCCACTCCTGTCCCACCTCACGCCCTCTTTCTGCAGCAGCTGCTCAGCAGTCTAATGACACACCTCTGTAAATGTGAGGTTTTCCTGACCTGACTCTCCACGTTTTTCCTCTCTTTATCCTGACATATAAGTTCTTGCAGCTGGGGTGAAAAGATTAAGCAGGTTTGGTGGACAAACTGTTCAAATACTTACTAAAATCAGGCCCAAACTCAACCCTTCTGAACTGCTATGAAAACCTGAGTACTTTCCTGTCTACTCAGCTTTTAGGCAATGCTCAAAGGCAGAAGAAAGAGCTCTGAAAGGCTGTTAGAAAGGGTCATTTCACAAGATTTCCTGCCCAGCCCTCAAGCACCAGGGTTGCATTAAAAAAAAAGAGCTTTTGGCAAGTTCCAGCCAAAATGATGCCAACTTCTAAACAGAACACCCTAAATCTCTAAAAGTATCTGAACTTTGATAGTGAAGAAACTTCTTCCATCCTTACAGCACCAGATGAATGCTGACACAGTCTGTGAATGTGTGAGACAACTATGAATTAGCATTTTTAATTCGAAGTTCTCTGCATGAACAAGACTACAGTAAACTCCATTTCTCTCTAGTATTTGCAACCCAATAAGGAGGATTTAGGAGATGTGTACTTGTAATCATAGATTCACCAGTATGTGGGATAATTGGGGTAATTATGCTAGGCACAAATAGTTTTTTCATCCTTTATCGAGAGCATATAGGAGCACAAAAGAGCATTTCATCATTTCTGTTGCATGGTGAAACTTATCAGCATTGGTAGTAACTTCATACAGAGTAACCAAGATGTAGATAAGACTTGTTTCCCAGGGAAACGAGGCAAAATACTTGATCTTTCCTACTATCCAGTTCTATCATAACAACACAACCCTTCCTTCCTTCCTTCCTCCTCCCTCCCTCTGCCCTTCACTCTCGTCCCTCCCCAAACCTTGTGAAGTTGGAAGATCAAACAGTTTTAATCAGTTCCCACAGAGAAAATAATCTAGGCAAAAAAATGACAAGCGAAAAAATGTTAAACAAAGAAGGCAAGTGGAGAAAAAAGTTCCATTTGAGTGAGTGACCATTTGACCAGAGCAGGACCTGCAGATCTGGGTCCTCATGCAAACCACACATAACCATGGGAACCACAGTTTTGACATTAGTGTAGATACTCCAATAAAGGAGTGCAAAAGATCAGAACCTGGGTGTTCTCCCATATTTTCTACACTCAGATTTGCAGAAGTCCACAACTAAACTCTACTAAAACCAGATGATAATTGAGTATTAACTCCCTTAAGTTGTTTTGAAAAGCTCTAATCAATCCATTTCTAGCAAGTAAAGAAAGTATGAGTTTCAGCAGGAAGTATCAAATATAAATATGACATGAGCTAACTAATGAGTTTGACTTATTCAACAAAATATGCTAAACCATGTCTATTAAAATACTATTAAAAGATCAGAGCATAAATTATATTAAACCTTGGTATGCCGAGTGGCTGCCACACCAAATTTGCTGTCCACAAAGCAGAGGTTTTCTGCCTTTTAAGAGACTCTTAAGTAGTTCAGACATGACATAAAGGTTTCATTTTTTAAAAAATGTAGGAAAGAAAAAAGTAAATATTAAAAGGGAAATAAACCATCACAGGTAGGAATGGTTTTATCATTTGTCTTTCAAAGGACAGAATTTTGGAGTTCGCAGCTGCTGAACTAAACCTCTTAAGAAAATTAAGCCATTTCACTTATTACAAATGACATTACTCTCAGGCCCTGTAATATAAATGTGTGGAAGGCTTTTACTCTGAAGGAGTAAAGCAATCTTGCATATGTCCACAGCAAAAGGAAGGCAGACATCTCTGAAGAACATCTGCATGCAATCACAAGCCTAACAGAGCCACACAAGGCCCGGGCTGCTCACCTGTGCTAAGACATGAGGCCACTACTGGTCCTTACTCTGGCTAATTGTATGTCATGGCACAGAGCAGTGGATGAAGTTACACCACAGCTGGGCACAGAGGCAGCTCAGGGACCTCTTGGCTCCTAAAGGCAAGGGGCAGCTCAGCCTTGTCCAGCTTTTATTTCATCTAGACTGAACTTAGATTCAGGTAGATTATTTTATTGTCTAGTGTGAATGTGTTTTTGTTAAAAGAAAGTTGGACGTGATTTTTATAACTGGACTAGATTTTGCCTTGATTTATATAATCAGTGAAATCCCATTGACGTCAATGGAGTTGACTGGATATAAGTAAGGGGAGACTTTGGCTCTGGTGTTCATGTTATTTGTGGTAATAAAAGGAATGTCCTAATTCTCCTAAAGAGTAATTGGAGACCAAGAGCACAATTACTTTAACAAGTATTTCCACTGCTTCTTTACTTGAAATTCCCATGAACTTTTTAGTTGTTTTTAACCCATTACTCCTTTCCTTAAACTAACTTAGCTGTTCTTGTTGCACAAGATAATGTAACTACATGAATTTCTCAGATCCATTAGACTATGGGAAGCCTAAGATTCCTATGCCATCTTTATTTTTACTGGTCATCTTCCAAGACCATCTTCATGTGACTTGTATCATACTAGTCTGAGCCCAATAGCTGAAAAGTTGCTCAAGAAAAATATTCTACTTGGAAATGTGTAGTCTTTGAAAGCACTAGTCATTTTAAGTCATAAGACTATGATACATTTGAACTGTGAATAACATTTTTCTTGGCTTGATGAACTTCTCTAACAATTAATGGCTAGAGCTCTGTGGGAAGTAGTTGCCAAAGGAAGTATTTTTGCACCTTCCAGAAGTTGCATCAGAGATAATGTTGAAGTGGTTCATTTCAGAGAACCAAATGAACTCCCTGGTGCATTGTTCCAAGTGCCCTCATGGTTTCTCAGAAAGATCTTACTGTAAATGAAGACAAAAACTCTGCCTAGAGCAACACCCAGTGTGTAAGCACAAGATAATGTAACAAGTATGATTTGCCACCAAGCAGAAGCTGCCTTTGAAATACAGCCTCAGCTATTACAGACTTTTATGTTGTAAAATAATGTTTACTTTTGTAAATTACAAAAGAAAAAAAATTCTCATCTATTCAGAGAAGAGGCAGTTCTTGTGCTATTTCCATGATCTCCTTATCGTTGTGCCAAAACATGGTTCTAGAAGGGAAAGACCATTTCACAGACTTTACAAAGACGTAAATCTCTCACTCAAGATTTCACTTTTATGCTCATACTGGTGATAGTCTGTGCTTCATCACAGTTGTGCTACTTAATTGGACTAAGTATCTGGAGGCCACTTTACAATTATTGGACTGGATGTCTTTTCATCAAAAGTAATTTGTTCTGCATTTAAGCTTGTCACCTTTAAGAGAAAAATGCTATGGCTCTGCAAAGGCTCCTGCTTTTCCTGCTCAGAGCAGCTCAGGCAGCAAGCACCCTGCTGACTCCATCTCCCCAGTGCTGTGGCTCAGGACAACTCCCTGGCCACCAGAAATGTTTGGTTAATACATCACCTCTAAGCAATGCCGTCTAGAGACACAGTAAACGAGAAACAGTAGCTTCAGGAGTACAAAACAGTATTTCTAAAACATAAGATTACAGTTCTTGTTAAATAAAACTCAGGAAAACAGCCAGCTGGACATTACTTAATAGCCTCACAGTCTCTCACAGTCTGCTCCTGCCCTAGATTACTCTTCACAGCAGCTGTGATCATCTCCTGCTTTCTAGGAAGCAGTATTTCAAATGTAGTCATTTAAAATTTCAAATACATGACCTGTATCTGTCCCTCTTTAATAAATACACCCACTCAATAGTGTGCTTGGGGACAAAAGATAGAGTCAGCTACGAAAAGGGAAGACAGAAAGGAACCAGAATCTAGTTACATGGTTTTCAAGCATGAAAGCTGTTAGATATCCCAAAAGCATCTAAAAACCAGCCATCGAATTTGGGTTTTTCAACTCTTTGCAATTCCTTATGGAGTCACCTCAGTGCAATGACAGAATTTGTGAACTGCAGCACCAGCACGGTAAGATGAAGAAGAACCTTACCTGCTACCTTGACCTGGTTGGGTCTGCAGGTTCTGCACGGGAGGACTTGGAACTCCTCTGCCTGGTACATAGAGTAGTCAGTGCTTGCCACCACCAGCCTGTCTCCAGGTTTCCATGAGCTCACATCATCCACCAGATTCAGGACTGTGCTGTTCACATTGGTGTCAATGGTTACTGTGAGCTTCGGTTTCACTGAAAAGACAGAATGATGAAGAATTCGGTTAACCTTATCAGAAAATGCTTGCTTCATTTCTTTTTTCCTTTTTTTTTTTTTTTTTTCATGTCTGGAATGCCACAAAAAATTATTACTTCTTCCTGGAGGGGAGTTATCACTCCCAAACATGTTTTTTAGTGGCTTTGGCTTGGAAAGCAAGAAAACAGGAAAGTATTTTCCTTTAGTTTCAGGCAGGTTCATTTTCCACTAGCCCCAGGACTAAAACTAAATGTAGCTTTTAGTGGCTCGTTTTCACCACACCCACTTAGCAGCAGCCTTTGAGGGCACTGGGTGCTGTTGTTTACCTCAGCCAAGTGGTCTTTAATTTAATGACTGTTTCTTCCAGTAAAACAAGTCTTCCACCCTTCTCTTCTCACCAACTGAAGAACCCTAATGACCTGACTAATGACCAGGTTGGGGACAGCGGTGCTGGAATTAGTAACTACAAGATGAAATGTTAATTTCAAAACCTGTTGTCTTCGCAATTGTGATTGACTAATCCTACCACCTCCCAAAATCCTTTTGCAAAAGACATGGAATTTACAGGAAGGAACTTGCCAAGTATTTGCCACAGCCTTCCCGGGTTTTTGAGACACCACCCTGCTGCCTTTGTTAGTGCTCAGGATTTTTTCCTGAGATAAATCTTCAGCCGTTTTATCAGAGTTCTTGTTGATAAGCCCAGACGAACTCTAAGCTCGGAGAAATGACTTAAGTTGTTCCGACACGGAACGAGGGTCAGGCATCATCAGAAGGCAGGGTTTCTGCTGTTCCCTGCTCTGGCTTTCCAACACGGGGCACATACCAGATCTGCCACACAGGAACCGCACTCGGTAGTTCTGGCAGCCCTCGCCTGTCTGGCCCTTGCCGTGGCACACGAACCGGTAATCGTGGCCACTCTTGTAGAAAACCTCGGTTGTTAAATTAGCGCCATCGAGCGTCACTGCCTGCAAGGAGAATGGAAACACAACACAGGTGTTACTGCGAGCTGAAAGGATTTCACCAAAACATCTATGCCATCAGAAGAGGCTTTTTGTCTTGTTTTGGGTGATGCACAACTGTTGCATAATGAAACACTGTGACTGTGCTCTCCAGCTGGTGCTCACACACAGCTATCCTATCCAAAAGCTGCATACATCATTGCTGGGTGCTTGCCTTTCTGCTGTGCCTATATTGAGACCATGTGCTTTTTTGGGAGGAGTATTCTGAGCTTCACTAACATCTGCCATAGATATTCTCTTGCCGTTGGTTTGAGGGCAGATGGAAACACTGAATAAAGATGCTTGGACCCAAATGAACTCATGGTTTCAAGCCTCTGCACTGCACTCATTTAACTGCTTGTGGCTAAGTTCTGTCTGAATCCTGCACAAGAAAGGCGTAGGGGTCATATTTTTTTCATTTCATGCATCAGCCTCTCTAAAAAAAAACCCAAAGCTGCTTCAATACCCATTGCTCCAAAAGGAACAAGGAGAGGTGACTTCTTCTCACAGACAAGTACCAGCCTGCAGAGTTGCATTAAGAAAAGGGGACGTGTCATGCCAACAAACACTGAGATATATAACCTCTCCTGTATTCCTGCTGGGGCAACGTCACCCCTCAGGGTCATGTTAAATTTCACAGTCTGTCTCTACAGCTTGCATTCCTCTCGACCCTTTCACAAAAATGTGATGTCTTGCACTGGGCAATCCAAATACCAGGTGCATTTTAGCAAGGCACCAGGAGATGAACCGTCTTTCAATGGGGGTTCTGACCCTGACTCACTCGCTCATGCAGACTTTCCTTGCTAATGCACACGCCCGCTGCCATGTATGGGATTAGCACCATCAGCTGCTGGAATGTGCCTCTGGCTGTGCCACACTTCTGTTATTATCATCACATCCTCAATTTTCTTGCATGTAGCACTGCTGCAGCAGGCCAGCTGCTATAAATCAGAGTAACTTTATGAAAACAATGAGCAGCACCAGATTACACTACCTGAGGATTTGCCCTAAGATCTGCAGGGTAGACTGGAAAATGTCTCACTTTTAATACACATGAGGGCAAAAAAACCATAGCTCATTTCACAGAAGAGGAAAAAATGGTTTGTTTCTAGAACAGAAAACTACCTTTCTTGTTTCTCTTTTAACATGCAGGCTAGAAGGGACTGTATCGTAACCAACATCTGACCCCTGTTTTGAACCAAGTTGTCACTTCCAATATGTGTATATGGGAGCAAAAATGAATGTGGATTTTCCAAGACCTGGCAGAAAATTATAGGGCAGTTTTTTCCTTTCTGTTCAAGAGAGATTCTTTATAACATCTAGCCCTGGAAACTTTCACTCATACTGTCAGCATTCCTGTTTACTTCAATAGCTGCATTCTTGTGAATAAGGACAACTCCACTGGTTCAGAGCATGTAGGAATCTTAGGTTCAGCCTTGCACAAATATGCAGGATTTTATTCTCTTTTTTCTAGGCAACGTTCTGTGATAGTTTTTTAGCAGGTAGACATATAAAGTATATGATGAACATATTAAACAGAAAGAAAAAAACCAAACAAACATGGTTTTTGCTGTTGGGGTTTTTTTGTTCTTAAATAGGATTTTTCAGTTCAGAAAAGGTGTATGAGTTCTCCTCAGCATGCTGGCCTGATGACATAATTACAATGTCTATCTCCAAACAGAATTCAAATTTCCTTCCATAGAGACTCCAAGAAACGGCTTCAAGCTCACCAGTATTTTTTACTATCTTCTACAGCTGGCAGTTCTACCATCTCACTACATTTTGTGATTAATGTTTTAGGTAGCATCCGTTCCAAGACCATTTAAAAACTTTGAAATTTTCATGTGCTTGCTCCTTTTAATCTTTCAGCAGGGAACAACATATTTCATGATAGCTTCTGTGCTGCCCATGACCCCATCTGTACTACTTTTCATGCCAGAATCCAGATTTTACTGAAAGGAGCTCATTTCTATGAAATTTTGCCTCAGAACAATACAAGACAATACCAGATCTTGTTGGTTATGTATTAGAATGGTAAAACAATTGATGTCTTCTATTTAGAAACTAAAATTACTGACAAGCGCAATTATTTTGGGGTTCAGTGTCAGGACATGGAGGACTTGCCCCTCTGAAGCAAGTGGTGAGTCTGCCTACCTGGATGTCAATGGGCTGCCTACAGATTTTATCAGGATGAGCAGTTTTGAAGTCGGACAGCTTCTCCATATCCTTGGATCTCGCTTTATTAGGCTTCTCAAACCAGTCTGTCCATTCTACATCTGGAGACAAGTGCAAACAAGAATGGTCATTTGAAAGTCAAGCTTAATGAGTGCAGCAAAAATGCATGAAGCACAATATGATCTCAGGTATCATTCACATGTTTCTTCACTGATTATATGATTCCTGCCTCTGCTTGCCAGCCTGTCAGCCACTTTTAATGATGCTGTGAAGTGCAACCAGCCAAGGAAGAGCAGTTATTACAGGCTACATAATCGGAGTATGCAGTACGATCATTATTAATAGATAGGGCTTTTGGATCTGTGTCCTCCTTGGCTGCCTTTTCTCATCTTCAGATCAAGTTGCAGCCAGTTACTGTATGTTGTCTGAAACACGGACATGATGACTATTCAGGCAAAAGAAGTAAGAGGTTGTGTGTGATCTCTTAGATCATAAGAGATGGAATTTCATATCCAGTGTGGTAAAGGAAAAAGGATCTCAGTTATTTAAAGAGTCCTGGAGACAATTGGGGAAAGAATCTGTGAGTGTTCTTTACTTGGGTTAGTGGTGACATAAATAGCAGCTAGAAAGTCCACTCTTCCCAAATGGAAAAGGACTGCAACAAAAAGGATGATTCACCTGGTTTGTCAGCTGTCTACCACTGAGTTAAATAGCCCTCACACATCTTACCTTGAACCCACTCACTCTTCGAAGAGACGTTAAAATATTCTCCATTCTCAGCTTTGAATAGTTTGAATACTTTGACCACAGCTGACCCTTTCTGACCTGTTTAAAAAAAACCCCAAAACTGGTAAAATCACTGAAGGCAATCAATAAAAGTAAAAATTGAAAAGGTAATGGTCTGTGTGTGTGTTTGAATATTTTGCCTACATTATCCAAAATTAGCCCTGCACAACTTCCAGAAAAATGTACTGATCTTGGAAAGAGTCTTCAGACACTTTTATAACTGCTTGGATAATCAGGAGGAAAAATCTGCAAAAAAATCAAGAGAGGATAAACCCCCTAATTATTTGTAATATATTGCTATTTTTATTTGATGTAGCAAGCCATGTTGTTAAAGTCATGAGAAGACAGGCTCAGAAGTGTTCAGCTTGCAAGAAAATGGTTTCACAGGAGGATCTGAAGGTACAAATTCAGGATACAGGGATTAAATTTTCCACTGGTGTGAACTGGGTCTGTTCCACAACTTTGTGTCTAAGAGAGGCAGTGTCTGAGCTCAACAAAGTGACATGGATTTACACTGGTGCAGGATTTCACCTCTTATCTCAAGGACTGGGTAACCTAAGCTATCCCCCACTCAGCTGCTTTGACTACATTAGTGGAAAGCAGCAATATGTACAGAAAGCATTCAGTTAAATATGTCAAACCATCAGTTGCTCAAAGCTTCAGTGTAATGCAGTGGCAAGTGAAAACACCATCAACCAAATCAATCTCAACCATAACTTCAGTAAGTTCCAAAGATCATGTCAAGCCAGCATTTTGTGCATTAAGTACCTTGATATTCAATGTGGTCTTCAACAGAAGAGGAGGGATTTCCTTTAATGGTAATAAAACTCCATGGGTGCCTGGAAAATGAAAATGAGAAATGATCAAGTTATGTCAAGTATGAGATGCATAATTTTTATAGCCCAATGTTCTTATATTTCTCAGGGGCACCACATTCAAAACAGTCTGATCAGTATCACAGGCAGCTTAGTTAAAATTAAAAATACCTTAACACTCTATATTTCTTCAGTAAATATATCAAAAGAGAAGGAAGTTTGAAGACAAATCTCCACTTAAAACACTCCTGTTACAAGTGTGTTTCTTTTTTAAATATGTTTAAAGAAACTTGCATGTGACAGACCCAAGGGACACTGGCAACTCCTTGGGCACCCTGAAAATAAATCTCTGAGTGTGTGTGTGTGTGTGACTGTGTGTGTGTGTAAGTGTGTGTGTGTAAGTGTGTGTGTGTGTGTGTGACTGTGTGTGTGTGTAAGTGTGTGTGTGTAAGTGTGTGTGTGTGTGTGTGCGTATACACTAAAGAATATGAAAAGAAACCACTTCTGCTTAAATAAATTTAGCTCGTGCTGAAACCTTGTATATCACAATTGCCTTTGGAATGACCCATGAGAATTTGTAATAGACAGACTGGCTGGCAAAGGACAATAAAAAAATACTTAAATAGTCTCTGGATATCTAGTTTCCTTATTTTGAACACTGAAGAGGCATGAATGACTCTGAATTGTCTATTCAAATCTGATCCCATGTCCGAAGTCAGTTCATTACCACCTGATGGTTATTGATTGAGTAGGTTCAATAGCTATCAGCCACACTGGAGAATGACCACACGGATGAGAAAGTAATGGAGATGGGGACTAAAGTGCCTCCCAACCTTGGAGATGAACCCAATTAGTAGGAGTCAGGAGGGATTTTCTCTTCAAAATAGGAGTAGTTCAGGCGCATCTGCTCTTAATGACTTAGAGAAAAAAAAATATGCTTTTAGGGTGGTAGGGAGACTGTCCTGAATTTAGCAAAAACTCCTACAGATTAGATCATTAGGTCTATAGTTATAAATATCCAGTCACTTCAATTGCATCAAGATTTACCCTCGAGTCTTGCAGGTCACCTTACACTGACCATCCACTGTTGTGAGGTTCCAAACCACATCGCGACTCCAGCAAGAAACCCCTACAGACATTGACAGAGAGCCACTAAAGCAGAAGCACGGATCAGCCCTGCCGTGAGCTGGGCTTTGCCGGCATTCACAGCCCTGGGGGAGGCAGGAGCAGGTTCGGGGTGGGCACTGGTGTCCCCCACACCGTGCCACAGCCCCTTGCATGTGCTGGACGTGGCTGCTCAGGGACAGGCAGTTCCAGCAGCATGTCCTCGGCCCCAGCACCCGCCAGGCTCAGTGGAAGCTGCCAGCACAACTGGCTCGGGAGCCTGCCAGAGAGCCAGATGCTCCTGCTGGAAAACTCGTCTATGCGGCAATTGCCGAAGGCATTGACAGGCTGTGATCTCCATCCAGGGAGAGAGGGGATGGAGGCAGGAAGGGCACTTTATCACTCAGCAGTCAAGATAGATTTTTTTTGTTGTTGTTGTTTGCTGTTATTATTCTTAATCATTTGGAGCAAATGATCAAAAACATATGATACCTCAACAATAATCTCAAGAATAAAAGCGATTTAATTCTGCAACTCAAGGTTTGGCCCCATTTCGTGTGTTAAAATACTTGTTTCTCCCTGTTATTTTACCACTAAAAATAATTTTAAAGTCATTCAACCCTGACACATAAGGGCCCATGCAATCTGTTTGGGATATATGAAATGAGGCGACCAGCAACTCCAGAGCCAAACCAGTGATATCTGAGTGGGATTCCAAAGAGAACTATGTCATCAAATGCAAAAAGGCTTTCTCTTCATTTATTAGTAGAAGGGGAAAAATAACTGCTCACACTGAAAGAGTAAACACACTTTTCAAAAGGACAACAATAGAGAAGGAATGCAAGATTTTCCTTTCATTCCTAATGTTCTGGACTCAACAAGTAGGCAACTGAAAGAGATGCCAGGAGCACAGAAAAGTTTCTGGATAAATCAGCTTTGCTCATCAGCTCTGCTACAGCAAGGGGGTGTTGCACAACTTGACAATCTGTTTGAATATGGAGCAACTGGAGATAGACAGGAATTTGTCCATATAATCCCCACCAACACCCCAGCCAGAAAACACCACAGTATACAGTATGGCTGAATAGCCTGACTCAAGTGGCACCTCACAAAACGTGAAACAGAAATTTCCTAAGCCTGGGGCTTATGCTGCTATTGTCTAAGGGATGCCCATGGCCAGCCCCAGACATTGGCAGGGAGCTGAGATCTGACAGCCAGGATTCAGCAGGACCAGCCAGCAAAGCCCAGTGATGGGCAGGGAGTGGTGACAGGCATGTTAGAAAGAAAAAACCATTGGCTCTCCTCAGCCAGAGCCTGCTTTGGCCATAGAGGTTAAAATATGTACGTATGTGTGTCATTTTAACACTTTTTGCTAAGATACTTAAAAAAATTTCAGAATGTCAGGTATATGCATCTTTATTCACATTTATAGATGTGTCTGAAATGTAAACCATCTAAATCTTGTTAAACTGGAGTGGAAGTTCAATTTGCTTAAGGGGAAGAGGTTGGATACACCTGGCAAAGCTGCCTGGATACACCTGACTGTGCAGTGCAATAGCCTTTCTGAGTCTGGTCCCAGCTGCCATCCAGACAATGTGTTTTTTGAGAGCTGATGAACTTAAACTCTGAGAACACTCCTAAAAATACAGTATTTAAATAATGCACCAGATATTTTTCCACATTCCAGTATGCTAGTGGAAGACAGTATTGACCAACTACTACCACATTATTGTACCTACAATGTCTCTATGACTTACAGAATGAAATACTGTATTTCAGATAACAGCATGACAAGGATTAGCTTTTTGTCTGCAAACAATAAAAGTGCCGAAAGTCACCCTTTCATGGATAAATTTTCATGGTATTTCCATTATAAGCATTGACAGCAAAGTGGTGAGAAACATACATTAAAACACCACCGGCAGCCTAAAATCCCTGTAACATTTGAGACAACCTTTACATCAACCACCCCAAATCTTACTCCATCTGTGTGTGCCCAGCTGACACATGTCTGATTCCACAGACTGCTGTATTGAATCACTTCTCCCTACAAGGCAGATTTTGTGTGTGTGTGTTCTGCAGTCACCCTCTTAGTGCCTCATAAAGAAATAAAAAAACCCTACATAAATTCATATAAACACAAAAAATATAATGGCTGCAGTTGGGTAAATAGCAAGTATTCTCAACAGTGTGTGTGCCAATACAGACACTGTTTTGGCCACAGAAGTATTTACAGTCCACAGCATAAATCCATGCTTGCTAAATTTCTTTGCTGCACAAGTCCCCAGATCTGTATTGGACAAGTTGAAGAATGTGCTGTATGCATGTGTGTATGTATTTAGCCAGGGCTACACAGCAATTTTTCTACCCTCCTTAATGTTAAGTCCATCTAATCCACTGTGTGTGTATAAATACACTTCTAAAATCTTTGAAATCTTTGGGGGTTTGCTTGAGAATAAATTGGAATATGCAACTTGTGGGAACAATATCTTGAAAAACATCTTTTTAAATGTGAATCATATGCTATTCCTCAATCTGCTAGTAAAAATACCCAATATAGACACTGAGTGCATCTGAAACTATCTAATTAAGTGCTAAAACTGCAGATTGAGAAGTTTCTCTTTTTTTTTTTTNCATGTGAAAGAACTTTGTGCCTTTGAGAGACTGGAACTATTTGGACATCTCAGGAAAATAATAAAGCCTCTGTGCTGGGAGAACTGGCAGGACTGGCACATACCTAAACCCAAGGTGAAGGAAATGCTTGCTGCCCAGTTTGGTCATTGCTTTCCTGGCCAAGTCATCCAAGTTTCTGGATCCTTCATCGTTCACTGCAACTGACAGGATCATGCCATTCACAACTCTGCCCAAGTACTGGGCAAGGCGGATACTTTCCTCTTTTGCTCTGTAGGTGTCAAACCTGAAGTGATAGAAACACCCATAAACATTTACTTCTGTGATCACCACAGCTTTAGGTACTGAAAAGCAAGGGCTATAAAGGAATTCCTCTTTTGTATTGTTTACAGTAATGATATTATCCTATTACAAAAGCCCTTATCTACCAGGGTATAGGAGGGGTTTCTGTTAATCCAAACTGATTACATTCCAGTTGACAGACTAGCAAGGTAGTAACATTACTCAATCTGTGCTTTTGGAGATTAATGGTCTAGAAAGAATTACGTAGACATGCAGTAATACCCACTTGAAGAAGAGACTAAAATGTGTGTTTCTGAGCTTGCTAAGATTCTGTACCCAGACTCCTCACATGTAGACAGTCAAAAAGCCACTCACCGATCTGAATGGACAACTGCCCCCGTCTTTGGGTCAATAACGTGGACAATGACACCCCGATGGCCCCAGCTCCTTTCAAAGTAATATCCACCTTCTTCCATGCCACCAGGATGAAGAGTCTTGTTTAAGAAAGTCCAGGACAGCTTTTTCTTTCCATGGATCTCAAGAGTTCCACCTTCACTTACTCCAAGATATTTCTGCCCAAAGTAAGGATTTGGCTGGCTGCCATCATCCGCTCTGCAGCAAGAAGGGAGGAAAGGGACCAGGTTTGGGTTTGTATCTGACAGTCAAGGAAACTTTCTCCTTGTGCTGCTGTGGCCCAAAGAGAGGAGTGTCATGCTTTGTAGTGTGTTCCTTTCAGCTACTCCAAGAATCAGCAACTGTTCATATTGTACAGAAAATAAATTATTTTAAACAATATTAGCAACTACTGAAGACCAACAGGAGTCTGGAACACAGGTTATACATGTTATATTCATCATATCCAGGCCAGAGGAGGCCTGGAGCCCATCTGTATTTTTGAATTCTGGAGAACATTAGGACCCTAACCAGGAACTAGGTCTGGTGGTTGTTAAATATGAATTTGGCATCCTTGAAATTCTAAGAGATCCTGTAGCAATCTGCAAGACATAAATGTATTATCCTCCAGCTTACCACTGTTATGCAGAAAGAAAGGATGTTTAAGAAGGAGGATTTTCAGACTAAAAGAAATCCTCAGGTTTTAAACCTATTCTGGGAAATCAGTTTGAGTGGTAGGAAGGTGGCATGCTAATTCTCTGGCATGACCAAACACCCCAGTATTCATATCCCAGAAGGAGAGAAAAAAAAACAAACAAACCTGTACCAATTTTTATGGGCCATTTAAATTGTCTAAAAAGTTACTGAACTTTCCACAGAGCACAGATACCCAAGAAAATGTAATTTTAAGGAGCACTTTTTTTCCTTGATGTGGAAGACAGATCCTAGAAAGTTCAAAGACAGTATTTTATCACTCATACATACCTCCCATATAAGATGATAACCACATTGCTTTGGTAAGGGCACAGCTCACTGCCAATGTGTAACTCTCCATCATTTTCAATGAGTATATGCCTGGTACGCAGAGTTATGGGCTGCACATCATCTTTAATGACCAGTTTCCCTAAGTAGAAAAGGTTATGGCATTTGCTTCATCACACAGCAGCTCATCAGAGGTCATGGTATCATTGTCCTAAACCCAGTGCTGTGCTCTCATCTCAATTTTTGAAAAATTCTGCCCATCCACCCCAAAACAGCTCCCAACACAAATCCTGAAGACATTACATGCTTTTTATTCCATCCAGTTCTTGAAGAATGCAATTAAGATTTGCATGGAAGAGGGCTTGTTCAAAACTGGCACAGAAATTCAGAGTTAATATGAATAACAGCTATTAATGCCAGCAACACTATGACTCTGTCCTTGCAGACTTAGAGGCACATATGCATCTGCCCTGTCCTGAGGCCGTGAGAACAGAACTACTGCAGTATGATGTTATCGGGCCAGTGACTTAATAAAAAAGTGCTTTTGAAGCAAATTGCAGAAGTGGCACTGATCATTATACTGGGCTACTTTTGTAAATTCTCCACAAAGGACAGAAAATAGGTTTGTTTTCGTGGCTAAAGAGTCTCAGCATCTTGGCTGCCACCCAGCCTGGCACTGAGGCAATGCTGGGCTTGCCCAGTAGCCACCCACTTCTCAGCAAGAAGCAGGAAGGTCTTCCAGCATGATACAGAGTGATGTAAAGAGCCACAGTGGAAAGCAGACTTCACCCAGCCTTGCCACCAGCATGTTTTACCTCCATCAGTGATGTGGATAGAGTGGACAGTCGCAGAAGAAGAGAGAAGGAGTTTCCTGCCATTGCGGATTTCAACACGGTTTTCTTCGTTGTGACCTGGGTTCCAGATTTCTAACTCAGGATCTTTATCAGGACATGTGACAGCTGCTTCTGCTGGGTAGAGATGGAGAGTGAAGATAATCACCATTTGTTTGGTGTGAGACAGAAAGCTCCATATCTGGACATCTTTACCATGTCATTCCCAGAACCCCTCTTTGCTGACTCTCTGGAACACAGCAACATCTCAGTGCAGCAGAGTACATGTGGGTCATGACCAGAACAAACAAACAACAGCTTAAGCTGCTTGGTTTTCTGTAAGCATGGAAAATCCCAATGCAAAGGAGCCTTGCAAGGGATTGAGTTTCTCAAAAATTACCAAGAAGAGGCTATAACTGAGCCCTTCCTGCAGTGACATTCTGCTCTGTTCCTAACATCCACACACAAAGCCTTTCACGAGCTCCAGGAAGGTATTTGTGAAGGAATAAAACAACCACTACCTTTAAAAATGCCCCCAAAGAACCTGTTTTATTTAATGTAAAGATGTTAAACTATGTTTGAATTCTGTATTTTCACTGGAGATAGAAAGTAAAAGAGATCAAACTAACATGAAAACACCAAACACCAAGGAATTATCAGTACATCTAGTAACAGAAAGCAACAGGAATATCACAAGAGTGTGTGGGTTTGTGAGCTTTTCAAGGCAGAAGCAGTAAGAATTTGTTCACTTTGGGATCACACATCACCCGTCTCCACACTTAAATTTCATGACAGGCTGCCATGACATGTTAGTCTAAACAGCACTCATACAAAATACAAGAATCTCATGTTTTAAGCATTCACTTAAGAGAAAATATTTCCCTGATACAACCTCAGTCAATATTTGAGCCTCATGTCTTAGTCTAATCAACAGAACTGTGATGAGAGTGTCATGTGTGATGCATATTTTCTGAGGGTAAAACCCTTCCTAATCCTAGGAAGCTGAGGTCAATGGAAATTTGTACAATGAGCCTTTTGCCTTCAAAAATGATTGAGAGTTCTCACCAGCTTTCTAATTTTTGTCCTTTAAAACAAAAACACCACAGAGAAAACTACAGGATCAACAAATCAATGACAATGGATGTGGGATAAACACCTTGACCTCAGCAGAGTTATGTCTCTGGCACTTAGTACAGTAAAATTGGGTGGGGTTTACCCCACAGATACTAATGCTTTCAGTTATTGAAAGGACAGTGATGTGAATCCATGCAAGGAAACATTTCCTGGTGCTTGTGTAGTTGACAGACAGTTATTTTGTGCTGCCACTGTGAAACATGAAGGACATCTGTGATTCCACTACAATAGGATCAAAATCTGTCCATCTGCATTCAGTTTCCTCTCACATTCCTCCACCAGTTTCATGTTTTAAGAAAACAATAGAATTGGACCAGCCATGACCTGCATGTCTCCAGAGCTCCGTTAAATACTATCTATTCAAGGTAAGCAAGGGATGTTTCATGTGGGCTACAAATGCCTTGGCTCTCTGCAAACTTCTTCCACATACAATAAGTAATCTAATCAGAGAGGGCCAATAATCTACCAGGTAGCAAGTCAGATACTGATAAATATTCAGGAACTGATTTTGATACCACTTGTGTCAGCTGGAAGCTGAAAGCGTATCAGTAATATCAGAGGCATTTTCTCCAATTTATAGTACTTGAGAAAAATAAGGTGTTTCTGGGTTCCTAGCAGAAGACACACAGAATTAACAACAGTTAGAAAAGATACTTCAGACAGGAAATAGGGCTTGTATTGTAAAGAGATCTTCAAGTGTAACTGTAATACACATTGACAACAACCCAAACCAACAACCAACCTACCAAAAAAAAAGAAAAAAAAAAGAAAGAAAACGCCCCAAAAACCATAACCTAACAAACCCTCAGACAAACAAACAGAACTCCACCAAACTTTTTTTTTCCGCCAGAAGAATCAACTCTAATGTAGAGATATAATATACCAACTAGGTGAAGTGGACAGGACAAAAACTTGTTCCTTTTCCCATTTACTGATCATGCTAGTATTCAAAGAGCTTCCTGAAATCTCAGAAGATGCCTTGAGACCCAAAATTCATTATTTTGAAACAGATAGACAGTGAGGACTAAGGGGAAATCAAAAGGAATTTATGCTGATGTTTGGGATGACAATCAGCAAAAGTCAACACAACCCAGAACAAAAGACCCAAATTCCCAGTTTTATTAACCAGTTTGTACCAGGAGTTGTGCACATCACCTGCATCTGCTGTGCCAAGGGCACCATCAGGCTGAGAATCTTCTGCCAGCTGGCCCAGTTACCTTGACAGCTTGATTATTATTCTCATTGTCATTTTAAAAATAAGAGTGCAAATTCTACCCCACACAAGGAATTAACTGAATGTTTGCTTCTTGACCAAAAGGGCCTGAGCATGACAATGAAAGGTTTCTTCATGCAGCTGCACTGTTTGCGGAAAGACATCTGGTCTCTTTGTTTTGAACAAATACAAACCTCCAAATTAGCTGAATATAGAATATGTAAATCAACCTCCCCTTTTCCCCTTCCCCTAAACTGCTTTGTAACAGGACTACTTGGAAGAGACAAAACCCAAGGGACAGGGCTTTGGGCAACGCAGCAAAATGTTTGCCTTCACCTCCCTCAGCCACAGATATTAGGACCTGAGGTTTCTTTTGTTATTTATTTGTGGCAGTTTGTTGGGTTTGCTTTAAGAATGTGTGGCAGAGTCTGAGGAATTGCTGAGGGTATGTTCACCTGCTCAGAAATTTCAGTCTTTGCCACTCCAGCTGCCCTCAACTGGAAATACTGGCACATCAGAAAACTGCTTTTCTCCTGAGTTTCTCATTCTGTCCCTGACTCTTCTTACACAAAGAAGAGCAAGAAGCTGGTCAATCTAAACCTATTTAAAATAAATTTACAAACCATGCCCTTTTCCCCCATAGCAAGAAAACTTACCTGTGCTTACCGAAGAGATTACAAACAGAAAATAAATGAAATTTCCAGCCAGGTACTTGGAGGTAGGTAGAGCCATTCTTCAGGATTTTTAGTTCTGTCGATGGATACCTGTGAAAAAGAGAATATCAAGGAAATGTCACCTTTTATTTTGTTTGTTTTGTTTTCCACCTCATTCGCTGCACAAAAAAATAAAAATGGGGGTTATATCCAGCTTTATGCCAGATCATATCCACTCCCACTCAGCTCGATGGCTGAGAACACCTTGGCACTGCTTCAGGACCAGCCTGAACAGAGTGAGAAGCCGTGGGCAGCTCCTCACCCTTTGTTTGCTTTGGGATAAACCCACTCGGGAATCCAAATAGACACTCAGAAAGCAGCCACCAGCTGTAACCAAAAACGCCTTAGGAATGTTGTATAAACAAATTCAGTGTCAGGACTCTCTAGGGCTGCATGTTCACATGTGCTAAAAAGTAATGAAACACAACAGAGAAGGTGTTTGCAGAGTGACAAATTTTCAAGCAGTAACCTTTCGGTGGCACCTCTCTCCCCCCAAAACTACCCACAGATTTTTAGCAAAGGTGTTTTGTGTACCCCTGAGATAAACGGTACTCACACTTCCAACCTGAAGCATGCAGTTTCTTAGATTTCAGATCTAAGAAAATATTGTCTGTTTAGTGTACCAACTCAGAATTTTCTTGCTAAACCAAACGCTGCTTTTGAAACCAGTCTACCCAATGTTGTTTTTGTTTCTTCTGTAGCCAACCCCCAGCAAAAACAAACAAGCAGTGCCATGAAAGTCAAAGTCAGAATTAATGTGATTCTCTCTGGTCTCCAGTGATTGATTCCGCAGCTCTGCCCCAGGCTCATGACAATTTATTGACATGTGTATTCACAAGGAGGCAAGGACACCCACTTCTGTATTCATAAGGCACAGTTTAAAATTCACATATAGTCCTTGGAGCCTTTGGGTTTTATCATATAAGCCAGTGTCTGAGGAATATCAGAGACATTTATTTGTAGCTGTCATGTCACATCCACTGATGAAACAGGATAAATATATTAATCACACAGCTCAGTTTGATGCAAAAATGAGCATTGAAAAAAAAATCCAGGATGCCCCAATTTCCTTAGGGGAAAAAACATGTTATTTTAAATATCACTTGTTAATATGAGCTAAACAAAAACACCACAAGAAAAAGATATGGAAGAAGCCATGATTTAGTTGAGTAAATTTCTCAGTGTGTATATGCAAAACACTTTTCACAAAGGTGATACAACTCAAAGTACAATGGTGGGTTCAAACCACATGTAATACAATGATTATATTAAAAATAGCATTAGAACCAGATTTTACAGGAAATATTTCAGCAGGGTAATGTTTGTTTGCTTTGGTCTGGTGTATGTGACAGCCCTGAGCTCTGGAAGTAGCATAAACTCAGGGTTTGGTACAGTCCGTCAGGTGCTGAAATGCTGTTACAGAGCAGTAGAGGAGAGGAATGCACTTAGCAACGCTGTAACTTTGAATGATATATATTATCAGAGAGCAATGCTGTCACCATGGAATTTGTGCCAGAACCAGGCTGCACGTCTGACATTTTAACAGCATTAACCATCAACATTCGATAAGCCAGAGCCCTTTTAAAGAAACATTATTAGAGGTACGCCCAAAGTACAGCAGTCCCCATTAAAATGTCAAGATTTATTACTGGTTATTGCACAGCCTGATCTGCAAACCCAATCACTAGGTTGTGCTTTAACGACGGAGGAAGAACTAAACAAGAGGTAATACCACAGCATGGTCATTGCAGATAAACAGTGTTTCTTAGAGCATGGACACCGCTCTTAAGTGCTGCATAAAGCCAGATTCGAACCGGTAAGGTTTTGGTCATAAAATACATTCAGATGATATAAGGGTTCATAGGAATAAAAAGAAGGGAATGATTTGTTGGCAGTGATGACATGCATTTGCTATCCTGTTGCTTTGTAGACAGGAAAGTCATTTCTTTGTTCTGCCCCATTACAAGCTCAGAGGAGTATCTCTGCTCTGTCCAGCTCATGATCTTGTTTCTGCCACAAACCTTTGGCAAACTGGTAGAAAACTAGTTCAAGAAATTTCTCAGCCTTTGGTTTCTTTAGAGCCCAGAGCTGCACAGTACTTACCATCAGGCTGTGCAAAATGGCTCCTGGTTTTATATCCCTGGTTGCTCACCAGGGACGGCTTCCCTGATTGCCTCCATCTTCATCAGCAGAGATCAAAACAAGCAATCAGACACTGGAAAGACATGTCATTTTTGGAGGCGTCAGCTGTGTGCCAAGGCTCCGATGTTTTCGCAGTGTCTGATCTGCCACAGTCCAAAGAATATCCTGCTTATTTTGTGACTGAGGTAGGGTGTTTGATTCGGCTCACACCGAGTCCAAGTTCATTGCAATGTTAGTATTAACTGGCACTTGGGTTGGAAAGGCTGAGAGCCAAGACGACCAAGAGGATCCGACTCCTCTGATTCAGCTCTGACTAACACATGGCCGGAAAAATGCTGCTCGGAGGATAATCTCAGGAATTTTCCTTCAAAAATCTCTCCGTTAAGCATGTTTCCCAAACATCAGGCACACGCGGTGACACGTTTGATTTCACTGATCAGTCCAAGAGGAGGAAGAGATAGCGACTCCTCTCACTGCAGTCTGCTGCTGGCGGGGCTCGGGAGCCGCTGTCCCTCTCCTGCCAGGCTTCCCTGGCTCCGCGCTCCGAGCGCTCGGGGATGCTGCAACCCGCTACATCTCGCTTGAACGGGCGCCACGTGGCTGACTTCAGCTCTGATGTAACCACCAAAGTCAACAAATCTCCCTGCACATTCGGGCATTCTCAGCGCATAAGGGCCATGCAAGTGTCCGCCTAAGCCTATCATCTCCAGCGTTTCTCAAATACCATCTGGGACTTCTCTCCTGGGTGAGAAAAGCTTTTATATCTAGCCATTAAAAGCTGCCTGGCAATGGCAAGTGGGACTCATATCCCTGGATCTGGCAAGGCAGACTCTCTGAAATGATTCCCAGCTGCTGAATCTTTCCAAAAAGTGAACAATAGCAGCAGACAATGCTAAAAGTAGATGCAGGAAACCATTAGTCCTCAGCTGGCTGCTACCGCAGGTGTCAGCAGTGATACTGTACTAGAAAGCACACTGTGGAGAGGAAGCCCTATACACTGCCCTCCCTGCGGTTTCAGCGCTGGAGGCAACACACAGCAGACAATCCTGAGAACAAAACGGTGAAGAAATACTCTGAGGAAAAGCTGGATTGTCATAGGCATTATGGTGGGATTTCAGAGACACCTTGAATCCCAGAATCAGAGCAGAGCTCTCTGGGGCAGCACCACCAGTCATTCAGAAACACACACCAAGTTCTGACTTCGACTTACCACCTTGCTCAACTCTGGGCCAACCACTCAAGCCAGACAACGTAATTTAAAAAAAAATACCTCACGATATTTGTTGCTTTAAAATCCTTTTTAAGACTGATTTGACACTCTTTGGTGAATGCATCTTCAGCATCGACTGGAGATGAGCTCCTTTCAGTTAGTCAAGCAGGACATAATGGGACAATTAACAATCCATAACAAACACAACAAGGACTGGGAAAAAGGCAGCAGCTACCTGATCTCCCCTGAAAAAGATGTCAAACGGGGGCAAGAAACTGTGTGATTTCTGCTGCTGCTGCCCAGCAAGAGACCACTGACCTGTACGGGAGCAAAGCAGGGCTCTGGCACCATCCCCAGAGAAGAACAGGAAACACGCACAGGGAAAATGTACCTTTTAGCCTGATGGGGAGTGAACTCTCAGCAGACACTAATTTGCACAGCTCCATGAGATGACCTGGGTGTAAATTCTGTGTTCCTCAAGGCCCACCTCCGCAAAGTGAAATGCTCTGGGAGTCCCCGAGGGGTCAGGGCCAAGGTGCACCCTCGTGCCCCGGGTGGCCAAACCCGGACCCTCCCACAGCCACGGCTGATGCTGAGGTTGCAGTGGTTTGGGAGCTGGGTCTGAAGCACTGCTGCATGGTTCCTCATGCATATGCAAACATGCCAACATCGATTGGGAAGCTGATCCTCAGAGAGGGAGGAGCTGTTTAATTAGCGCCTCCGCTCCCTTCTTGCCGACATTGCACGGTCCTCTCGCCCTGCTCGAGGAATTTCACATTTTTGCCCCAGCTGGGAAGATCGATTTGAGGTGCACATTTGCCTTTCTGACCCGAGGACATGCCAGCACTTGCTACAGTGACATTCCTGTGCAGGGGGAGCTTTTGCACACCCAGCCACAGGCAGAGCTAAAACCTTCAGAAAATAAACACAGGCATTTCTGGGGATCGCTAAGGAAAATGCTTTCCAGTCCCAGTGCGTGGCAGCAGCGTAGCTGCCTCTGCTCCACATCTTGCTCTTGTGCCTGCCACCCACACATTAGCTGCTCTTTTTTACTTGCAAGAGGAGGAGGATTAAACTCAGGAACAGACTTTAATTCTCAATGAATCAGTACTGGAATCAAAAGCAGCACTCTGACTGTTTTTCCAGCGAACCTTGGTTTCTTACAAATTTATCTATTTCCCAACAAGGAAGAAAGTTCTACTCATATATTGTTTATATATGTCACTGCAAGTTCCTTGATTCCTGATGTCCATAAAAATGGATTCTGAATGAGGAGCAGGAAACAGGACATTTTTACAATTACAATATTAAAGAAAGCCAAGGTGTTTATTAATTTGTTGCAATATTAGCACACTATTTTGAGACAGAAATAAAAGGGGGGGGGAGTGAAAGAGTTACTCTAGAGCTATGATTTTTGCAGATTTTTTTTTTTTTTAGAGGCTTACAGACCTTGAAAAGGAAAGCAAGCAACTTCTGGCTTCACTAAAACAAAATCATTTGCAACTCACATCACTCCACCCATCAGAGGCTGACTCCCAGTTTCAAAGCTTTCAAAGTGCTCAGCATTTCACTGAATTAAACCCTCATCCACTGCATGAATTTTTCAAAGCACCAAAGTGTTGGGAAGCTGAGTCCTGTTTGCAGAGGTTCGGGGTGCGTGGGCTCTGCTGTGCCTGCTGACAGGCACTCAGTGTATAGCCAAGCTTGTGCTTCCAGGGAGTGCCAGACCTGCTGTGTTCCCACTGCAGAAATGCTCTGGGGATAACCAGTACAACCATATACCCTGAATGCCTTAGATGTGTTGAGCATGCCTAGATCAGCTGCAAGTCCACGAGGACAAGCACAGTCCATGTGGACTCCCAGCATGAGGGTGGGCATCCTCTCTCTCGGAAAATCCCCAGGAGAAATAAGGCAGCTTCCTACAAACAAAATGCCAATGCAACACTTACCCATCAGCTTCACACACACAGGCTCCAGGTGCATGCCAAGTTAGCAGCAGCCTTTGAAAACATCATCTTGAATGTCCCAAGGGTCCCTGAAGGTATTGTACCCTCTGCAGAGCGTCCCTGGTTTGAAGGCTTTTTTCCCTCCCAAGGTAAGGAGAGTGTGTGCAGTGGCTGAAGAGGATCACAGCATCCTGAATCCTCTTCAAACTGCTGCTTTTAACTACCCAAATAACTGCATCAGGATGTAAATATTTTTCTTTTTGCTTTTGTGGTACTTCACTGTTTGCATCTGGCTCACCACGACTCCACGCCTTCCTCTCCAGGACACTTGCCATTTGCTCTCCTTCTGGGGCGGGAGGAGGAATAGGGATTTTTCAGAGGTTTAGGCACATTCCTCTACTTCCTTCACCAGGCTCTTCCCTTGCCAATTGTTTAGTCTCAGCCTGGGGTTAGAACTCTGCAAAGTTTTATTGGGATCCAGGGTCTGGACATGTCACAGATTATCAAATAAATCTCCAAGAAGCTAAAAGCTTGCTCTATAAGTACTTATTCCAATGCTGGGTTTACACTTGAAAGCCAAAAATATCTTGCTTTTCTACCCCTGTACAGCCTCAGAAATCATAATAATTACGTACCAATAGGAGTTCAAAAGGACTTCAGGGAGCTCCTTAGAGGGTCAGTCCCAGCTGATGATGACCTCAATCCTCATCCCTTTGATTTCCTGTGTATCATGCTTTTT
The DNA here is from genome assembly GCA_013399695.1 of Formicarius rufipectus. NCBI lineage: Eukaryota > Metazoa > Chordata > Aves > Passeriformes > Formicariidae > Formicarius > Formicarius rufipectus. The sequence continues at coordinate 1,587,058 of VXAU01002862.1, forward strand.
CTTACCTTTACTGAGCAGTATCAGTGATTTCTTCACACTTTCTAGCAAGCCAGGACCTCTCCCCTGGCAAACCGGAGTCACACCTCTCCTACCTGGTGTGGGGATGTAGCCACGGTCTCCTCTGTCCATAAATCTTTCAGATGTCCTCTCACCCCATGCCCAAGGACCACGGGCAGTCTGTCTGGTGGAGGCAAGAGCCCCAGCCAAGGCCGTCAGTCCCCACTCAGGCACAGCATCAGCTGGCCAGCATGTGAATGCCAGAGCAACCAACTCCCCAGGGAGCAAAAGTCTGGCCAACAAAACACTAACCTTTCCTTGTAGCAGCTTGTTTGGCCATTTCTGAGAATTCCAAAAAAGTGATGGGATGTTAGTTAGAAAGCCTTCACCTACCTGTTTGAGTAAGCCATGTGACAAAGAGAGAGATAGTCTGAAATCACCTGTCCCTTCTCTGCTGTCACCAAGTAATGCCATGTCCAAACCAAAGTGAGTCTGTCATCATTTTAGGGTAACTTTGTGCTTAACTGTCTTCAGTTGTTCCCAATTGGCATACAAAACCATTTTTGTCTTCAAACAGCAGCACATAAACAAAAAAGCAGAGAGAATTAGTCACTACTGCTGGTGGTATTTCAGTTCTCAACGGGATCAGAAAGTCAATACAAGCATTGCCTGAAAGGAAGGCAAGACTTTGCCCTAAGCAGCACATACTTCATCCTGGGTTTTTTTCCTGTAGATCTTTAATTAAATACTCACATCAGTTGGACAAACATAATTTCACCAGTCATTAGCTTCAGACAGAAATACATTTATAACTCCATTTTGCATCCTATGTGTTCAGTTCTGTTAGAAGACACTGTTGTAAGATCACTGCACACTGACCAAACAGATGTTGTTGAGTTCACATAAGATGTCACAGCAGATGGGCACTTTGATTTTTTTAAAAGTAGACATTAATGGAGTGAAAACAGGACTGAAGGGAGAAATTTCCTACCTCTGCTGAAGTTCATCTGTTTCCCTGGACATTGCTAAAATGTCCACGCCAAATTCCATTCCCAGTCCCAGTGTCACCAGAAAGCAGGCTCTTGTCTTTAAAACTCACCTTTTGATACCAAATCACAGATATATTGAAACACTTCTCCTTCCACAGGCTGTTCCTGTGAGGCACTGGTTTTAAAATAAAGCTCCACCACAGAGGGTAAGATGAGAATATATTTATTAGTTATGAAATACACAAGTGAACACCATCAGTTTGGTACAATCGTGTAAGAAGAGGAGCAGGTTTTGGTGAGGGTGGTGGGCTCTGCCTGGCTGGTGCTCCCCGGCAGTGCTAACCCCGGGGTGCCACAGCCTTCGCAGGGATGAGGTCTGAGAGGGTCTGAGAAAAAGCAAATCTTAGGGACTTATCAGCATTAGCTGGACACTGATATTCTTTCAGCTTCAAAGGAACATAATGCTGTAGAGAAGCAGCCTTCTGATAACCAGCATGATTAAGGACTTTAATCCAGGAGGGTTTGGCTTGTCCTTTATAGCCAAGCATGGCAAAACTCCCTGAAAAACAGACACAAAGAGAGTGACCCTCTGGGTGTGTCAGTTCACTTAGCAGCAGCACAGCACAGACTCCCTCCACACATCATGGAAAAGTTTTAGCCCTTCTTTTTTTCACTGGATTAAAATAACAGAACATTTAGGAGAGAGGAAGGGTGATGAAAGAGGGAATGAGCCTCACTGAAACTGTAACCTCGCTGCACTACAGATCTGTAGATATTTCAGCAGGCTAAGCCTGGTACCCAGATGCCAGTTACCAGGAATATTGTTTTACTCTTTAGTTTTAAATAAGACTGGTACTTTTTTTCATATTTGACTACCTGAAAATGGTTAGGCACTTTGAATCCTTCTTTTATTAGTTTACATTGTTTCTTCCTGTTATGCCTAAACTATCCCCCATGTCGACTCTGCTCTGGTCCTCTGCTGTCCCAAAGTACAAAGGCATTATGTATTCTTCCATTTTAATAATAGTGTCTTGTGTTTATATTATGCTTTTCATTGCAGAGACTCCCAAGGCTATTTGCAGCTGGTTGGATCGAGACTATTCCCATAAACACTTCTAATTTAAATAAGGTTTTGCAAAACCAGGAAACAAGACCCCAAATCCTGATCCCGTTGGGGTCAAGAGGATTGGAGGGGGGTTTTGCATTATCCCTGGCAGAAGCAACGTGCACTTGGGAGAAATGCTCCAGCCTGCCCTGAAACACAGCCCCCAGAGTGAGGGGCAGTCCTGGAGCTGTGAAGTCAAATAGTGCACATACCTGAACCAGCGGGAGGAAGCCCATGGAGCAGAACATAATTACCCAGACTGGAAATCAGGGCAGACACACGGGTGAACACCCTTGCCCTCAGGCAAAGCAAAACAGGGGTGGCTTGTGAACAGCCAGCAGCAGCTTAGTCCCACTGCCAGTCACCAGCATCCCACTGAGGTGGCAGGGCAAGGACATGGCCACCAGCCAGCCTGTCCCTGGGAGGATGTCCCTGTCCCTGCCTGTTGCTGTTTGTGCCCCAGGAGCAGTCAGGTCTGGAGGCTGAACCAAGCACCCAAAACAGCCAGGCAAGTGGCACAGGTGGTTCAAGGAGCACAGTGGCTAAACAAAGAAAAAAAATTCCTTTTTAATCAAAAAATTCCTTTCAAAAGTATTCCCGGCTTTGATGAAAGAATGAAACAATGAAGTTTCAGGACAAAAACAAACAAACAAAAAAAACCCCTCAAACTTTTGCTTTTCAAAGGATGAAACAAGAAAGAGCTTCTTCAAACAGGCACCAAACTGAAATCATTGCCTTTCTTGTAAAGACTGTGCTGTCCTCCCATTGAATGGTCATAGCAATGAGCTTTGAAACGTTAACCAGGAATTGATATAAATTTTAGTAGAGCAGTAGGGGAAAAAATCCCAAAACTCTTGAGAAAAAAAAAAAAAAAAGCTGGAAATACAGCCAATTTTCCATCTGATCTCTGTGTGAAGTCCTGAAACTGAATCAAGTTGTCTGGCTCTTTTCTTGATTTCCTTATCACTCACATTATTCATCCAAACCTGGACTCAATAGTCCTCAGTTTTCCAGGAGGAAACCCAGCATGGATTTCCTGAACCACTGATACCAATGGATTTCTTGCAGCAATCCAAGGTTAAATCATAATAAGGACTTTTCCAAACTGTTGATTTTCCCTTCCTTCTATCAAAAAAATAAATATCTCCTATTTCACTGTAAGCTATTTTCTTTTTCATCAGCTTTTCAGGTTATGATTGTTTTTCCTCACCAAGCAGAGGAATTTTAGAGTGGAATAAAATTATTCTTTTTTTTTTTTTTTTTTTTTTTTTTTTTTTTTTTTTTTTTTTTTTTTCAGTTAGAAAAACAAGCTCCCTTTAGGATGAAAAATTTGCAGCATGCAACTTCTTACTGGTGAACTAGTGTGAAACCCCTAAAATAACTATCCTACTTCTCCCCATCCCTAAGCCAAGAGGTTGTTACTCATTTACACTGGCATATTGTGGTAGGAAATATATTGATAAACACTGTCTGTGTGTACATTTTTGGTTGAGAAACACACCAGTAGTTCTGGTCTATTTCCCAACCCAATTAAAAGCAAAAGAAAGATGAAAAGCAATAAAACACAAAAGAAACATGATAGCACAAATATATTTACCTCCCTTGTGGAAGATAATAGGCTTTGCTGAACCTAACCTGGTAAAAACAGACATTTCAGAGCTGCCCACCATGTCTGTGATATTTCTAGAGCTCACAAGAACAAGTGATCTGAAAAGAAGTACAGCAATTAGTGCATGATTGCAAAATATTGCTTCATTAAGAATCTCCAAGACCTTTAAGCTCTGATTCAGTAAAGTACATAAGAGCTTGCTTGACTTTAAGATGATGTGTAAAACCCTTTGGTTTCAATCACATGTAAGCTTTCACAAGTTTAAGCCTCTATTTAAATGTTCCTCAATTAAGCCTGTTCTTCCCATGGAATCAAAACAAGCTCAAAAGGCTGTGAATGCATCCATCCCTTATGGGAGAGGGACACTCAGCTGCTGTGCAGTCCTGAGACTCTGGAACCATCTACATCCTGGCTCTGATTTTCAATCAAGCTTCAGCCTGCCTTTTGTCTTCCGAGATGTGCTCTCAGCCCCCAGTGAGTTGTACCTGCTGTGAATTACAGGCACAACTGGGTGCATTTAGCTGAATGCCTAGACTTGTGAAATACTCAACCGACCAGAAAAACAAACATGTTGTACAGACATTGCATGGATATATGTCACTTCATGCACATCTGATACAGGCACATCCTCATGTGCATAAATACAGGTAATAACTCAGGAGTGTTTAAATCTTTGGTCATGAACTGTTCAGAAACCTCTCGGACTGAAAGCCTGTTTTCTGGTTATTTGACCTGCTTCTACCAGCAGCCAAGAATTTATCTACCAATCTCTCTTGTTCCATGTTTATGTGGCAACACAAAAAACCACAAGGAATGTGGGACAGACACAAACAGAGGTGATCCAGACCATGGCCAGGACACACGCAAGGTAGGAGAGCCAGCAGGCAGGCAGGTCTAGTCATTGGCTCACCCAAGAAAAGTCCCACTGGAAAATCTGGCACACCTATGATTTTCATCTGCCACAAGAGGCAAAAACAATCAGTAAGAGTAAACAGAAATGGACTTGTTCCGAAATGGAAAACTGAATCATTGGCTGCCAGGAAACGGCTGGACACTGGGATGAGTGTCTGGGATTGCAAGTGTCATTGCAAGGACCTTATCTACTCTGTGCTGGAAAATGAGGGGTCTATTTAGAAGAAATTGCCAGTCTTCTAGAAAACCTCTTCCTGATTGCTCTAATCTGGGAGAAAGATGCTGCTTCTCTTTTTATCCGGCTGGTATTTCAGATTTGTACGTGTTTCACCTGTGCTGGATTTCTTCAGAGCACAGGTTTGGTTATGAAAGTAGGTTTTCCTTTCTATATCTATCAGCCACAGGTTGCTACATGAACTGGACTCTCAGCAGTTTGCTTACCTCTCTGTTATGGATGTTTGAACATAATCAGCTATTGCATGGACACCATTTTCCCTGGTAGCAGTGTCAAAATGCCACCTACTCACAACTTCTCCTGAACATGCATCTAGCACCAGGAAGAATATGCCACTGCTGTTGAACAGGAACACTGTGCCATTTATCTGTAAAAAAAAAAAAACAGAGGGAGGTTTTATGAAGGCAGGCTGGGGAGCCTCAGACTCTGATCTTGTTCCTTACAAGCAAGAAAAATACCTACATTTTAAAAATAACTATAATTTTAAATATATCATTAGTATAGATGAAGTGACACCATTGCTATTTGGTCGGTGGCAGGAGGAAGCAAAACTCAAAGTTCTCAAAGGGGTACAAAAACACAAGAAACAAGGTCATCAGTATCTTCTGAGGATTAGGAAGATACATTTGGGAAGCCAAGAATCCTAAGAGTAAAATGCTTAGTTCAGCCATAATGCAATTTCCTTTCATGTGGGGGAAATTAGTGTCACTTGGCAAAGTGGATTTGACCACGGAGCAAGGGAGAGGTGCTGAGACAGCAGATGAGGGAATAGAAGTGACACATGCACTTTTTTGTTTTCTCTGAACATGTAAATATCATAACCAAACTATTCCTTCTTGGTAGGGCTGTGTCCAGGTCTCATAGAAGCCATAGCAGAAATGACTCCTACTCTTCTTTCCTACAGCAAGAGCTCTTTTCCCAAGCTCCACTTCTCAAGATGTGCCAGAGTATTTACTTTTAGAAAGCCAAAAGCTGTCTGAGATGCCTGACACTGATGCATCCCTCCAACATCCTGGGGGACAGCCCATCCTGAGAGAACACAGCCTCCACCAAGGAAAGCAACAGTGTACCAAGGTCAGGCTATCCAAGCTCAGGATGTCAGAAAGTTGAACCCATGATATACAAGACTGCAGTCCACAGTCTTCCATGGAGTTCCAAAGCCCACTGGCATCAGGGAGCTCAGATGCATCCCATCAATCTGAGACATGAAGGTCCTCAGGGAATATAGGGCCAGACTGAATGAGGGAGCCAAGTGTTAAAATGTGGCTTCTGCAAGATGTCAGAGGATGCTGGATGCAATAGGAGGCCAAGGGTAAGGAAAACATGAATCTCCAGGCCAGAGGGGAATTAAGAGGAGCAACGACAGACTAAATCTTTTGCCTTTCTTGGCTGTCTCACACTCCAAAGCGTGAGAAGTGTGTCAAAGTCTGGGTGCACACGCAGCAGAGGGCAACCACCACTGCAAATAGACCCAGATGTGAGCCTCTGCCAAAGAAACAGCTCTAATGTGTGTCCTGTCCCATCCACGTGCTACAGACCCCCAAAGGAGCCAGCACAGGGTCCCCACAGCCTCACAGGACTGGGGCAAGGTGCACCACACTCAACTGGCTCAGCCCTTGGGGAAGCTTGGATCAGAAATTTAAAACATTTCTAACTTTTGCATTTCTTTCAGCAAAGCAAGAACAAAACATGTGTTTCTTTATTTACAAATTTTCTGAACCTTTTGAGATTCAGGGTAAGAATCCTCCTTTGGAAGGTAATCTTTATCACTAGCCCAGCCTTTACTGCAGCTAGGAGTACATGTGTTGGAAATAAATCTTCCTTAGAAGAACAACACTTTGCATTCAAGCCTTAGAAAAGGCAAAGAAGCTTTGAGGATACCTCACTTGTCCCAGGAGTGCTGCACACACACAGGTGTCTGTGCTTCACCACAGGTGAGGATGCTGCCTCCAGGAACACCTGCTTGCTAACGGTTTTGAATAAATTTTTGATGATGCAGCCAGTGTACTAGAAAGAAACCCTGGCTGCTCAGACTCCTTAGGGATGCAGTACCATCTTTGCTTGCTGTTTGTTAGCATAAATTATAATTCAGTAACACACAGGTCTGCAAGCCTGGACAGTGTTTTTGCAAGAATGACTTCTATCACCCTTCACTTTCTAGACAGACATATAAGGCATGTGCAGGAACAACCTGACAGATCCAAACTGCTTTGGGAGTGAAATAAAGTTATTTTTAACTTATAGTGCAATGCCAGCAGAGAAAATCAGAAAAACAAACTTGTTTTTTCCCCCTACATCCTTTGTAAACAATGACTTCCTTTACATTAGAGTGGTGGTGTTAATTCTTCATCTGAGGTGATAAAAGGCCCTTTTTTTCCCCCATAAAAGCTCAAATCCTCATCTGAATAGAATATGAACTCCCAATGACTTTAATGGAGTTAACCGTAAGCGAGAACAATGCACTTGCCTCTTCCAGGGGAACTTCCCATTTCCTTCTGCCAAGGCTCAGCAAGATTCTGCTGTAAATTTCCTTGGAGATAAAGTTTCCTCTGTTTAACCACTACTTAAAATGCAGTAAAACACAACATACCTTAATGAATGCAGATGTCAATGGGTTTTGTATGTCCTCCCTGCCGAGAGATTGGATCTCGATCCTTATGTACTTGACTGAGGGTGTGCTGGTGATAGCAACCTGCAGTTACACCAGAGACAGAATCTTAAAAATTAGCTTGTTAACTGCTTTTCATCAGCAAAAATGACACCATGGTCATATATATGTGACTGCAAAACTGAGAGTACTTTATTCAAATGAGCTGCTCATTCTTAAGACAGCGTTCCTCAAAGGATTGTGGGAATGCTGGTTGGAAGAGATCTCTGATGGTCACTCTGCCACTAAGTAAATTTAAACGTTAAGTATGGATTTCCTATATTTTGCTTGACTATAAATTCAACTGCAAGTCTGTAGGACTCTGAAGCACTTCTACAGAATTTAGAGTGGGATGAATTTACAGTAAATGAGGAGAAAAGCTGGCTCTAATTTTCCAGTTATTCCTGTTAATCAGAATTACTTCCAAGTTTGAAATACAACAGCAATGTTGTACTTCTGAATTCAAAGCTAATCCAGAATAAGCCCTCACAAGAGCCCTTTTGTTTTAGTTTAAAAAAAAAGTGGGGGAAAATGCCATGAATGTGCATCCACATGCTCCTAGTTGGGCAATTTCTTTGAGGCAATCTTTGAAGTATAGTACAGAAAGCTGCAGAAATTCAGAGCAAACCCCCCCCCTTTACACAGGTTACGTGGTGCTGAGCAGATTCACATGGGGGAATTCCCTACAGCTTCTCGTTGCACGTTGTCAAAGTGCCCTGACCACGTGTGGATGCACATACATTGCACAACCTCAGAGGCTGTTCCAGGCATCGTGGTGGTACCTGTGGGGCCCCACAAGCCCTGCACAGCCTGGATGGGCGCTGGGACATGGGGTGCTGAGCAGCCACTGGCCTCTCAGGGAAGGGGTTGGGGTCACAGCTCCAGGAGCCCCCTGGGTGCATCTGTGCCATGATTTTGATACGTTCACAGCCTTGCCGAGAGCAGTAACTGTGTCCTTCCCGAGCTTCACGGGCTTGCAGGTGAACAAAGAGGTACCTACAAATGGGAGCAAACAGAGGCATCAGACCCCCTGTGGGCTTAGAGGACAAGCTGAACAGAGACGGGATCTGCACATCCATTGCCAAGTGGGTCCTGAAAGGATACAGGTCAAGATCCCCTCTCATCCTGGTATGAAAAGACCTGCAGCACTGCAGGCCATATGGCCAAGGCTTCACCATGCTAGCAGCACATGGGGCAGACCCCTCTCCAGCCCCAAACACTCCTGCTGCCCCCAGGGGTGGTGACATCCCACCAGAGAAGGAGCAGCAGCTGTGCTTAGGCTGCCGTGCAGGAGGAGACAGGTTTGCTTGGAATTATGAGCATCAGCCCTTCAGCTCACTTCATGACAGAGCTCAGCCCTGGGTATGCATGACAGAAGCTCCAAGGCAGCCAGGCCTTCTGGCCTTTGGAGTTCATTTTTATTTCTAGCTGTTCCAAGTATGTTTTCCATCCTGTCCATTCTACAATTCAGGCTGAAGAAATTATATAGACAGATCAGTTCAGCTCCAGGATCAAAAAGATACATGAGCTTTGCAGGAGTTTTTCATTCTATTTCTTTTAAAACTAAATATTTGTTTCTTTTTGTCTGGAAGAAAGAATGAATAATCTTGGTTTCTTTCCAAGGATGTGGGGTTAAAAAAAGAAGGGGAAACATCCCACTCATTATGAAATAAAGCCTAAAAAACAAAAACAGGAAAAGAAAAATGCCAATCCCGTAACTTCTGTACTCTGACAGGCTAAAAAAAAATCACTACTGAACTAAAAAGAGAATCAAAAGGCTGATACTGCCAGAATTTAGTTAGGTTAGACCCATCAGTCTGAGAGTGCCAGGTCCAGATGGCTGCTGGCAGCTCATGGCTTTTCCCACACATGTGACCATTTTCCCTGCTATTCAGTAGTAAACAACCTGTTTACTAAATTTGGGCAACCTTTTATTTTTTTTTTTTTTTATTATTTAGCAAATTGCAGTTTCACAATTCCTGTGATGAGAGAGACCTGGCCATCACAGCAAGGAGCCTGGTTAGCAAGGAAGACATTCCGGGATTCAATTGCTCATGTGTTATGGTTGAAGGAATAAATATATCCCATCTTATTTTCAAATCTGGCATTTGTGGATTGATTCCTGAAGTAGCTGCTTAGTCAGGTAAAGCATCATGGGACTCATGGTTAAACCACAAAACACTTTTTTCCTCCCTAACTATTTTAGCTGACTGAGAAACACAGTTTCATAATATGTTTTTTTAACCAAAGGTGTCCTAAAGTCTTACAGACAGTGCAAGATTTTTAGGACAGTCTTCATGCCGTCCAAATAAGAGATGTGCTGTGGTGTTTTTCACAAAAACTGATTTTTCAAATGTGATTATTTTAGAAATTTCTCCGGAATATGAAGAAGTTGAAACTTCCCAAAGTTTCAGTGTTTGAGCCACAGCAGTCACAAGAGGGCTCTTTTTCATGACCCTTTGGAGTATAATGGGTTTAAACAAATATTTACACTGTGCCCACACCTGCAGCAACCTAAGCAGCAGAGATGCCAGAGGAGCTCAGTCCAGCCAAGAAATCAGCTGTTCTCTGAGCAGGAATGCAGACATAGACCTACCCCAGGTACTCCAGCCTGCAAATCCATTTTGACCTGAAATCAGTGATGACAGCATGCAAGGTGGAAAGATCTAAATTTTAACTATGAGAAACAGAAAGGAGGTGTTGGGGCTGGTAAGAGAAAGACCCCAAGGGTTTTCTGCCCATCCAGGGGCACAGCAGGGCTCACCCTGATGCTCTGTCGAAGTAGAAGAGCCGCTCACGAGTTCTGTTGAGGGCAGTGGTCCGGGAAGGAGCAGCAAGGTAGTGCTGGACACTGTGCACTGTCCCTGTCCGTCGCTGGTAGAGATCTGCCACCACCTGGAAAACGGTGTCCCTGGGATAGCAGAGGGCGACACGCAGCCAGTCGCCTCTGTTGGCAAGAAGAGCAGGCAGGGAAAAAATGCACTTAAGGGCTTGAGTACAAGAGAGATGGTCTGCAGCCAAGAGTACAGTCTTCAGGGAAAAACAAAGAAATGTCCTTTGAGGTTCTCTTTTTCCTTTAAAAAAGACAACAAATCCTCAAAGCCAAAGAAAATCAGATTTTTTCTGCTTTGTCTGGAAACAACAGCTGCTTATTACGAAGGTCTGATCCAGGGACCCCGGCTGACCTCAGAGGACTTTGAGTCAGGTGCCAGGATGGCTTAAAACCAGATATTTTCTCTTCCTTGCCCTGTAAGGCTAAGGTACAACCAGACACATACCCACTCAGTCTCCTGAGGCAGCCAGGGCTTGTTTCAGTCCATCCAGAGCTGCTGCAGGAGAGGGAACCAGCATCCAGCAGACATTTCACCGGGGGCACAGATTCAGGAATTAGAAAGTAATCTCTGACTTGAACCAGAGCCATGGTCTAGAGAGACCTGCTTCCTCCACTTTACAGCAAAGTTTATAATTATGGTTTCCATTAAAATCTCCCTTTCTGTGGCCCTTTCAATGTCAGTTTAGAATAACTAAGGGTAAAGTTAAACCGTCTTTTAACTCTTGTTTACTCCAGTTTCATCATACACATTTACCAAAAAAATGGCCCCCTTGGCTTTCCTTCATCCTGTGGTTCCTACTGCCACCCTCTTGCAGAGAAAAAACAGCTCCAAATTAGCAAATTTTGGTACAAGACTTAGAGCCAAAGATGCAGCTACAGTGCAATTACGATACTGATGGGAAGGATTTTCCACCAAAGATCCCAACACCCATTCCTGTTGGTGGGCTGCACTTGTGCTGTGCAAAGCAGAAAGCGACAAGAAGTTTACACTTTAAGAAACCCCAAGATAATTAACCTTTTATTTTTTTCCTCCTTCCTCCCCTCTGAAGCAGCTCAGCCTGTGACACCAAGACACCTGAACCAGTACCATGGTTTGCTTTCCTTATGTCACCAAAACTATCCAGGATTTAAATGTCTTCTTTTAACTGCCTGGATTCCTGGTTAAAATGTGAGAATATAAATTTGGCTTAGAAAAAGACAAACTTCACCTTCATCTCCCGTCTCTCTGCATCATACAAAGCTCATAAAGACAAAGTTTCTCCAAAGGCTTCCCTGAAGTGACCCACCACCCATGCTTGCCTGTAGAGCAATAAATGGGGGGAAACCTCTTCAATTTGGTGAAATCTGGGAATCTGCATGCCTAGACCCCTACTTCGCTTTACACATGGAGAGTAATAAAGCAAAGCTATTTCAGCCTTGTTCTGTTTTTTTCATTAAAACAAAACAAAGCTATCTACAGGATGGAAGAGGGGACAGACTGTTCCAGAATAATAAATCAAAGCCACACAAAGACCCATCAGCTTAAGCCAGATACTGCCCTCTAGATTTTAACCAACTCCAGCTGTGTCATAACACAGGACAGCTCGAAAACGGATATATTTTCAGATGATCTGGTCCCTGACTAGAGGAAATGAAAAAAATGTACCAGAGCCATACTTGTGGAATACTTTTAGGACAGAGTCCCAAGACATTTGGCTGTTTCATAAGGGTGATTTACATTGCATTAGCACATTTCATCCCCTGAAGTCAATGTCACAAAAAGAGCTTGTCACTCCCCCAGATGCTGGGAATGAGCTTGGGTGCTGTGCTACACTGACTGCCACCTTCCTGGGCAAAGAGAAAGGCATTAGAAAAGGAAACTGGAGGGTGAAAGGAAAAGAAAAAAATAAAGCATGAAAGCCCCCCAGCTGTGATCTCCTTGAGTTGCTGGGGCATTTGGGAATAGGAGTGCTACAGTTCAGTGTGCACGTGAACAGGCTGAGCAAAGTACTGAAATAAATTACACCAGGATTGAAGAGATCAAATGAAAAGCACCTACTTTTGAATTTGTGGGGGAAGAGATGGAAATAAATGCATTCTCACAACAAAGGGCTTGGCAGGACATACAAGAAGGAAAGGCATTAGAAGTTATCCTCTATGCAAATAGAGGAAAGAATAAGGTGGTTATTTTCTCTTTAACTTAGTGGTATTTTAACAGATTCCTATTTAGTTCTACACTTCCATTCTGTTTCTTCAGCTTGCACTAAAACCACTGTAAACCCTCCAAAATACCTGGCTCTGTGGCTGAGCTGGGCTCCAGCACCTCCAGGAAGAGCAAAGCAAGAGACATCAGCGGCCCCCGTGACTCTGCCTTTCAGCTGGGCAGTGGATGGGTCAGATGCCTGTGCTCCAGTCATTGCCAAAACTCAGGGAGAAATGCAGCCTCAGGCAGCAAGCAGTAATCAGGCATGGGACATCCCGGGTGTCAAGTCCAAAGTAAAACAGATGTGAGTGTATCTTCCTCAGCCACTGCACTGGCCACCAAGGACCTCCCGGCTGGTCTCAAGTGCAGGAGGACTTTCTCATTTTCAGGATGGTAAATAACTACGGGCTCTGCTTTATTTCTCTGCTTAAACCTCTCAGTGCTGTATGACTTACCAGCTGCTGCTCTGTGGTGACTATTTAGTGAGAGAATAATTAAAACTTGAAGCAGCCTGAGTGTGCTGTGGGTAAGTGCCGGTTTGGCCGCTCTCACGTCAGTTGGGAGCGCTGCAGGTGCCCGCAGGGCTGGGGACACACAGCACTGGCAAGGAACCAAAACTCTGATTTCATGGTAGATCCCAAACTATCAATGCCAAGTCATTTCAGAGCCCTGCCTGAAGCCCAAGGGAACATATACAGCTTTAGACACTAGTGTGCTTAAAGACCACCACAAACAAAGGGGAGAAACTCACTTAAAACACAAGGGATAGAAGTCAGATTTGATAAACAAATGTAGAAATATGCAGGACTTTTTTGTTTGTTTGTGTTTTGTGGGGTTCTTTGATTGTGTTTGTTTTTTGTTTTTTGGTTTTTTTTGTATTCAACTTTCCTTCTTAGGAGTTTCTTGCAAGAGAAACAAATGAAAAGACTCAGATAAAAAGTATCACTTTCCAGTTTAAATGAAGGTCCTACTAAAATGTGTAGAAAACTAACTTGAGCTATTTAAGATATGTCCACAAGCTTTTCTAGTGAAAAAGTTAATTTCATTTTATAAATAAGTAACACCCTTCTTTTTTTTTTTCTTTCCTGTTCTTAATCAGGCCAACATTTTTCTATGCATTTTTATGACAAAAATTTGGCATTTGAAGAAGAAAAACTAAATATACACCAGCAAAAGTCAGTGTTTAGTGGGTCTTAACAGTTTCAAACATTACTTGGAAAATTTGAGAATCTGCCGACACCAGCATGTATAAAACCTGATACTTCTGTCTCTCTGTCACTGTCATTCAACAAGCCCCACAGTGCATTTCATGCATTTTTACCAATGGATTTAGCCTGCTTGTTTTCTTTTGGAAATGGTTGGATGAAGCAAACCCAAGAAAAAAATTATTTTTTCTTTCCCAGCAGGATATTGACATTTGCAATTCTGGCTCTTTCAGGTGAAGCAAAAACCTCAGACAAAGTGTTCAAAACGTATTCTTATGTTTTGGCAATAAGCAGGCTTCCTGGGATAAGCAAAAGCACAAAAAGGACAAGGGAAAGGCAGAAAAGCAGGCAAGAGGTTTCCTGTTCTTGGACATGTGGTAGACACAGATCTGCACGTACACAAAAACATACCTCATTTACAACCCTCAGAACATCCCCCTGGTTCAACCCCAAACTCTCAAAAGCAGTGGAACTCAGAGAAATGTGATCAAACACACAAAGGAAGGAAGACTTTTGAGAGTGGTGGGATGTAAAGTGAGTCATGTAACTTGGAGATGAGATTTGGCTGGAGCAAACATAGAAAAAGTGCATGTCTGGGGCTCTTAATGCCTGAGAGGGGATAAATAACACTTTTTCAATATTGTGAGCAATTCACAGTATTGGCTACAGCGCATGGAGTGTGAGTACTGGTATCACCTAGTGCTGGGGTTTCTGGTTATACTGGATGTCAATCCTGGCTGTAATTTAGCAAAGGGAATCTCTAAACTGATGAATATTATTCTAGAAAACAGCCCCACTGTGTTTATTGACATGGTGTGTCACGTAGGTGATGGCTATGGAACTGCACAGTCCAAATCCTGATCTCACTGATGAAAATCTGGGGTAAGCTAAAGAGGGAATGCCATAAAGTACAACTAAAAGTTACATATTTTTTCCTTGGGCTTGAAAAAACAAGGGAGTTCTATCCAGTGAGTCAGTCTCCCCCTTACTGTTACTCCTGTTTAAAAACAACCCCTTTGACATTTTGGTCAACATCTACATGAGCTAGACTTTCAAAGGGAGTGAGAGAACTGGGAATTTAAAACTTTCCTGTCCATAATATGGGAACAAAGCATAAATCGCCACCTTCTCCTTTGATAAGTTTGTCTCTCACAGGCTGAATTTTAAACTTCAAAGGACCAAGAAAAGCATAGCCACCATTCAGCCTCCAACTCATCCCGAGAATAAATCACAGGAGGTCAACACTCCTTACTTTCAGTCAGGATACAGCTGGTCTTTCTCTCAAAAAATTTCACCCAACCTCAACTTCTCTTCAAGTCCATTAAACACATTGAAAACTCCGTGTGATGACAAACATCTCTATTGGGTGAATATACAGTCAATTTTTTCAGGGCCTTGTTATTAAGGATAGACTCTTCTGAGGGACTGTTTGTTGCAGGGATAGTGACAAGTCAGGTGTGTGTTTAGCTAACTAGAGTCGTGTGTATTGGGATTTAAATGTCTTTCCTAAATGTTGCTATTTAGGAAATGCCATTAAAAATATCATATCTTAATGTAAATTAAATTTTTTTGTTTTATCTACATGTCTCCTCAGGCAAAAAAAATGATTTTTGCTTCTGTGAAGATCAACAAATTACAGGAGGGATCCTGCCCTCAGGTACAGTTCTGCTGATCCTCATGAAACCAGGCTCTGACTCAGCCAGCATTTGGCTTGCAGACAAATGTATTCAAGCAAAAATAAAAACTTCCTGCATTTAAGTACAGTACATCATCTCTTCATCTTTTTTCCCACCCTACATGTTTTGGTGGAAGAATCACATCCTGATTCAGTTTCTAACTTGTTAATGTCTTCCCAAGTACTCTGTCAGTGACTGCTTTGTACCTTGTATTTTCGCTGCTGTGCCTTGGATGCACAGCAGGTCAGGAGAGGCTCCTTCAGGACCCCCAAGTCCTACTCCTTGGGCCAGGAGAAAGGTGAAAATGAGAGAAAGCCCTCAGGTTTCATATGCCAGGCTTCGAAGGGACGAGCAGCCTGGTTTGCCACAGCCATCTGGGGACTGCCTGATGCTCAGACTGCTCTAATTCATGCTGGAAAATGATTAAGTCAGGAAGGACATGTCTCCTTGGAGTCACCTTGCTCATCCCAGCTGCAGAGGACAGGGAGCAGCAAGGGAGCAGGTGGGGAGGCAAAGACTTCAGGGGCTTTAGGATCACTGGAACACAGCCATGCCAGCACTCACTTCTGCCCAACGGTGAAAATGGTGCAATCTGCAACCTGGTGTTCTGGCAGATGTTTTAGCTTCTTTCCAATTAAAAAAAAAAACAAAAACAAAACCAAAAACCTGTGGCTTCCATCCATGGGTTGATCTGTGGGTAATTTAGGAGATCTAAATAGACCAAAGGGAATTCAAATATATCTGCTGACTTCTGTGTTGTGTGGATGATTAACTCTGAATTATAGATGTTATCAGGAGGGGCAGGCTATGAAACCCAAGTAGCACTTGACTTATTATTATTGGAAATAGTGCTGGTGTTACTTGTATTCCATCCAGATCTGGGGGATCCAGGTCAGAACTCGTGCACGTACAAGAACAAGAAAACATTCACAGCCTTAAACTGTGTAGCTCCACTTTGAAATACTAATTATGCCTTCCTGTGCATTTATCAATCTGAGAAGCAAGAGGAAAAGCTCATTTCAAGGTAATCTGAAAAAGAAACAATTTGGGAAATATCCCTAAACTGCGGAAGACTGCAACAAGCACATTCTAGCCTTGCCTTGTTATCTTTGTTTTCCTCCAGACTTTATCACCACTAAGGAATTTAATCTCAAAAATGACAAGTAGCTGAGAGTATGAATCAGACTGGCATTGAATAATAAGCCATAGGAAAAAAACCTACCTACAACCTTAGCAAATACAAACATAATGAGTCTCCCAGAGTCTCAGTGCAGACTAGGGCTGCATCAGTTTCCTTGCACTGAAATTTCCACCTTTGGGTGGGTTGCAGCATCCTGGAGGCTTTTGTACCACCCAAGGTCCAAAGGGCTGAACATTTTTAATGAAGAATTTAGACACAAGCTCATTCTGAGCACTTGAATTTTCAGACAATTAAGATTCTTCACTGGTGAATAAGATAACAAGCCCAAGCACAGGTCTTCAGCATAGCAAATACAGGAGTTGAGCAGTGAACTTGTGCCCATCCCTGCACAAACACCACAGCAGGGGAAGGCTGAACATGTGCCTGGGCACACACATAGACATATGCTCTTTTGTTTGCTGTTGACAAGAAATTTTGCCCTTTGCTGCCTTAAAAAACCATTAAAAAATAAGGCTCTCATAAGGATTGAACTCCTGCATCAAGGCACCAGAGGACATCAATAGGATGAACTGCACTGTGCCACTCCAACCAAAGCCAGAGAGTGCCAATGGGGAGAGCCTGGGAAATCCTGCTCAGCACTTCAGCACTGTCCTTGGAGCCAGCATTTGGCAGGAGAGGTGCAGTACAAAGGAAAGCCCCCTCTTGCAGGACTTTGACAATCTACCTACAAACCCCACCCTCTTTATACTATATATTCATTTCCCTGAATTCTACCTGTCAAACCACAGCAGAGAGCCCTCTCAAGGGAAAACCCTTCCCTCTGAGCCTTAGCAGACCAAGTACTGAGGTATTTCCCTGTCCTCATTAAAAGCAAGGATTGCTTAATCTAACTGCCTCTGCTTTCAGGCTGCTCCAACAACACGACTTATTACACTATACTTCAGATATGTGCTTTGAGGAGATTTAATTCTTTAGATGTGCTGATAGCACAAAGCAGCCTGGCTGACTTATGGAACAGTCCCATGTCTTTGATAATAGTATTTGCCTTTGCTTCTTCTGTGATTAGAAAATTTGCACAGGCACAAAGCCTGAGTCATTAAATTGAAGGACTTAATTTCTGACTTTGATTACTGTATGAAGTGCCAGTCTTTGTCCTATTCTCCAGCACCTGAAAGAAGGCATTTACTTGCAACCAAATAATGTTTTTCATTCTCTCCTCCTGGCTTACCAGCTTCTCCCCTATCTTGTAACAAGCTTAATGTTCTCTGTGGACCTTTGTTCTTTGGGATAATAATTTTGAGGAAAGCCCTTAATTCAGTCTTATAGAACATTCTCATACTTCTGTGAAGCAGGGGAAAAAAAACAAAACAAACAAACAAAAAACCCAGCAAATGGAAAAATACAAACAGCTCTGAGGGGGCGGAGAGGGTGGAAACCACTCAAACAGACAAAACCCATGGAGAAGAGATCTGAGGGTTCATGAAGGTTTTACACACACTTTCTGCCCTGAAAGACACACTCAGCAGATCTGGACTGATTCTGGAGCACACTTTCATTCCTAGTCATTAAAATTCCAGTCTGTGCTCTCCTTCTGTTCACTTGCCAAAATGTTCAATAAGTTACTTGCCCTGCACTGCCTCTTTCCAGAGGCCTCAGTACTCATCCCCCTTCTCATTCTCACAGGGAAATTCCCAGCCATTAGACAGACAACCCTGTCCATAGCTTAAACAGACATTTCTGCTGAGCCAGCAATGCTCCTCAGCAGCCTGAAAACAGAGCCTGTGGGTCTCCACTTATGTTTGCCCATCAGCCAAGGAGAGACACAGCTACCTTGACAAATGCAAACCAGTCCATCTCTCAGTGGGAGCGACACTGGCGGGCGTCAAACAGCCCCTCTGCACGACGTGGCAGCGTGTAGAGACACAGCAGCTCTCTTTGGCTTCACTACATATCTTGATGGAAGCAAAGAAACTGAAGGATTACTCTGAGCGTGGTTTGAGTCAGTGCGAGGAAGACACAAGTACTGCAGCAAGAGAGAAAGAATGAAGGCGAAATGCACATAGAAAGAAAAAGGTCTGCAGGGTGACAGCTCTAACTGGTGTCCTCCTCTGCTGAGCTAATCCACCCCAGCGGTGCCTCTGAACTCACTGGACAAGATTCGCAGCTCGCAGCTGCCAATTTCAGCTGAGTCATGTGAATTCATCCCAACTAGCTCCTGCCCACCCCAGGAATCTGGGTGTTCCAGTCTTCCAACAGACATCTGGACTAGCATGATTTCTATTGAGTCTTTCTACAGTGCTTCAAAGGCAGGGAAAGTGTTAACCAGGCAAGTATTCAAGATTAGTGCTGTGTCTGACCTCTACAGAAATCTAAATCCTGGTACACATCTCCTTGTCAAATTCCTTATTTCCCCTCTGACCTTCCATTAGCCAGCACAGAGCAAATCACTCCAGAAGCATGAGGGCTGCCTAGCTGCAAAGGCAGCATCTCAGATTTAACCATCCATCATTTTACAGTGACCAGATTGAAATCAGTTTAATAATTTCACTCAGGTTAATCAGGTTAATCCCAGAATATTCCTATTAAAGTTCACCAAACATTATTTGGTTTGCATCACATATTTGGTGCAGATGTTACTATATTAAGAGTTCATTTTGAGGATATTATTCAGTATTATGAATTCTAAAAGAACAAACAAAACATAAAGCCACTTGAGACAAGTAAAATACTTTCCCTGATTTTCTATCTCTGATCACTCTGCATTCCACAATATGAGGTTTCTTCTATTCCAGAAATTATTAGAATACAATTCTTAGTAAAAGTCATACATAGAACTACTTAGGTAGGCACTTATTTTCCTTCAAACTCCTAAAGCCTCTTTTTTACCTCAATTCCTTTACCCCTTCCACAGGAATCTCATTTCTCCATGTTTTTCCATGAGTCTGGGCATCTCAGTATTGCATCAGCCTGAACTCTCACATTAGTGAGCATCCAGCATACTTGAGGTGTAGACAGAGCAGCCACACAATTCATTTCCAATTATTTCTTAGCAAGATGCTCTAAATTAGATGAAGTAAAACTGTGGTTTTCCTTTGTTACAGTATATTTCTTGTTTATAATTCTTCAAAACAGATATTTTGCCAACTGTTTCTGGATCAGAAAACTCTACAAACCCTTGCCCAGTTCAAATAACTGTTTCAAACAAGACAAAGGGAACCACAACCGCATTGTGGTTTTCAATAGTAAAATGTAGTGAAGTTGCTGCTTGAATAAGAAGTAAACATCAAGCTGACATTTACCAAAGACTTGGTGCTGCCTTCAAATTTAAATCCATGTCTGAAGACTGTGGGCCAAAGCTTTGGCAAGAATGAATTGGCACAGTGACAGAGCAACCATCAGTTACTCGGCAGAAGATTTAGCTCTGTAATTGCAAGGAAATAGCTCACCATTTTAGGACAGATAATAATTGCAAAGCTCAGCCTGTCCCTGAGTGACTAATAGGTTTTCCTCTTCCTTAAAGTGCACAAAGATGTATTAATACAGAAAGCACTGATTTAATTCTAATAATTCCCCTGTGACAGGAGTGTCCAAACACTGATCATCAAGTGACTCGGTCATGGCCCTACAGCTACTACATCTTTAAATCAAGAGGATCAGCTGTATGTCACTCACTGGAATGCTCATGTATAAAGTGGAAACACTGCCCTTCTCAGGTGCATTCCCACAGGGCTTCATAGTGGGAACTAAGGACAGTATTTTTCCCCAAATTTTTTCAGCTCTAAAGTTCAGAGGAACAAACTAGAGCTCAAGCTTTTGCCAAAATTATCCAACACTAAAACCACACCAAGGTCGCTCTTCTGGAGAAGCAGTGGTTGTGTGGGGTTTGGTGGATAATACTGGAGGGACTCAGGAACCCTCCAGGTTTGCCAGCAGTACGTGCTGCTTCACATCCTCAGTGCCTCTGCCTTCTGTCATTCCAACTGTCTAAAACCTGC
This sequence comes from Formicarius rufipectus, assembly GCA_013399695.1. Classification (NCBI taxonomy): domain Eukaryota; kingdom Metazoa; phylum Chordata; class Aves; order Passeriformes; family Formicariidae; genus Formicarius; species Formicarius rufipectus. The sequence continues at coordinate 1,607,584 of VXAU01002862.1, forward strand.
TTTGGAAACCTGAACCTCTGTTGTGTGTTATCACATGGGGTTTCATTTGCAAACCTCTGTCTTTTTTGCTGTAGTGTGTTTTTGCCAATAACCAAGGACCAACACAAACTGCAGAACCCAAGGTGGTGGCCAGGCTTTCTTGTGGTGCTGATCCCTTGCAGCACCTCCCCTGTGCAAACCATGGCAATGCCTGTCCCTGCTGAGCTGACTGGGCTGCAGAACTTTCAGTGGTAGCAGGGCAAAGCACAAGTAATTTCACTGAAGTAAGAACACCACTAAAAGCCATAAATTAAATTATGCAAAATGAAACAGATAGCAAGGGACAAAGGTAGTGTCTAAAACGGATATACCCTGTCTTTATATAACACTAGAAGAAAAGATGGGAAATAAATACAGCACAGCCTGCAATTTTGCTGTGCTGAGACCTAAAATTTTAAAACTTTAGTTAAAAATAAACAGTGATTCCAGTGCTGTTTAGATTACAGAAGATGTAAAGTTTTGAGTACATTCTGATATATTTCTGCACTTTATATATATGGGAGATAAATTATGTGTGCAGCAACTAGTACAAACAAATGAACCAGAGCCAGAGCTCTTCTGGAGGGATTTCAGGGACAGCAGACCAGGACTTACTTGGATTCTATTTCAAAACTTTATGGAAAAAGAAACATCTCTGCACATTCAAAAAGCTGGAATAAAGTGAAAGCAGAACCATCTCTTTGCATCAGTAAGCACCAACTTCTAACACCTTGCCTCCACACTCTCAGAAACTGCTGAGACCTTTCAGAGATTGCTTGCAAATAACCTGGGAAAATGATAAAGCCCCAGTCCTTCTGAAAACAGGACAGGGCAGTACCTGTTGAAGTTGATCGGGTACAGGATGACATCCTCGGGTGCTCTTCCATCCCACTGGATGACATAAGCCTGCTCGAGCATGACAACAGGCTGGTACTGCTGGTACGGGGCTCCTCTGTTCACACCCTGCAGCCTCACAGGATGGGAAGGGTGGGCTGCTCTGGCAATGGACAAGGTCAGGTTCTCGGGTAGTCTGGCCTGGATATAAAGCTGAGGGTGAAAGGAAAATGACAAACACATCCATTAAACCAGCCAGGCACGGCCACAACATGTGCATTTGATCATCACTGCCTGTAAATGGTTTTTGCCAATGAAGAGTTCAGAGCATTTGGAAAGTCACTGAAATGTTTCCAGTTCAAATAAAAAGGTAAACCAGAAATAGCATCTGCAGCCATCCATGGGGACACCATGAAGCCGAGATATGAATTGTATAGTGCCATAAAAATGTTCACTATTCCAAGTCTTTAGGGAGAAGGGTAATCACGGAAGTATCGCAGAATAACTCCTTTTTATGAATTCAAATAACTGCATTTTAAAAACAGGCTTATTCCATTGAAAATACAGAAAACTGAAACTATTTCAGTGGGCTTTGGATTAGGTCCAGGTATCTAATGGAATCCACATCTTCACTCTCAAGTAGCAGCCTAGGCTGAAATTCTGGAGGCTAAAACTCAGTGGCCTGAGTATATGACCTTATAGACTAAATACCATATTCCACAGGCAAAGCTCTCCTGTGCAGGGACCCACAGATACCTCTGACCTGTAGCTCAACTCCACAGAACAATTACAAAACCACACTCCAGCTGTATGCTTTTCTGCCCTGCCATCACTCAAACGAAGGCCAATTCATGTGGCAAACATTTGCTTGCAAGCTGACACATGGTGTTCCTCTGCTTTCCACCATGTGAAATTCCAGAGCAAAAGTAGGATGCACAGCTAGTCATACAAATCTGTCTGTGCATGCAGGGTTATAGCAGGCAGCTTGTCATATTCCCTGAAAGTTCTCAGATGCACAGAGGACAGATGAGGACACGTATAATCCTGCTGCCTTCACTCTCCTACAGCATAGAATAGCGCTCTTTGCATCAAGAACTTAAAACATCCAACACATAAATCCTTGGTAGCTCAGGAATGTCTAAGCTTCCACATAAGCACACATCCATCAGAATTATTTTCAAACTCAGTTTGTGTCCTTGAGGTAGATCTAAATGGAGGCAGTAGTTTCTTATCAGAGTTTAATTCTGCAAGGATATAAGTACAGCCAAGATTAGCAGAGAGATCACGACTCCATCTATCATTGTATCTGCCTTATAGTGCAGGGCCCTCACATCTCCAGATCTGCTTCTCTTCCTCTACACAGACTGAAAGCTTGGCAAAACTAGACTATCTCTTCCTGGTCTACAGGTGGGCTTATTGTAGCTGGGGATTCTAGTGAGTTCAGCTCCCAGTTCCAGTTTCATGCTCAGAAGGACTCTGCTTGTGCCTGCTCCTGATGTTGGGTTTGAGCTCCTCAGGACCTCCAAAAGAGGGGCCATCTTTGCCTACCCTTTGTCTCACCTTTGAATTCAACAGCCACATGCTGAATGCTCAAGTTAAAAATGTGGGTCTCATGTCAAAGAAGCAATCCAAAAGTGGCTGTAAATATTTCTTGGATGTTCAATTCACTCCTCCTTTAACACCATTACACTTTAATGATAAAAATTTTTCCTGAGCAATATCTGCAGACCCTCAAATATTAAAGTGGATCCCAAGATGGCATTAACATAATTTTTTCCTGGTGGCTGAAAATATTGATCAAGTAATTCACTCCAAACAAATCTCTGGACTTCAGCCCACTTGCTTATTCTTGACGGATCAAGGAAGAATAAAGTATTTGTACTGTCTGATAAAAGATTTTTTTTAATCTATGGAAACAAGAAGAAAAACCTATTTTGCATTCACATTCAGATCATGACTGGAAAGTTAGGAATATGCAATATAATAAACCACATTTCAGTCTCATTTGACCACATCAGGATGAGGCAGTGCTGAGGTCAGAGCAGGGGGTCAATAAGGGAACTTCAGATCTGAAATCCCATCAGTGAATTAATTGTTCTCAATCAAAACAGCATTTTCTAACAAAGAACAGTTGGAATGACCTTACTACAAAATTAAATGCACTGAGGATAAATTAGGCCAAGAAAGGAAGGATATGCATCCAATGATCCCCAAAGTTTCCTAAATTACAAACTACCAAGAACAAAAGTTTCCTATGTAAATTATTTATGTAAAGAGGAAAAGTAAAAAGTAAAAAAGAGAGAGCAAGCAAGATATGAATGGCTTAAGCTGCTTGCTACTGTTGTTAATGGGTCTAAAGAATGGCTTGAAGAGTTGGCAGAATGGTTCAACAAGACGGTAAGGAAAGCGTGTCAGAGATTTGTTGGTAATACTTTCCTCCAGAGACCTACAGACCAAGTCACAGGTCTGATATTAAGGATAACAGTGACAGCTGTTTCAGGAATTAAGCAGTAACTATGAGAACAAGATAAAATGCCACAAATGTGTTATAGAAGCATTTGCAAAATGACTTGGTCTCCTGCAAAGACCACCAGTGGCCACTGAATGAATGCCCTTCAGAACTGCAAGCCAGCAAAGAGCATTTCAGTCCCATGGGGATGCAATAGTTTATCTGCTGGATCTTGCAAATTGTTTACCACTAAAGAAGGTCGCAGCAGGTAAATGCCCTGATCAATGAGTCTAGATCCTACACAAAGAGACTGCTGTGCCCCTACGGAGCATCACTAAGTCAATGGGACTCTGGAATGAAAAATTCATCCACTTTATAGAATTAAAAATCAATCTTCCTTAGCAACACCTCCATAATTTTTGGTTAGCTCTATCAAAATCTTTGAAAGAAAGTGGGTCATAAAGAGACTTTACAGTATGAGAAGTGATGACAGCTTAATATAATAGAAGAAGAAGAGTTGGTTAAAGTGTTTCAAAATGTGAACCTTCTATTTGCCTGGATGGTTGAATGGACATGGTTGTTATTTTAGCTGCTTAGCACTTCTTACTAAAGAGATGTGTCAGATTTCCCCTTGCTTACATGGCAGTTTTCCCAAGTAGATTGTGAAACTGAGAAGATAAGTTCCTTACAATGTACAGGAATCTGCTATTCAACTGGATAGCAAGTGTGAAGATAAGCAGCATGCAATGTATTGAAGCTGACACTCTTGGTTTCTGAGAAAAGATTTTCTTGTTTCCTGGTTTCTTTATCCTTGCTTTTGCCCTGCAGTGCTGCCAGCTGTCAAGCAAAATACCTTAAAAATGAGAAGCTCAAAACATACTTTCTGTCTCTGGTTGACTGACTGTTCAAAAAAATGTTAATTTCTTAGGAAGAAACATTTTCTTGATTAAATTTCCAACTGAAGACTTTAAAAGTCTTGCAGAAAGAAAAAAAAAAGTAGTTCACTTTCTCTAAGACATGCTAGGATGTCACTGCCATCAGGAAAACTACTTTGATTTTTCAATTGGTGTACATCAGAGATCCAAATTGGACCTCTTTGTCAAAAACCAGACACCATCAGCTGAAAACAGACACCATCTCATGGACTTCTCAGTTTGTGAGGCACTGATAATCCTCAAGCACCACAGTTAGCCTGGGACTGTATGTTTTCCTTGTGGCTAAAAAAGCATCTCTTGCCATCTCCTGCATCCCTTGCTTCCTGTACATTTAGGAGCATCAGCACCAAAACCAGTCACAGAGGTGCTGAGGCCACAAAACCTGCTGAAGGTGTGTAACTTGGAGATGCAGGATCAGTGCAACTCCAAACATTAACTGCAGGAACAGAGTTAAGAAAAAAAATGGAATAATTTTTATTTCAGCCAAGAGCACTTTGCTAGTGACTAAGTGAAATGGTGCAAAATCAACAGCATTTCCTAAGGTATTTAGAATTGCAAGGCATCAATTTTTTGTTAATTCAAAGCTGACACTAATGTGGCTATGTGGCAGTCTCTTACAACTGTCTAACACCTTTTTAAGCTTATAAAAGAAAATAGCACATACTGCCAAAAACTCTGCTTATTTTAATAAAGAATAATAACAAGAGAATTTTCACAACCGCCTCTGATGAGTTGCTGTGAAGTCTCCAGGCAAGCAGTAAGTGCACAGCTCCAATTGCCCAGTGGGAGCCAAGGCACTTGTCTTACAATTTATATAAAAATCAGAAAAGGTTCAGGAATCTCATTTACATTTTAACAAGTAAGGCAGGTGTCAAGAAGTCTCCAATTCAGTGCCATTGGAAATCTCACACACCTTCATGAAGAGAACTATGAAATGAGTCTCTCCCTACATTTTTCTTCAATTACTGGCCTTTAAAATAGCTGAAAGTCAGGTTGAAGGGACACGTCAGTGCCCTGATGGTGCAGTCTGGGTGACTCACGGAGACTGCCAAAAGATGTGGTGCTGACAGCTCTCGGGATTTCCCTCTGAGTCTCCTTCTGTTTACTGTTCTTCCTCAAAGCCTTGCTTTATTTACATTACAACATGAGTTTCAGCTGTCATTAAAGAGCAAAGGGGTTTGTCTTGTTTGGACAACACCAACCCCCCACAGGCTCCAGAAGCAAAATGGGAGGACAAAAAGACCTGATAGTTCTTGTTTGTGTGAATGTCATGATTTTAAGCTGGTCCTAGAGCCCTTCTTTGGTAACCTTTTTTAATGCTACCAAAGAAGCCTAAGCATGAGATATGACTTAGTGCCCCCTGCTCAGGGAAGGTCTTGGATACCACATGGGAAATATGGCATGATGCTGCTTGGAGACGAGAAGGAAGGGTGAGAAGGAAGGGTCAGGAACCAACCATAAGCGGGTGGGAATGTCAGCCTAAAATGCCAGATTAGGCAGCTAGGTGTCAGATTAAAACACCCTCAGGAAAGCCTGTCCCTAGAATTTTTGGAGCTAGAAACACTGCCAGAGGAATTGCTTCTCCTCAGATGGTTCCTTTCTTGGGCAAATTGCATCCAGGAGAAGAGGAGCATGAAATGGGAATGAAAGAGACCAAGCAGAAAGGAATTAACTGTACTCTAGGCACTTAGCTCAGAAAGGATTTGCCTGCAATGTTAGCTGAAGTACTTGCATCTCAGTTTTCCACGCCAAGTAGCCCATCCCTAGACTGACTATCTTGGGCTCCATTCAGCAGTAACATAGGAGTCACTATTTCCTTCAGCTGAAAGAACATTTTCACCTGCTGGAACCAGGGAAGAATAAAAGCCCTTGTCTACCAGAGCTACATAAAAAGGAAAAGAAAAACAGATTTTGTAATAAAGTTGCTAGGATCAAAGCAAACCATCTTTCTCTATAATCGGATTCACTGTTTCAGGCTTTTGATCTGAAGTATGACACTCAGAATTTAGCAGAAAAACAAATCACCAGTCAGGGTGCTAAGAAACAGAGTTAAGCTGAAATACTCTGAGAATTATACTCTTCAAATTAATCAAATCCTGCTGCACGGGACCAATTTCTTCTACCCTGCACATACATATAATTCCCTCCCCAAAACCCATAAAATGAAGCATTTAATATGACCTTTACTCATCCTGCTGGATGCTGATTAGTTGAAAAATGCTGGTAAGTAATGGATCCCAGAGAAGCAAATGTTTATGCTTGCCTAAACCTAGCCAAGGAAATTTTCTATGGTGGAAAAACTGCCTCACCATGTAGAGTGCCATAACCAGGAGGATATTAATAGACATAAAAATATAAATGCCTATTTGTTTGCAATTCTGAATTTAACTGTTAGGTTGACGGAGCTGGGTTGACCATTTCCCTGGGGAAACAGAGCAAAACTAAGCGCCAAGGACAAAATCCTAATCCAATGGGAGTGTTTCACTGGAGTCCAATCCTGTTTCTGCCTACCCAAAGCACAGCGGGGTTTTTAAGTCCAGTGTTTAGACACTTAAATAGCAACTCCTGCTCTCTGCTGTGCAACTAAAGCAAATGCATAAAATTTCTTTTAGCTTAAGCAGGCATGCATACCCTGGGTTTGGCTGTGGTATTCACTGCTGTGAAGGTTTAAGATCATCCTGACCTAAGGCTGGCCATCCTTCAGACAGTGATTTCTGGGTGGGAAATAAGTTTGAGTTTACATCTCAATCACCCATTTCTCCATGCTGAACACAAGTAGGATGTACCAGAGGAGTAGCATCTTCCATTACTGAAGATTCACCAAAACTACAGCCCCACGATAGTGGACAAATGCCTGGAACTAGAAAACACCAAACTTTCTCCTAACTGAATTTCAACTTGCAGCTTCTTGGGGGCAATGGGAAGAGACAGGGCTCACTACAGCCATGGGCTGCCAGCAGCTGCACCACAGGAGCTTGACTGAATCCTTGGAATTGGTCAGATGACACTGAAAGGAGTAAGATTATACCAAATTTATCATTCAGCTCTTATCTTACAGAGTGGTGAGTAAGCTTCACTCCATCACCCCTCACAGACTGTCTGAGGACACCCACCCAACACCCCCTGTGGTGCTGCCAGCAGCTGCCCCCCATTACCTGTGCGAATTTCCCAGTGCACACCACCCCATTCCAGCGTGGGACAGTGAGACACCCGGGATGGCGCAGCAAGGAGTTGTCTGCTCTGCCTACGAAGGTGTCTGGATATCCTGTCACTGAGCCATCCAGGTCATGGAAGATAGACATTTTGTCACCATCATTGTCATTGCTTCCAAACCACTGGCCTGGTCTGCCAAAAAACACTTTCAGTCCAACCTAGAGGAGAAAATAAGATAAGAAATAAGCTTAACTCAAAGTAAGGACTTGAGCTTGCAGCATTTTAACAGCCGAAACAGTGATACAGGTGGAACTAGAGAGACCTGTTGTCTGAGCAAAGAGTTTGGGTTTGCCTCTTCTATTTAGAAAAAAATGCCAGCCATGTTGGGTTTCCCTCTCATGTCTTAATCCCAGGAGATATTTACACAGAAATTGGACTTCTCATTCCCTGAAATGCACCCACACAGTCATGTGGTTCCTTGAAATCACACAGCAATGAATCGAGTGGTGGCAAAAGGAAGAGGATGGCTGAAAGTATGAGAAAGTACTGGATGGTTATGAAATTTACTGAGGAATATCAAAGCTGCAAATAAAGAAAGAAAAACTACAGGATATTTGGTGAATTTTCTTATATATTTTCAATGTCTGTTCTTAGTGGTTCTGTGACTGCCATTTTTTCCTAATTGTTCCTTCTAAAACCCTATAAAACTTTTAAAAGTGACAGCAATTCTCAGAGTTGGCTCTCGTGCACATTCTAATATATCCCATGAAGAATTTTTTTTTAGGAATAGAAATAACAGGAAGCAGCATTATCCTCATTATGCATAGCTCTGTTCTCAAGATTTTTCAGTAGCTGAGTAAAAATATCTGTCCTGATATGAAACTCCAGCAAAACAAGGAAACTGCAGATGTACAAAGAAAAAAAGGCAAGGAATATTTTAAAGTCTGCAGATAAAATTATTACAGTGTGAAGATGATGTTCTGAAGTAATCAAGACAATAATTACTCTAGGTCAAGCACTCCAAATGAATCCTGCAGCAATGTGCATAAAAGCAAACAGCATAAATAGAGACTGGATCACATCAACCCAAAAGACTGTGATTTGTTCCATTTAGCCCAACTAATTTTAATTGGACTGTGCACATGAGTAAGAATTAGGGTCAGCTGGATTAGGCTGCAAGTTTACTAAAGGCTTTAAAGGTTTTATTTTAACAATAATAAACAGAACGGCTTAGGAGAATAGGAGGGTTATTGTGATTCTGAATTGGGTGGGAAGTTTATTGGCTTGAAAAGAATGACCACTGCAGCAACAACCACTTGCAGAATAGAAGTCTTTATTTCTTTTAAATTAAATTGAAGCCTAGAACTATTTTTCTGCTACCTTCTTGTCTGAGTCTCATAAACAAACACATGAAACAGTCTCCTTGAAAGGAAAATGGAAATTTAATGTGTATTTTTGATTTTTTTGAAAAATCTTCCTACCACACCACAGGAGGTTTTCCCCAAAAGGCTACTTGGCAAAGTAGGAGGATCCCAAAAGTTGTTTTATTTTTCTCTTGTTTTAAGAAGAGGAGATATTAAAGAATGTAAACACTGTGCTGAGGCTCAGAGCTCCGTTATAAATACTTTGCGACAGTGCACTTCTGGAGTTGAATATGAAAACAGGCACTTCACTGGGAAGAACAAAGTCAGCTGCACTTCAAACCAAATAAAGGCACAGCCAGTACAGCTCACATTTGATCAACACTCTCAGTGTTTCCATCCAGAAGCAGACAGTCATTCTAACATTCTCCTCTAAAAAGTCTGAAAGTCAGAAATTAAATGGAAATGTTAATGAGCAGCGTCACTTCTTTTATAGGTCTCAAGGTTACCTTAGTTTGGTACACTGTGGGATAGGGGTGTAACTGGGTTTGCAGTTAGGGTTATGAATGGCAATGAATATTTTATTCTAGGTGAACACACAGGAACAAAAACTCAGCTCCCTGGGTATGTTCACATGGAGCTGGGAATGAGCTGGGAGAGGGTGCAGAGACAGGTCATGTCTAGATACCACAATGCTATTCAGACACCGAATGTTCACTGAGCCTGGACTGCCTCAGAGTGAGGTACACCTTTATGGATAAAGGTTCCTTGAATTACCTGTCTGAAGCCTGACAGGGAGACCTGACAGACGGTGGTTATGTGAGTATGTAACCTCCCAGGAATATGCTAACTCGACTTGTCCAAAGGCAGCACATCTAGCACACCTGCAGGGAAGTCCTGACAACTGCACTTTCTAAATTAAAAAGCAATAATGTACTGGAAAGCACTGTAATAACTTGCAACTTTTTCTAAAATTTAAGTGTTGGCACAAGCTGCCAACAAAAGACATATCACTGTATTACTGTTATCATTTTAAGAAAACCATTTGCATCCAGTGTGAATCTTCCTCTGTTTTACCACTCAAGGATTCTCCCCTCCATGGCTTTTGCTCTGCTGGATTGATGCAAACCCTCACCATGCCAAGCTCCCTTTGGTCAGGAGTCTTTGTGGGACTGGGCTAATTCTCTTTTGCCCTCATTTTTGGTAGATAACAGACTTTAACCCAGTGTCTGCTTTTCTTTTTCCCATCATGAACTGTTTGCAAATGTATGCTTTGACACAGAAACCCAGTGCTAAGACAACAGAGGCTAAACATAGTAAAGTCAACATCAGGAAGCACCCATCTATTGGCTAGGCAGGACTGCAATCCCGTGGGAGTTGCTATTCCATAGCCAGGAGTCAGCACTGGCCCCTGTGAGCGATTCTGGGGACCACAAACACCCCCACCACAGACTGCTGGGACTTCTTTGGCACAAATAATTTTTGAGATGCCAGAGCATGTGAGATGGCACAGATAGGAGTAGAATAAGCTTGAATCCACCTAAGCTCCTGGCTGCAGAGACAAAACCAGGGGGACTTTCAGCCACGGGGGTAAACTGGGAGGCTTTGTGAGTTTCCTGCACCTGCTGAAGGTGGCCTTGTTCATGGGAGTCCGAAAGGTCCTGTACTCCCTCTTGCTCCTCTAGAGGATCTGTGCCCCAAAGGGACACGGGGATGGATGGGTTGCCTTTTTATAAGTCACAAAAGATATGTCAGGTCTTCTTAAGAAATGATGCACAAGTGTCCTGTTTGGGCACAGATCTGCTCTGGGCTGGGTCACCTTCTTCGAGCTCTGCGAGTCCTGCCGACTGACAGATCCACAGGAGACCATCAGTCATGGCCTCAAGCTGAGTTAAAACCAACTACTGCTTCCACTGCTCTGAAATAACCTTTTTAAAGCACTCTTTTTAAAACAAACAAACAAGCCTAGCAATGACAGTGCTACTGATAAATGCACAGATAATATGTGAGATTTAGCTTTGTCAACAGAAAAGCAACTAGAAATACTTATTGTGTAGTGTAATGTTTAGGTCTTCTGTTCTGCTTGACTGTTGTTTTTTTGTGGAATTAAACAGTTTAGATTTATTTTTTGTTATCTAACCTATTTTCTGATTAGTCTGATTAATTATACAATTATTCCTTCAGCATGACTAATAGTTTTGTCATCACTATACAACTTGCAGTAAAGTTTTATTTCTTCTTAAAAAACTATGCTAAAATGATGTCCTCTAGGGAATTACTACTTAGCCACCCTTTAAAAAGTAATAAAATGAAGCCTGAAGATGGAAAATTAATTAAAATTTTCTACAGCCTCTATCTTAACAAGTCGAAGATATATTATCCCAAATAGCAACAAACTGCAAAATAATAAACTAGATGTGGCACTTCAAATCTGAAATCATATGTAGCACATCTGGGTTCAATCCAGATAAAACAGAATAAAAGTGAAAATTGATGGGATGCAGGTGCTTACAAACATAGATTTTTTTTTTTAAGATGGTAAAATGCCAAATTCAGAAATGGATATTTCTTGGAAATGTACATGCAGTAAGTAATTATTGGGATAATGTCATTAAGGTTTGCGGGGATTTTTTTTGAATAGGCTTACACTCCACTACTTCACTTTGCTTTGCAGAAGTATTTAGTACATCTTTGGGCCACTTTTGCTTGCATAAACCTATATCTTAAAGGCTTGCAGTACTAAACTGCCTCTCAGACAAAAATGCTAGATATTTAACAGGCTCACTGGCCTCAAATGATGTGACTGTATTAAAGAGCTGCCTTTTCATCCATTCAAGGTGCAATCATCCTCTTTCAAATGTTCATAGATGTCACCTCTCTGAAACCGTGCTGTTGGATAGAGTCTTACAGCCATTACTGGAGGAAATTTTCCACTCTCTTCTACTCCACTGATCAAACTTTTTTCCCCTCTAAACTCCCCTCCCCATTTCCAGGTTAATTTTCTCATTCATGTTCCCCATGACTATCTCATAACCATTTCCACAATGGTACAGCAAATTAGCCCTTATTCCAAAGCTCAATTAAGATCTCCTTTCTGAAATACACAGGAAGTGTGTTTTCTTTAGAGGAACAGTCAAGTGACTGCAATCAACATCATCCTTTCATGAAATACCCTCTGGTTCTTGGTCTAAAGTGTCCAAGAGAAGGGACAGACAAACTATCTGTTTGCCAGACACAGGGATATTGGTCAATCCCAGGGCAATGGAAATTTTCCTCAAGATAAAGTCAAACCTCAAGCCAAAGTTACTACAGTTCATGGACATCCTAACAAGTATAGACCTTGTTTGAAAAAAATCTAAGGAGAGGTCATGGTTCCTGGGAGTAAGCCAGGTAGAATCCATCATTTCCCAAGCCAAGTATCCAGGGTCATGATCCCTGCAGGAATCCAGGACAAGGACTGGAATTGCTCAGCATCCTACAGCTTCTGCCAAGGCAGAGATACAGAGCTTCATTCTGCTGTCACAGCTCAAAGCAAGTCCCTGTTGTGCTCAACAGGAATTTCACAGTTGATCCCAGAAACTGGGTCATGGCTTTGCTTCTAAGTGCATTTGCTATTTCTGTAGAAGAATTGTATTGCAGCTTACTGGATACTGACATCTCATGTGTGACCCTCTCGGTCTCTGAGGCCAGGTCCTCACCAGGTCCTCAGCAGCTGGTGCTGCACCAGCTATGAGTTGTGTTCTGGGTCTTCTGGTTACAGGTGAAACCTTTCTCCAATTAGAATTATTTTATGTATGTCTGCCCAGGCATAAGGTATCATCATATTTTACTTGCCTATAAAATAACCTCCATTAATTAAAAAAAAAAAAAGTGTTGCAAAATAAGCTGGTGGCATGTACCAATGTAACATGCACCAGAGCCTGGAGATCCTGCTCTGGGGCAGATCCCTCACAACTTCTAAAGACTTCAAAAACTTGCACATCTCACAGCACACATTTCTGCTTCTCTTACTTACACTTCTCTCCATCAGGACTTGTGACACATTGTTCTGGGGGCTTATCTGCCAGGAGTTTTTCATGAGGAACCCAATGGCACTTGAGTGTCTGTCAACAGTTGGGATGAACTTCTTGAAAGTGCATCTTGCCATCCTGACAGGTCCATCATAAATCTGGAATCCACGAATAGGGAATGTCCTGTGAGATTTAAATATCAACACAGTCCTGTGTTAAAAGCTTGGGCAAACTCTCAGCCTTCTGACAGTGTAGAAAGATATTAACAAGTACCTAAACCACCTCTTCTTTCCCCCCTCCGCTCACCAAACAAAAGACTCATGGGATTGCCCAAGGCTTGTAAGCCGGGGTAAAACCCTTGCCCCCAGTCACCCAGGAGTTCATCACCATGAGGAAGGCCCAAAGGGCTGTATGTCAGCATTGCCACCAGGTTCCTTGTTCCAGGGCAGACAGGTTTCTCAACAAAACTTTACCATGACTGAAAAAATGATAGCAGTCAGACTCCCTGGAGGGAAGTGTCTCCTTGGAAGCAAGTGCAGAAGGACAGATATCACATGTTTTGTCATACTCTTTTCCAAGAGCACATTGCTTAACAACATGATTAGATCTTGTCTGAACTGCACAAGAGAGTGTTGGTTTGGGGTTTTTTTATCAATTTCAATAAAAACACCAACAATAACTGAGGATGGGTCTGATTATTCTTGCTGTCCTACAGAGATTCCATTCCTGTTGTCACTTATGGTCCAGACGTGTATAGCCAGGGCTGTGTGCACGGCATGTCTATTATTATCATATATGTTTATTACTTAATTTTATATACCTTGTAGAAGGTTTAATCATTGGTAAGCATTACCAAAACCATACATTAAGGTAGAATTCAGGCTTGGAGAAGCACACCTTGCTGTGAGGATGTAGGTAGGCACTGCAATTGCCTAGAGGAGAGGAGGCTGTGCTGCCAAAAACAGATGCTATAAAAGTGATTTCTCCTTTATCAAACCAGCCATGGTTTCCCAGCTACACCTGCAGCAGGGAGGGGGTCGTGTTGTACAGGAGCTGCACCATCCCCTCAACGCTGCTCTGCTGAAGCACTACACAACAGCCATTTGGTATAGTGCAGATTCTCTAATCCATTCTCCAGTGACTAATAAATTAAGGAGAAAGCTAAATCAAACATATTCGGTCAAGAATGCTCTCAAGCTGTTGGCCTGAAGAGTGAGTTTATTTGGATGCTTATTATTTTTGGCCTGTACAGTAAGTTAAACACCTGGTGCAAAATTACTCATCAGTAGTGACATTAATTCCTAAGGCTTTTCTTCTAGCTTGTGTTAATGCCAGGAAGAAATGGCAGAAAAATAACTCACTTGTTTCTGGGCAGTGTTCTGTATTCTCCATTTGCCCCCTTTCCCCAGTAGCTGTTTTGGCCTCCCTGGGAGCCAAAGTTGCTGCTTTCTCCAACAAAAATGGAGTGGGTAACCTCCAGGCTGGAGCCTTCATCTGTTGGGAAAGTCCCATCACTGCAGGCAAAGAAACACCACATAGCTATGCAGCACAGGCCTACTGATTAATTTACACTTTTTAATTATGCCACAGACAAAGTATGCATGCACTGCTATAAGAAGCTGCTTTAAAATACATTTAGAAACCAGCAAGTTAGTGCCAAGGTAGCTTTGTGCCTGAGCATCAGGACCTCCCATTCAGGGGGAAATAGCCAGCCATTACAATGTAGTCCCCAGGGATGTTGAGGCAAAGAGAATGAAGGGCTAAATTGCCTCTTGTATTAATGGTTGTCCAGGGAAGACTTGATGTGGTCTGGGAGGGAAATGTGAGCTTTTCTCATCAGGGGAGTGCCTCAGCTTCCATTCTTGAGCATGTTACACTGAGGAAAAAATGGGAAGAAGGTCCATTTTAAGAAATTACCTTGCCAGTGTAAGTCCAATTCCATTGTCTGAAAACCTGGGACAGAAGAAACACAATGGTGTAAATGATGGGGAATGTCTGCAGTGAATTTGGCCTTCAGACCTATTTATGTCTGCTGTGAGGGGTTTGGTGTAAGAGGCCATTACAGTAACTTACCCTGAGTTGTGGAAAATAATGTCGCCACCCCTGGCCCAGGCACCATGGTCATTATTTTTAAAAGCAATAAGACCATCAATCACAGCAGGAACTCGTGGCTTTTCAGGATCAGCATCTTGATGTGGTCGAAACCTGAAGCAAGAAGCTCAATTAATACAACACAGGAGACACAGGAATCGACCTCAGACACTGGCAGTCCTGCCTGGCAGACCTTGTTTGGCCTCCAAATATTGGTGCGGTGTGTCTAAAGAGGTGATACATCCTGGATCAGAGTCAGGCTATTAGTCTGATTTCATTTCTGTGCTTTGGTACAAAGCAGAAAACAAGAAACATTCATAAGGATGAAATTCTGGCCCCAGTGAAATGAGCAGACAATTTCTCACTAGACATCAGTGGCCCCACAGCTACTCCTTGATTTGATTCAGTGTAATTTAGAGGAATAGAAAACATTTTTCCCGAGTCACTTGGGTCCTTTTGTAGATGTCCTTAAAAGGCCCATTGAGAATTCCTCTGTTGATGCTAGAAAATCAATTAGGCACTTTCAAAAATCTCATTCAGCAAAGATAACAGAGTAATTGGAGTTGCTGTCCTTGCCTGTACAGACCAGACCTCCATATGCTTCTGTGTCTGCTGAAAGAGAAGCTGTCAAAAGAAAAAAGGATTCACCCTGGGAACTGGGCCCATCTCAATTACACACAGGCCATTTCTGGCCACGCTGGCTGTTAATGGTAGATTTGTGCTGTGTTTGCAAAACAATTCATTAGTGCTTTTTCTGAGTCTACCTTCACCTCCCACCAGCTGATGTACTGAGGCACAGGTCTCCTCAGGGCCCAAGGGGTGACCCTGGCAGGGAAGTCTCACAAGGGACACATGGTCATCCTTTCCTTTCAGCCTTGTGAGAACATCATATGTGCCATTGATGGGGCTTGATGGAGGAGGGAAAGAGCCCAGGCTTGACCAGGAGCAGCAGTTGATTTCTCTCCCAACCTCCTCGCATAGGACTGCATCGAGTGAGAAAATGGCCTTTATTTACCTGCTTCCACTCTGCAAAAGGAAGCTCCGAGGTCTCAAAGCAGCTGAAAAAAACCCTGTGAGGCTACTTATTTTCCTCATTAAGCCTAGATCAATCTCAGCAGTCACCTTTCATATGTAAGTTCTTCTATGCAATTAGTAATAAATGTTAGAGTTTACAAACCTGCTATAGGACTAAGGGGATCTGGATTGCCTTTTACATGCTTCACTGCTTAATCCTCATAACCCAAGTGCATGTGTGTGTCCTTTTTGGTCAACAATAGCACAAACAATTCAGTACATAACTATGGGTATGCGTCTCTGCACATCAGAGATAGGTTGTGTGTTTTTCTCAGCCGTTCCAGCCCTAATGAGGAATTAACGATCTGCCAAATGCAACGCAGAAGCCAAGAAGCAACACAACTATCCAAAATACTTAGCCATACAGCACGTGCTTACCTGGCATTATCGATAGTGAGATACTCTCTGGGATCTTCGGAGTTGGCTCTTGTCGTCTTCACTCCTTTTCCAATAAACAAACCCGCCTGAAAATGCACACGACTTCAATTACTTTAGCAGATCGCTCATCAGGGACCAGAGATCCCAGATTTTTATCAATGAACGTGGGCAGCCAGTGCGTGTAGGCACAGCCAGCGCCTGCAGCCTGGGCTTTCTCTTCCCTTTCCGTGTCACTTGGCACTGCTCAGCATGACATTAGCACAGGATGTAGCACGCTGAAGTCAGGACAGAGCCTGCCCTGCCATATGTTATGCATCAGCATCCCAGGGCTGTCTTCTGACCCAAAGCAAGGCTCTGAATTCCCACACTCCCTCCCCCTTGCAGTCAGCAGTAAGGGATTGTGCCAAGCTCTTGATAACTTTTTGGAAAAAGAGTGTTGTTAGGAATTAAGGCTTCAAATAACAAGTGACGAGTCCCCTGACAGTCAGAAGAGAACATGAGCTGCTGTAGCCAACTTACAGGCTTTGGGCTACAGCAGCAGCTGCCATGGACCGAGACGTAAAATATACAGGGCACAGAGAACAGCACCGATTTCAATCTAGAATCCTTAGAAAGGACTTAGAAATGCTTTTTATAGCTTACAGGTTATGTTTTCATGTCAACAGTATATCTGGGGGAATGGGTTTTTCTTGGAATTATCCTTGAATTTTTGGTCTCATTTTCCAAAGGTGATGGGCAGGTCCTGGCACAAAGAACTTTTGCTCAACCCCCTACATCCTGGCACCACTGTGGCTACAGCAGTGCTCAGTGTCCTGCCTGTCTTTCCTTAAATCTCATTTAGCAGTAGGTGTACCTATGGTGTGGGCACATGCCCTCTAACACAGTCACCCAACTGAAGTCCCTGGAATGGGACCCCCTTTAATAATTAGAAAGAACATCACCCCAAAATACTGATTTTGTCTTGATACAGTGTTAAAAAGAACTTTATCATAAGGTAAGACACTCCCAGTCATCTGATTTTGGAGCAGCACACATGCCTTGAAATTGGAGTGGACTCTGTTGTTGTAAAATACTCCCAGGGGGGTGTGTTCAGCCTGTCCCTCTGGATATCGCCCCTCAGATTGTCCAGTGGGAACCCGGTGGAAGATGTACCATATCCCAACATCCTAAAAGACAAAGGGAGGTCTGAGAAAAGGGTCATTGCAATTAATGATACAGGTTACTCTAGGAATTCAGGGTTTCATATCATGCTGGCCAGATTTCTAAGCTAGACCTGCCAAACACGGGTCTCTGGGGACACACACTAGCCCATAACTCTTATACCTCCCAGCTTATCCTCTGGCATGCACAGTGGGTCCTTGGGACACACACACATGGGTTTTAAAAATGCATTTATTGTGGGTGAAATTCAAGTGGTTTATTAGAAAACAGCTGGTCTATACAGGCATATTAAACACAAACATGATTCAGGGAAACATAAAAGATAATAACAATATACAAATATAAAATTTGATTAGGCATTTAACCATTAGCTACTAGTAAAATTCAACATTTGCTAAGAGACATCACATACGATTTACAGCCACAATTGTGAGAGAAGTCAGTGGAGAAGTGTAGGCAACTACTTACAGTATCTTAAAATATCTAAAGTTCTTAAACAGAGACAAAGGTTGCAAAAATACATATCCAAATTTTAGGTCTTTTTTAAAAGTTACTGCCCTCACACTAATGACACCAGTAAGAGTACAATATATGGGAATTGGAGGGAAAGCATAGCTTTAACCATAGGTTAAATGGTTTTACCTGAGCACCAGCCGCTGCATTTTCTATTAAGTTGTTGTTTGGATTTGCAATCCAGAATGTGCTGACAGCCCTGAAAAATCAAAATTAAAATGATCCTAAGCAGTTACCAAACAGGAAGGGATACATTTTCATAGCGCTGCACTGGACTTGAGCCACAACTCTCCTATTGACTTTAAAACTCCACACAACCTTTTAATGACACTCTTTAAGTTAAAGAAACCATCTAGTAATGTCAGACACAGTCCTTCATGGAAACACATGCTGAACCGATTGTAAATTATAGGAGAGCATTAACACAAAATCCATGCTCTCTTCAATGCAGCTGAAGGAAACCCAAGGTCTTCTTTTATAAGTTAAGCAGCCTTGAAAAATGTCTGAAAATGAAACTTCTGGTCTGTTCTTTGAAACTTCCGGGGCAATGGCAGCAGTTAGGGGCTTCTCTATGAATTTATGGAGCTTCTCCATGGAAAACAAAACAAATGTACTTGCAAGCTGCAAATAGCCCATTAAACAGAAGATTAAAGAGATATCATTTTTATGATGTTTGTCCCAATAAGGAGTTTTTCTTCAGAGGGAAAATTAGTAGTGGTACAAACAGAAGCCAGATATAGCTATGAAAACATTGTCATCTGTTGTCTTACTTCATTGGATAACATCTTTGGCAGTAATAAAGACCACATGTAAAAACATCGTAAACCTTCCCTCATGACTATAGCAATTAATTTGATCATTCTAAGCAGAAAATTTCAATCATTTTTTATCCACTTTAACTGTTAAATAATCAAATATCCACTAAAGTGGTGCAAAATAAATCTGTAATAGCCACACAAGCAACCTTATCATTTCAGCAACAATAATTGCAATTAATTCAGGTAAGTAGAGTTTGTCCACTGCATTCTTTTACAGAAAACATAAAAATGCAAATTTCCTCTGCTAAACTGTGTTGCCAGCCTATACCAGGGCTGAAGCAATTTGCATTTATCAGACAGATTTCATGGAGCCTTCAACATCCTACTTAGAAAGTATTGAAAGGGGTTCAGAAAGGAGCAAAGTGTTCTAACATATTTATGATTTAGACAGCTGGAGTACCTCTCCTGTGGAGACAGGCTGAGAGAGTTGGAGTTGTTCAGCCTAGAGAACAGAAGGCTCCAGGGAGACCTTAGAACACCTTTCAGTACCTGTACAAGAGAGCTGGAGAGAGACTTCTGACAAGGGCATAGAGTGACAGGACAAGGGGGAATGGCCTTAGAGTGAAAGAGGGCAGGATTAGATTAGATATTAAGATGACATTCTTTCCTGTGAAGGTGGAGAGGCCCTGACAAAAGTTGCCCAGAGAAGCAGTGGATGCCCAGTCTCTGGAAATACTCAAGACCAGGCTGGATGGAGCTTTGAGCACCCTGGTCTAGTGAAAAGTGTCCTTGTTTGTGGCAGAGGGGTTGGAACTAAATGATCTTTAAGGTCCCTTCTGACCCAAACCATTCTGTAATTCTATGATTCTCTAAACACAGTGAAAACAACAACAACCAGCAGCAAATATTCCTTGCCTAGGATTCATGCAGGTGTTAATAGAGATCTTCACAAGTGAAACACGTCCACGTTTCGAAACAAAAAATGGTAGAAAAAGCTCCAATTTCTCATTTCATATTACATAGCACTTTTCAGGTCTTACCTCACCATTCTTTGGGACCCAGCTATAAAGCACAAAATAAGTGCAAAGCCTGGCTACAGCTCCTGGGGTACTCACATGCAGTCAGTGCTTGGCACAGGAGTGTAGTTGCCGTGGACGTGGCTGCGGATGCCAAGGCACATAATCTCACTGCGATCCGAGGGCAGGATTGTCCCAGGCCTCGTCAGGAGACCCAGGTTGTGGTGGAAGGTGTTGCGCTGCTCCGTCCCGTCCTCAAGGAAGAAACAGTGCCCCAGGGTGTCATAGCCAATGGTGTCTTTCACCTGGGAAAAGGCACACAGGCTGCAGCAGGAGCTATAAGTGATGTGCTCTGCAGAGCAATAAATTCCCAAAGCACCCGTGGAGTGGTTTTGCCACCCCCCTGCACAGCGAGAGGGACCTCTGTCAGTCCCATGGCTGACTCGAACTACATGCAGTGTGCACAGCTGTGGACTGATCTGAAACAACAGAACTACTATTAAAATTACTCTGAAGATCACACGCATAATTAAAAGAAAATGTCAAAGTACTGGATTTAAAATCTCCCTCAGCTCTAAAGGAGACTATTTGATTAGGTGTCATGGAGTAAATATCTGCATAAAGGTACACAAAGATAACTGTGTCTCGCATGATAAACCAAAAAATCAGTATGGTTAATCCAGAAATTTTCATGATTGCAACGTTTTCAAAATAAAACCAGAAATTCCTTGAAATGCACCATGTGAAGTAATTTGTATTAATGAGATTTCTGTTCTCTCTCCTCCATTCTCAGAAGGTGCAGGACCACTTCATTCCTGTAATGATCATCTTGGGCAGAGATGGTATTTTACTATTTCAGTCTATTTAATATTAATTGACATGCTCAGGGATGTTGCATTAAGCCCTAATTTGACCAAGAGGACTTAGCACAATCCTTCTTTGATGTACAGTCTTATGAAGATAAATTCAGAAATCCTGCTTTTATATGTAAATACTAAATCAGGCTAGTTAAAATACCCACTTTTTTTTACTAAATCTTACTGAAATCTTAAGTTTGTACTCAAATGATCCCTGTCAGCATATATATTTATTCCCTCTTCAGGCACACAAAATTCATGTTGACGTCAGTTATGCCTGTGTAAGACTTCAAGATTAACTAATATTAACCTACTTGGTTATTTTTGTATACAGAGGGATACTCGAAATAAATCCATTTCATAGAATCATATCCTGTAATTTCCCTTTAATGGGCTGCAACTGTAACATCTGGAGTCACAAACAGTATAGACCCCATAGGTATAGCTCTGCTGGATTTCATTGTTTTCCTGGCCGTCACCCCTCAAACTTGCCATCTGCTGCTCTTGTTTCTGCCTCAATGAGGTGTCCAAAGGAGAGTTAAAAAAACAGCACAACACAACCATGTACCCAGCTCCTCCTGACAGACTGTTGGAAACCACTGAGACCCTGCACACAGGTACAGCACCTCAGAGGGAGCTACAAGGAGGGCAACAGAGAACCTACAGACAGCAACACTGAACATGTCCCTCCCTGCCAACCAAGTCTTGGAAATACAGATAGGAAATGGATTTAGACAAAAATCCAAGTGTCTCTGCCAGCCTGCTAAGATCAGTAAGCCTGGCTACTTCTACCCTTCCAAATGATGGGTATGAAGCTAAGGAGACTGTGGAGGACTATTTTTGGAAAGAACACTGTAACAACAAACCACTCATGGTGTTAAACAGCATTTTTATTGTAGAGCTCTGCTCTTCTGCATTTAGCTGCAGTTTGGCTAATCTGTGCTTCAGATGGTTGCATGAAAAAGCAGGCTTGTATCCAAAACCAGATTTTAGCTTTAATTAATATTAGTCCCAGCTTCAGAATTGCACAGTAGCCCTGAAAAGTTACATACATGAAACTGTAGTGATCAATCTCCTGACCAGAAATAACATGATTAAAAGATCACTTACATTTGCACTGGAAGATAAGGGTCCATGCATCAGAACAAAACCCCAAACAATTCCAGCATACCACTGATACAAAATACAAGCCTGGAAAGGCCCCCACCTGCAGCATTGTCACAGTGGCATATTACTGTATGTGCCAGCATGAAACACTGTCCACAACACAGGCTGCAGCCTCGCTGCTCTGTCCAACACCAGATGACAGAGATGCCTCTAAACACTAAATTATATATAGTTCAGCAACACAATATAAGTGACCTTTATGCACTGCAACATCAGACATGAAAGACTACAGCTGTCTGCACACGCCTGACGTGTGCCCAGGCACAGAGGCAGGTCAGGACCTGCTTCCAACCTCAGGAGGAGCCCAGGTTGCCACTGCCTTGCGAAGCAGCACAAACCTAGCACATGGATCAGCAGCTCTGCATGACCTGTACACAGAGGAGTACAAACCACTCCAGCAATGTACTTCTAAATTTGCATTCTCTAAACCCTCAAGGCAGGAGTGGGGAAAACCAGCTCTCTGCCTCAAGGGCTGGAGTTTCACAACCTGATGCTGAAGCAAGTATTCATCTACATTATGTAACTGCCTTGTCCTGATATATATGCTCTTCTCTAGAACTGCACATTATTTTAATTCATTTTAAAGGAGGATTTTTATTATATTTTACTTACTCTTTTTCTTATGGACTACATATTAAAACCACATGATTCTTCCACAGAATCACATATTTAACCTTTATCAAAAAAACCTATTCACTGATTCACATACTCAAAGTCCTCAGCCATCATGAGTAGGGCTGGATCTCACACTTTGAGTCTTGATTTCACAACTACTTCCTCCCACACAGACAGATAATCGTTTGACAATTGCTTCCTGATAAAGAGCAAGACCATATGCCATTCTTCAAAGGACCACTATTAGCATAAAGCTTTTTTTTCATCCTAGGCTGATTACTTCAGTTCCAGAGGTTTAATACGCACAGGAGGAAAAAGAAAGTTAAACTACATCCACATGAACTAGACAAGTCTCCTGCCAACCTAAGGGCTCTGTACATAGAATCAGGCTCTGCAGACAGAGCAAATGATGAATATTAGAAGGCGATTAATAATTGAGAGTGATCTGGACAATATAAATCAAGTTTGGAATACACAAACAGTGCTCCCAAGTGGTACAGGTCCAGAATCCCATTTTCATTAATACATCCTTTCAGGAGGACTTTTTCACACATAAAGCATATCTATATTGTGTCTTATACAGCTTTATCTCTAGGGTTGAGAAAAAGCTGGCAGGAAAAACACAGGAGGTCATGGATAACTCAGGGAATGTCTCTGTGTGAGCATGCACCAGGTGAATGAGGAAATGCCCACAGACACCAAAACACCACTCAGGGTCTTGCAGAGTACACAGCAACTAGACGTGTTGGGACTGGAGCAGGAATCTCTCTGTTCCAGCTGGGACACGTATGTCTTTTGCTATGCCTTTCTTCTCTTCTATTTTCTTTTTAAAGTTCCTCTTACAGTGCCCTTGTGAGGATCTAGGTCAAAGCCAAGTTCCTGAGGATTTTTCTGGCACTGAAGCAACCATTTGAGTCTGTCCTGCTCGTATTTCCTTCCCTCTGTCATGTGAACATTTTTGGATATATTTTACATTGCCCTGACTTGAACAACCCCTGTCTTTTTTATCTCCATTGAAAATTAAAGATCCATTGCTTCAGTCAACTCTATTTAAAGTTCATTGCTTTAATTTTAAATGAAAGTTCCAGAATTACCAAGGCAAAGATTTCATTATATTTGATCACACCTTTGATAATACTAATTAGGCTGTGCTAAGAACATCACATTCATTTCAAAGAGCTGCATTACCAGAGGAACTGTCCTAACTCCAACACCAGGTAAGTGAAGTTGAGAAGTTGGGACATTTCTTAGGGAAAAGATGTCTTATTTCAATGTTCTGATTTCTCTTTACATCACAAATGGCTCCTGCTGTTCAGCCCTGGCTAAGCAAAGATCTGAACTTGGTACTAATAAAATATGTCTCCTACCAGAAGGCCATGAGTTCCATGTATGGCAACACACCTAGAGAAGCAGTGGTGGATAGCCAGGTTATCGAGGTATGTTGGCCGTTCATATCCTCCTCTCTCATCCACATCCTCAGCCAAGTGAAAATGCACAGGGTAACTGCCCAGGACTTGCTGCCCCATGTTTTTTAATTCCACTCCTGACAGATGAACAGAGCTAAAATTCCTTAGGATCTGTTGAGACAAATGTAGATCCAAGTAAAGCATTACAATAGAAACACACACAAAAAGAAAAACACCTTTGTTTGTTGTTTTTTGGGTTTGGGGAGTTTTTTTGTTTTGTTTTGTTTTTTCTCTCATTAGGCAATATGTTTGCAGACTAAGATGGGGTCTGATCCCAGGAAGAAGAGTCAGCTCCCTGTTTCCGCTCAGAGCAGCTCAGGACTGGCAGAGTGTGCCAGCAGCTGCACACCTACGGGCACGGGGCTGCCAAGGAGCAGCTGCCAAACAGCATGTGCAGTGTTTAGCAATGGCAGTGACAGACACGGTACTCCTGCCAGCTACATAAAGGGGGAGCATTCACCACCAGGCTCTATTTCCTGCGGCTCTTACTCTGTCAAGTGGTTGTAGCCCAGACCTGCACAGCTCCCTGATTTCCACCGACTGGTAGAGGAGCGATTTTACATCAAGCCCCTGCAAGAGCAAGATTGTACCTCCACCCAGAACACGTAAGGCAACCAAGAGGAGGCAAGGCACAACAGGGTGAGACCAAGCATTCTCTGAGGAAGCAGGTTTGCTCTACAGGAGGCACAATTTCTTCAGTGGCATCTCATGAACTAACTTCACATTAACCCTACTGACAGCAAGGCTGATAAAAAATCCCTCCTTGCCCAGAGCAGAAGAATATGTCTTTGCAGACATGAAGAACATGTCATAGACTCATGCAAGTCTAGTTTTGCAAAACAGGCCAGCAAACTTTCCCCCTCTTCACAGACAAGTATACTTCGCCCCCCCCCAGACACAATGTCAGTTTCATGTATTAATTCTATCACTTGTTTACAAATCACATACAAGCACGTGCATTAAAAATTACTCACTTTAATATGTCCTCCAAATGTATCAAAAGGGAAAAACTGGCATTGATTTTGTCCATAACAGGAGTCTTCCATTTCTCCTTGAATAAGTATGTTTCTAGTCAGAAGACCAACCTCTGCCCTCATGTCAACACCATCTATGACTTCTCCAATATGAAGATAAAGTGGACTGCCTGTGGAAATCAGGAACCTTTTAATTCAGAATGAGCACAGTGCCTTTGTTATTGCATTGTCCTGAGCAAGTGCACACCTTTGATTTAAGCAATCACCAAGTCTGGGGACATGTCCAGTATCTAATCCCAGAGATCAACACTTCCCCTGCTGCTACAAAGGTCTGCTGCTTCTGGTCAAACTTTCAAGTCCCAGTATAATACTGGGCCCTTTATCTCTCATATGTGCCCATGTGTTCTTGGGACAAAAACTAGCTATAAAAAGATAAGTAAAATGTAAAAGAGGAGACAATATAAATATTTACTACAAACAAGTAGTTTGGTAAAAATATTTCATACCATCAATTTTCACTTGATTGCTTTTACACTCAGGGCAAGGAAGGAGATTAAACTCTTCAGCCTGATGCATAGAATAATCTGTACTGGCAATGACAATACGGTCACCAGGCAACCAACTTGTAACCTCATCCACCAGATGAAGAATTATTCCTTTGGACACTTCCACTTTAAATCCGTTATGAGGCACCCCTGAAAAATGAAGCAGTCAATTACTTATACAGTTGTACATGGCAGAATCATGCAATTAACTGAAGAACATACCAATATAATTTTTATCTAGATAAGTCTGTGCATAATAGAAGTGCTCTTCTATTAAATATGTCAGTGCCATCTCTATGTAGGCAGTTAAAATGTTTCTT
Organism: Formicarius rufipectus; assembly: GCA_013399695.1. Taxonomy (NCBI): domain Eukaryota; kingdom Metazoa; phylum Chordata; class Aves; order Passeriformes; family Formicariidae; genus Formicarius; species Formicarius rufipectus. The sequence continues at coordinate 1,633,279 of VXAU01002862.1, forward strand.
TGACAGACAACAGTTTGGTCACTGTCCATGTGAGCCAAAGACTATGGCATGATTATCATTTCACTGTTCAGATTCAGAGCAGCCAGAAAAAGCAGAGTAAAGCAACAGAGGACAAGAAATTGCCAGGGAAGACCTAACCTTTTATCCACCCACTGAAAGCAGTAACAGTGAAACAGGTGCCATCATAGGTGAGAAAATCTCTTTGGGCTATGGCTAACCCTGTTGTTCCATTCCTGTGATACTCCCGCTTATCTTCCGCTGTGGAAAACTGATCCCCTCCAAGGATCCCCACCAGTGCCCAGGGCTGCCTGAAGGAGACAGGGAAGGAAAACACCAGTGACATCCTGAACCCTCTGTTGTTGGAACACTCTGCCTTGCAGAGAACTTGGGCAGGAGGGAGCACGCAGCGCGACATGACTACCCTCGCTCTGGCACGGGTTGAGCGCTGCATCCCTGCCCAGGATACCTACAGCAATCCCACCTGCGGTACCCACAGCATCCCTGCCCGGGATACCCACAACACCCCCGCCCGGGGTACCCACAGCATCCCTGCCCGAGGTACCCTCCGCCCCTCGCCCGCGGGCCCGGCCCAGCCCCGCTCCGCCCCTCGGTCGAGACAAGCCCCCGGCGGAGCGCGGCCCCGCGCGGAGCTGTCCATGGTGGCTCCGCTCCCTCCCCCGCCTCACCTGTAGCCCAGGCGGGCGATGAACCTGCTGCCCAGGCGGTCCCGCAGCAGCAGCCGCGTCTCCGGCGTGAGGCTGCGGACGGCCGAGTCCCCCACGGCCGCCGCCACCACGCTGCCGAGGGGCTGCCGGGCCAGGAAGACTCGCAGCCGCCGGCCCTCGCCCGGCCGCAGGTGGGTGTCGAAGCGCCCCGCCGCCAGCACCCGCGCCGTGCCGCCGTCCAGGACGCGGAGGTTGAGCCCGCGGCTGCCCCACCGCCTCTCGGAGGAGTAGGGGCCGTGGCGGAGCCCGCCGGGGTGCAGTGTCTTGTCCAGGAGGGTCCAGGAGCGGGGCCGCCGGCCGTGCAGCTCCAGGACGCCGCCGCGACCCACGCCCACGAACTTCTGTCCGAAGCCCTCCACGGCCACCCCCTCGGCGGCTCGGCCGTACAGCGAGATGGTGGCCCGCGAGCCGTAGGGGCAGCGCTCCGAGCCGATGTGCAGCTCCCCGCCGTCGTGGATGAGGATGTAGCGGGCCCGCAGGGTGATGGGCGGCCCGTGGGGGCGGTCGGCGAACACCAGCATGCCTGGGTGGCGAGGGGAGAGGAGCGGGGCTGGGTGCGCGCACCGCCGGGCCGAGAGGTGCTGTCCCCGGCGGGCACGGCCGGGCCACCCCCCGCGGTACCCGGACTCGGGGGGCCCAGCCCCGCTTACCTCCGTCGCGGATGACGAGGGAGTGGAAGGCGGCGGAGCTCTCGAGGCGCAGGGCCGCCCCCTGACCCACCACGGCGGTGCGGCGGGTGTCGGAGCCGGGTCGCCACGGGACGAGGTGCGGGGAGTCCTCCGGGCAGGGTCCTGCAAAAGACAGGCGGCGGCAGCGGCGGGGTCGGGAGGCGAAGGGGCGCGGAGGGGCGCGGTACCGACCTGATGCGCTGCCGCCGTTCGCTGCTCCACGACGCGTCCCGCGGAGGCACCGGGGCCGGGGCCGGATTTGGGTCCGGCGCGAAGGGCTGGAGGAACAGCGGCTCCCCGGGGCTGCCCGGGGCTCCCCGCGGTCGGCGCGTCCCGGGAGGTCCCGCAGCCGCTACATGAAGCCCGGGACGGCGGGGCTGCCCCCGCCCGCAACACGTGCACCGGGGCTTTGCACGGAGCCGGCGAGCGACACATTTTGCTTCTGATATGTTTTAGTTTCGCTGAAGTTTTTTTCCTCCCGTTTTTCCCCGTCCACTTAACGTCGCAAGAGCGAAAGCAGAACCCCACTCCCCGCTCCACACAGCCCCGGACACGGCGAGGCGCCGCAGCAGCAGCACGGACAGAGGGAATCGGCGCGGAGCAAACCCAGCGGCGGATCGACGAGCGGCACCGGCGGGTTCAAACTTCGCTGCACTCGCTTACCTGTCCCGGCAGCGCCGACCTCGGACTCTGCCCGACGCCTCTCGGAGATGCTGGCCCGGGCTGCTGGGCACCCAAAGGGGCAGCCAGGCAGGGCAGGGGCAGGCAGGCGCAAGCAGCTCCCGCTCCGCCGCTCCGGCTGCCTCCCCTCCGCCTCCCTATTTATATCCATCTCCCAACCGCTGGCGGTGCCCGCACTGTTTACAGCAGCGGAGCCGCTGGCTCCTCCCAGCCGGGGACGATCCCTCGAGCCGGGACGTATATCTGCGACCGGCGCCCTGATGCCCAGGGCCAGGCCGAGCCCCGCTGCCCGCTCGGAAAGGTCTGTCCCTGCTCTGGGCTCCTCTCCGGGCTCCCCGGGGTAATGGTGAGCGGGGCCCGGGGCGTCTGTGCAGACCCACAGAGCACCCGTCTGGGCTCAGCAGCCCCATATAAAGCGTACGGCTGAGTGCCAGCTGCCTTCCCAAGCACAGAGGGCTGAGGCACTCCGGACTTGCCCCAGACCCCGCACTTACCGAGGCTTGGCATGCCTTGGCCCTTCTTGAGAGGCAGCTGAGCCCTCTGGCACCTTCCCTCTGCTGTCCTGCGTCTGGCAGATCTATGGGCAACACTGTAACCCAGCAGCAGCAAAAGCTCCCCTGATAGCGGGTGAGCAGAGAGGTATCTCCCACTTCACCTCCCCTCATCTGCCAAATCAACCTGTAGTCAGAGTCTGCAGTAAGAGGAAAAGGCTTAGAAAGCAGTCTGACAAGACAGCCTCAAAGAAAACCATGTACTTCTATCCCCCTGGCACAGGACTGCCTTCCTGGCTTTTCAGGTTCCAGTCTCAAAGGACGTGGCACTGCCTGTCACATCATCACACCTCTCACTGACCATCACAGACACTGGTTCGTTTTCCATGAACCAGATCATCACATCTTTTTATAAGCTTCAAAATACAGCACAACTGAGCTTCTGGGTGACATGTGAACACAGGTACCTGCTTTATTGCAGCCACTGTCTTCTCTCTCCCAGAGTTGTAATCACTCATCTCCACCCCAGAGCCCAACATCCAGAGAGAACAAGCCAAAAGTGGGTAGGCAACAGTACCACCCACTGCTCCTGCCCAGGGCCAAAGCCAAAGAGGTGCAGAGCCACAGGTGCTGTCGGTCTCAGAGACGTTTGTGTGCCATCATCTGGTCAAACTGTTCCAATCTGTCACCTCTGAAATTTATTCTGGTGCAGGATTTCTTCTGACAGAGGGCACAAAGAGGCTATAGTCATGTTAATAAGGAGCAAGTGCTGTCAGACAAAATATGGGAACAGACTGGAAGCAGGAGGGTTGGGTGAGGGGCACAGCTATGCCCCATGCTCCAGACAGCAGCTCTGGAGAGGGAGCAGCACTCACTTGTGCTGAACAAAACCCATCTATCCTCTTACACCTGGTCCTGGGACCCAGAGAATTGCTGAATCTGAAGATAAACATCCAGCCCAGAGAAACAAATCCAGAAAATACTCCCTCATTTCATCACTCCATAAATACAGAGAAATGTTAGAGCTGCCACCTTTGCTACCGGCTGTTCATCTGTCATTTAGTGCTGGCACTGCTATTCCTGTCTCAAATAGCTTTTGTCATTTTCTTTCCAAAAAAGCAGCATTAGTCAGCGTTGTGCCTCCTCCTTATCTGAATATGTCACATATGAATGCAGGTCATGGGAAAGCAGAGCTGCTACCAGAAGTATAGGAGACTGTGCTCAGTTTTTTTCTAAGATTTATCTACTGGTGGAAATTTCAGGCAAGACAAGACAAATAAAGGTATTTTGTCTCAAAACACACTAAATTATCTGAATTCAGTTCTAGCAGTTCAAAATTTAGGTAGAAGAGGACCTGAATCTCTATCTTACACCTGCTGGGGCCCTAGAAACCTCATATATTGCTCTTTAAAATATTTAATTCCTGCAAAAGATTTCATAGACTTGCAATATAAATAAAAAGCAACAATGATTATCTAACATAGTAATAGTGGAGGTAAATGTAAGCCAGGCTTTGGTAAGTGCTAAGCTTTTCATAGGCCTCATGGAACAATCAACAAAGCCAAAGTCAGCCCTGCTTACCTGGCACTTTCTCTGAACAAGAAACCAAAATTTTTGAGGTGTGAGCACTGTCAAAATCCTTCAAAGCCATTTCCCCATCTGTAGCCTCAAAATCCACAGAAACAGACTGGTTTGAATCTTTTTCTGAAAGAACTACCCTCAGGTGAATGATTTCAGTGCCATTTCATCCCACATTAAGTTTTCACTGGCCTGAGGAAGAAAATTTCAGACTAAATGAGACCAGACTTACTACCCTGTTTCCTAAAGATTCCTATCTCTTTTTAAGGGAAACACAGAAGCACCCATTACAATCCATAGATTGGCACTCAAGAGGTAAACTCTTTTCCTTTCACTCTTTTCCAGATTATATTTTCCAAGCTGATTTCTGCTTTGCAGCAGCACTAGGTTAAAGCTTATACCACAGTGTTCCATTACAAAATGCATCCACAGCACAAGAACATTCCCGAACATCCTTTCACCTGCAAGTGAGAAATCATGACTAATACTCACTGCCTCCAACATACACTTGGTGTAACACTTCCTCACGAAAATAACCAACCCAAACCCTCCTCTGAGTGCTATTGTGTGTTACAAACTGCAGTTTACCTTGCTAACAAACAAAAATGGGTCATTTTCTGTAACAGGCTGCCAGGGATGAGACAACCTCTACTGTCCTATGTCTTGGCACATTGCAATGACTTTGATGTTTTGCCTATAAACGCAGCTGCAATGTTCAACAACAAATATCGATGGCTGAGAACCTTCATGTTAAGGCAAGGGCATAGATCTAAGCTGCTCTGGATGAGCAGCCTGACGGAACGGACTCCCAGGGCACAGGCACCATTGCCCAGGGACTCAGCTCTCACACACGACTACAGGGAGGTTCCCTCTCTGTAAGTGGTTTTCCCTGGCACTCCAGGCCAGGAAGGATGGCTCCTCCTGTGTAAGTGACTTGTCCCGGGCACACTCCCTTGCTGGGCGGTTTCCTGTTTCCTCCTTACTGCTTCGAGAAAGGAAGGAGAAGTGGAGACAGCACCCCCGGAGCTACACCCCGTTCCCACGGCGCAGAGTACTGGAGGCGCCGGGGGGAGGCTGATCCGTTCAGCGCCAGCTCAGCCCCCAAACCTGCGTGTCCGGAGCCCCCCACGGACACGGACACGGACACGGACACCACGGGCACCTGCGGGGCCGCGGCCGGCCGGGAGGGGGCGCCCTCGTACAGCCACTGCCCGCCCGGAGGGCTCCCGCACCGCCCGGCACCGATCCTGCCCGCCCGGCACCGATCCTGCCCACCCAGCACCGATCCTGCCCGCCCAGCACCGCCCGGCACCGATGCTGCTCTGCCCAGCACCGCCCGGCACCGATTCTGCCCGCGCAGCACCGCCCGGCACCGATCCTGCCCTGCCCAGCGCCGCCCGGCACCGATCCTGCCCGCCCAGCACCGATCCTGCCCGCCCAGCACCGCCCGGCACCGATCCTGCCCTGCCCAGCACCGCCCGGCACCGATCCTGCACTGCCCAGCACCGATCCTGCCCTGGCCAGCACGGCCCGGCTCCGCTTCTGCCCTGCCAGCACCGCCTGGCACCGATCCTGCCCTACCAGCACCGCTCCCGCACCGACCCTGCCCTGCCCAGCACCGATCCAGCCCGGGGATGAGCACCCCGAGTCCTGCCTTTTGCTGAGCCCGAGCGCTGAGCTGTTGCATCCAGTGATGACCCGGCCCCCATCGGGCACCAGAAAGTGTTTGAGATACCAAACCTGCACGTCCTCCTTGTATACCTACCACTTTGCTCCTCTTTGGGCTTTATCAGTGTTTTTCTTGGTTTAATCGTTTGCTTCTTGAGCAGAGAGAAGGCCTTGGACTGCTGAGTTCCAGACAACACTCCCATGTTCCCGAGGAGCCGGAGTACCCTGTGCAGCAAGAATGGCTTCACCTTGTGCTGGGCCACCTTGAGGAGATTGATATGAACTTTGGGAAGTTTGACTTCTCGATCACAGTTATGAAACCGAAAGAGATTCCAGGCCAAGTTAGGTCTAAAATTATCCATTAAAATATACCTGGAGAGTTTAAGGAGCGTGTCACAGGATAACTGCTCTTCTTGAGGCTTCTGTCCCAGGTTCTGTCTTAGCAAACTTCTCCTACCATGATAACTCAGGAGAGGTTTGCTTCTGAACAAACTGGAGGGTGTGTAAAAGCCCACAGTTCCATGAAGCGCTTTCTTACTGTGTAACAGTCGTCTGTAATCCATATCCCACAAAGAACTGTTGGGATTCAGACCATGCTCTGAAATAATCATAAATACAGTGAAACCTATTAAACATAAACAGCAAAGAATCACAGGCAGTTTGTTTCCTCAGAATATATGTATATACACACACATTTATGGATGTTCTGTGTCAGCCCTGGATACAGTGCACATCACAGCACTACTCTGACAAACACTGAATGTTTCAACAGGCCAAATCAATAGATTTGAGATACTGATGTTTTTAGGTACTATAATGTAATAATCATCTGCAATTTTTCATCCAAACTACTGTTTTCTCTAATGTTCAGGAAAACTATCTTAGTTATTCATACATACACCCCAGAGTACACGTTCTGAAAAAAAACCGTCTCATCACCAAAACAGTATGTACTACTCCATATAAATTTTCTGAAAAACATTAAGAAAAACAATAATTCTTATTAAAGACTGCAACAGCTTTTTTTATAGTTGCCTAAAAAAGGAAACTTTTACACTTCCACTGAGCCATTTGCATTTTGGGTTCAGTCCCAGGGTCCAGCACAGTGTCTAACCTTCTAAAAGATGTAGGTTGGATTTAAATCCAGAAAAGAAAGTTTTACTTTCTAGTTGCTCTCTCTGGTGTCTGCTAGCTGATTAAAGCCATTGGCCTGGTGTAAAAAGTTAAGCTGTGGCTGCTTAAAGGCCATAGCATCTTTATCCTGGGATGAGAAAGTACTGGAAAGAAAGAATTGTGATTCTCTGAAGCTCAAACTTGCTCCTATCCAGCTCTCCTCCCTCCAGGCTGAGCCCAAAGGTTCAATTTACACTCTAAGAATTGATCAATAAAACAATTACAAGCAACATAAGTAGCCAAGGACTTCATGATAAGTCGGGCTGCAAACACACAAGAAAGCTCTGATAATTAAAAGGGACAAGGAGCCCAAAACTCAATGGCATATTGCCAAGTGTTTGACAGTGAATATTTTAGTGTAACAGCATCCCGCTAAAGGCTGGAGGTCACGTCCTGGAAGCCCTGGAATTTGCCTGCAGCCTTATCTTTCATTTCTGAGCAGAGAGTAAGATTTTTTTCAGACTGTTTCTCTATTTCCTAGAGGGGGATCCCGGTCCAGCATGTTTGAGAAACTTCAGGTTTGCTGGGTTTTCATTTGATTCAAGATTAAAGTTATGAGCTTCAAGTAGTTGTGACTTAGGGTCCAGGGGATAGCTCACATAGTGTAACTGAAGTAGTTAAGTATTATACTATTACATTGAAATTTCACATATCAAAAGGAGCATTTATGTTTGTAATTCATTCCTGAAATGTAACTACGTATTAGCTAGAAATTGTAGGACTGGATGGAAGTGGGTAATTTGGGAACATGGCATAGCAAAAACAGGATTTTGCATCTCTACTGCATCTTTCATTCAGAGCAATCGACAGACGCTGCAAGAGCCCTTTTTACCAGACCCCTGACAGATCAACAAACTCTTCCATTAGTTTGCCAAGGGGTTGATGTGGAAAGAGGCAAACTGCTTGTGAGATCCCTGGGTGCAATTCCCAAGGAGAGTGGAAGGAGGACCCCAGTAATTTGGGGTCCATACTACCCCCTCCTGCTGGGCAGATGTGCTGGGGGGCTCATGGTCCACACAGAGGACGATGGCAGGCACTGCTGCCCTTCCACTGGTGTCGGTCTGAGCCAAAGGGGAAGGGTTTTGGGGAAGATCCAGAGCATTCCTAAGTGCACCTAATGGCACTGCTGCAGCAGTTACTTGGAATGTAAGCAATCTTAAATCTTTAAGCCAGTCTGTAAGCTTCCAGAATAAACTGCTGTGCAAAACGTTATTTAGAATAAACAAAACTTTGGATCGATGTCTTGTCTTCAGAAGCAGCCCTTAAAGTAAAAGAGGCCGAAGAAACTAAAGTAGAAAATAAAGGATCCGCTGTATGCAGTCACCTCCAAAGCCACAGTCAAACCGGGTCACCTATGTTCGTCTTGAAGTCAAAGTGGAATCCAGAGGCGCGTGTCCCTTCCGCTGGATCTCCAAAGAAAGGGTCAGCTCCAGCAGCCCCACGCCTTCTTCCCTCCCGGGACAGCCACAGGGCAGACTGCCCGAGCTGGCAGCCAGTCCCAGCCCCACCGCGGGGTTCGGCCCCAGGGGATGCAGCACCTCCTGCCCCGTGTCGCTACTCACCGCGGCCGCTCCTCGTTTGTGCCTCGGGGCGGGCGCTCACCACCATCACCATCATCACCAGCATCATCCCCATCATCGGCACCAGGAGCAGACACAGCCGGGCGGCCCTGCAGAGCCCCGTACCTGGCGGCATAGCTGCGGCCACCCCGGGCAACCCCCGGCGGGGAGTCAGGCGGCGAGAGGGATCCCCTCGCCGGGCACAAGGGCCGGGTGTGCCCCGAGCCCCTGGCACGGCCCGCGGAGGGGGGATGCTCCGGGCCCTGCGAGCGACGGCAGCGCAGCTCCGTCCCGGGCGGAGCGGGCAGCGAATAGAGCTGCGCTCGGCAGCGCCCGGGGCAGCCAGCCCGGAGCTGAGCTTAGAGACAGCGACGTGGTGCACCAGCAGCCCGCACCGCCGGGCTCTAAGAAAACCCAGGGCAGAGCACAAATTGCAATTCACATACTAATGGTGTAGGTTTTTTTTTTTTTTTTTTTTTAAGATAGAAGTCATGTTACCCTAAAACTTTCTGCCTACTCAGTTTGGTTACTGCATAAACCCAGCTTCAAAAGCAGACATGGACACAAGCAAAGGAGCTGTGCTTCCTCTCCTGCTGCAAGGACCAGCTCCTGCTTTTTACTGCTGTAGCAAAGTCCTGAGACCCATATTCAACCTCTCGCTTTGAAATCCACACCCATCTGATCTAAGAACTGACACCGGACTTAGAAAGCAATACAGGCTCCGCAGGTATTTTCTGTGTCTGACCTCATTCTCAATAGCAGAGTGCCCACCATCAAAGAGCCCCCTACCCGGTGCTGGAGTACAAACTGCTGCATTTGTAACACAAGGAATTTCAGAGCTCAAACAGCCGGAGAACTCCACAAAAAAAGGATATAGAGAAGTTAAATGGGCTTAAACCAGATCATCAGTTTGCATTCACAGGAACAGACCTAAGGGAGAAAACATTTTCCAAATGAGAACTATCAAGGTTTATGGCAGAACAAATAACCAGAGGAAGCAGGTAACATTGGGTCTCTATTTCTATGTTTAGCACCATTTAGAAAAAGCAAATACGATACAGAGTTTATAGAAGATGTGTACAATGCTAAGCATAAATACAGGTTTGGGTATTTAGAGCTAAAGGGCCAGTGCCCTGAGCAGAGCTGGAACAAGTTACAGGAATGACATGGAAGAACCAAGAACAAAAATGCAGCAGAGGCAACACAGGTAACAGGCCTCCATGTGAGTACAAGTTAAAATTATAACAGTTACATAAATTTTAAATGGATACAGATCAGACTCCTTGGAAAATGCCAGCTTTGAAGTTTAACATATTCTCCTCTGGCTTTTTCAGAGTGCAAACACTAGACAACAACCGATAGTAAACAGATGTACTACATCTTACCTTCCCGCAAACAAGCCATACATCATCAATGGCTGTACTACATGAACACAAATGATCAGTCATACAGGAAAAATGGACAGAGCATCCCCATAACAACAAAATGTTAGTGATGGCTCACACCCTTGGGAGACCCGTTGCATAATTTATCCAGGCACACAGACCCATTTTTACAGTGACACCTTTTTAGCTCTAAAATATGCATAACAAGTTCTTGTAAAGGCCCACACTATACATTGAAATGGCAGTGTTAGCAGTTTGCTGGAACAGACTATTTTTTTTAGCCCAATTTTTTTTTTTTTTTTTTTTTTTGTAACTTCACAACATCCTTTTCCATCACTTAAAAATTCTAACCCTTTTCTCTTGACCTGAAATCCACTGTAATGGATGAAACTGCAGCTTCATGATGGGACCACATCTTATCAATTACTAGTTCTAAGGTTGACTAGCAGTGTTTTGAAATGCCTGGAAGTGATGCTTTGATACAAGGATGCAAGTTTACAATATAAAGCAGCTCACTATTAGCATTTATTTTTATTAGAGCATATGCCAGAAATTTATGAAAATTTCAGAATTAATTTAAGAACTATTGGATGAGAACAGGGCTGCAATGAAAGTTATTTAAGGGCCTGAACAGGTTAAAAAAAAATAAATCTCTGAATTAGGGGTGATAAGAAGATCCATACCAGTGGATCAATGATAGGTCATTAACATTTTAATTACAAGCAAAACATCTCTGTTAGTTAAAAGCAGATTAACTTTACAAAGAAAAACAGACAATGCAGAAGCCAGATTAGTGAGGCACCTCTGAGAATTAGTTAAGCAGGAATTCAGGCAAATAAAAGAGAGTCCAAGTGGAAATCCATATTCATCCAGAACACCCTGAACCCGGGCTTTATGTGCAGAGAGCACAGGACATATACAGTAACGCTGAATTCAGATTTGGGGTTCTCATTAACAGAGGAACACTGATAAAATGGAAAGCAACTGCAAAGACAAGTCACAAAATGACTGCAGGAGTTGGAATAGTAGTAATAAAAAATAAATTTAAAGGGAAAAATGTTAAAAGTACCAGTATGTTGAAGCAAAAGGGCAGTTATAAGGGATCCTAATGCAGAAGAAACACTGCAGGCCAAAGTTTCACAGCAACACAAAGTTCAATGTGGATATCAAAAAAACAGTGCCCAATTAGGCAAAAATCCCCCAAGTCACTACATGGACAGGCTTACTCAACATTACCTGGAATACCTGTACCATAGACAGCAGCTTTGTTTCCACAGGGCTACAGTCTCAGGAAGCACAAATGTAGAAATGGAGAAAAAAACCCACAACACTGTGGATCCATTAAAGTACAATAAATATAGAAAATCAGGTAGGTAACTGAACATTTATTTAAAATACAGGAGGGAAGTGGCGAACTTGAGGTGATGATTACGCAAAACTTGCCAATTTTGGCTGGAAGAGTCATCAAGAGAACAGCTGGGGGCCCTAGTACTTGGGAGATTTAAAACTCCCAGCTACACAACACAGAAGCATAGATTCAGAGTCTAAGAACCCAGGTGATGTGGAGCTGGATGCATGTCTTTATTTCCCTCCACTGTAAGTGAAAATACCAGTTTTTCTCCTTTTGCAATAACAGGGCCAAGCCAATAATCAACGACAATACACACTTGCAGCACTGAAAATTAACTGCAGACCTATTATAAGGATTCGTAACAAATATGTTCAAACATTTCCTCTAGTCCACGAATCATTTTTTTTTGTTACTTAAAAAACATCTGAACACCATTTAAACATAATCTTTTTTACATTTGACTTACATACCCAGGCTGCTCTATCAAGCAACCTGTATTGTGTATGAGAATTATGCACCAAATAAGATTCAAAACTTCAGCAAACTCTAATCCATGCATCCTTTATTCCATTACAATCACTGTGTTGCATTCTAGCAACGGGACACAAACTGCAATCAATCGCGATCAATTTATACAACAATCTGAGGCTTACAGTACATTTAAGGCCTTTAAATTTGGAAAAATTAGACCTATGCTAATAGTGTAACAATTTTTAAGTGTTTTGCATTTCTGATGCATAATCTGTGCGATTCCAGTGTCAAAGAATCAAATTACTTCTAAACTAAAGAGATCTGCTCAATGAAAATTTAGTTACATAATTCATCAAAACATAAATGTGTAAATTTTTTGTTTTTGTCCTGGAAACTTTATAAAACTTTAATAGCAAAATAATATAGGGATAAAAACATATTTTAACAAAATGTATTCAATCATATACAAACCAGAATTTTGCAGTTTATTGTAACTAGACTTAAATTAAAACTACCAATTAAGAATCTATGCACAATGTAAATTCAAATATGTACAGTACTTTTAAAAAGTCTACAGGAATGCTTTACAGAAGGAAATGTCTGTTATGGCTATTATTCAGACAATCTGAATATTAAAATGAGTTTTCTAGAAGTAAATTTACACATTTATTTTTAAACAAAAGCAATTTTGTCCCTAGATCCTTTAAGAATATTCCAGTTATGCTTATACAAGTAATGGAGAGGTCGTTACAGAGTTTAGCCCCATATAGTAGTTTATTTTCAGGTAAAAGTATACTTAAATAATTTACTTGGGAAGATCAGTAAGTTAACAAAAGAACACTAGAAGGGAGGAGGGAGAACTTTATCACAATAACTTCCCAGTTACAATACCACAGCTAGAAACTCCACAGAGAAAGTACTGCCTTAGATTGAACCCATGATTGTTCAGAGCAAGCTGTAGCTCATAACAGTTGTGTTCTCCACACTGAGAACACTAGGGGAAAAAGTCTTTGTTGGACAGAATTATAAATGATCTGAAGTGAGACAGAGAAAACTGATCTTCGATTAATACAGCACTAGGTAAAAAGTGTCCCCATAAGCAGCTAGGATTCCCACTTCCTTCAGGGCAATGAAGCTAAAAATTGTTGGAATTACAGTAGTTGACCATATTTGTGTGCATTAGTAGAATCATTTCCAGATATAAAAGACAAATTTCATCAGATGTTTGATTAGAACACCCTCAAGATGGGGTATTTCTTCATAGTATAAAGCTATTACAGCTATCCAGTTAAAGCATGTGCAAAACCAGGTAATTTCTTCCATTCACAGTAACTGAGGTAAAATCTGGTAGGCTTCTTCAGGAGTTGGGGAGTTCATGAGATATGAACTGTTTTAGTCTCTCTAAGTACTGTGCATAAAGCTCTATGTCATTGTGCCCAGCCCCTTCCACCCAAAGGGGCTCCACTGCTCGTGGGCACCGCTCGTACATGGCCAGGCCGTGGGAGAAATCGATCACCTCATCTTCGGTACCATGGATGACCAGCACAGGAGAGGTCACTTTAGAGATCTTGTCAATGCTGGGGGAAGGAAAAGAAAAACACAGCTCAACTTGGGCCTTTAAGCTTTCATACCATTAAACTATTGATAGACAATCCAGCTCACCACTGCATGTTTTTAAATGGATGCAAATTGTTGGAGTTGTGCACAAGTGATACGGGACAAGGCTCGTTCCCAAAATACACATGTGAACAGGAGCCTGCACCGCCATCAGCACCATCACACCAGTGCTAACAACATGAAGCTTGAATGGGCAGCACGCAAATAAGGTGTGGCACCAAACCCCCCATCAGAACAGAGGGTATATCTATTAAAAAAACCACTGTGAGGCAAGGGAGATTCCATGGGACATGCTGCAAGGGTGGATTCTTCATATTCCACATTATCACCCTCCAATTTAACAGCTTAGGAACTAATTAACTACATTCCAGTCATAAGATTTCATTTAAAAAAAAAATCTTGGCTCATGAGGCTTGAATCTGTCTTTGAAGCTCCAAATTAGTCAGATAAAGCCAAAGTGGGTGGGAAAATGAATATTGGTAACATCTGATTTGACAGAAGGACAAGTTCTTTATGCTATCTAGTAGAAGGTGTTTGTATTTTCCTGCTCCTGAAGAACAAGGAGGTATTAATTTTGGCAGAACTACTGATTTTACAACATAATCAAGACTTTAAGATGATTTAAAAAATACAGATGGCAGCATATGCTGACTTAAAAACAGGTTCAGAGAAGCTTTATGAACGTATAAAGTTAACTAAAATGAAGATGTAAACTGAAGCACTAAGCCTCACACATACAAACCTCAGCATTTAGTATTCTAGGGAAGTGCCACTGGTATTCCAGTAAACATCTGAGTTTAAACACATCTGCCTGTCTCAATACTTTAAAAAAAAAAAAAAAAAAGGAAAAAAGAAAAAAAGCAGGCTTCAAATCATTTAAGGAGCTATTTAAAATTAAAATGCAGCCTATTTTACTTTTTCTGTCTGGAACTTGAGTTGTATTCAGCAACTGTGGTGCATACAGGAAAAACTTCCAAAATAAGAGAGGCCTCAGAATAATGCAGATTTTGTTTTTCCCCATGATTTTTATCCTAAAATTAGAATCATAGCTAAATGTAAATTGTAAACACTTTATATTCAACATGCAATACAAACTGAAGTTTTAAACCCATGAAAAGTCTGTCCCAAAGTTCCATGACATGACAGACGTATCAGTACATACATCTACAGATACGTTTATGCATAATTTTAGTGGCTAGACACTAAGTTCTCATTTAGTGTAGGAAACCCTTTTCACTACAGTATTCAGATAATGAAACTATTTTTTCCACATATATTCGCAGACCATTAAGCCATATAATATTTGTATTTTGCAGAAAATTGGAAGGCATCCCATTGCCAACTCAGCAACTCATAAAGCAGTATTTAAAGTGCACATTAGCCTTACTTAGTATTCTCCACCACACGACTCTGCAGCTAGAAAAATCTAGAGACCAAACTCTCATGGAGTCCCAACATAAAATGCACATAATAGCAACTCACTGTAGGTGCACACAGAACTATTTTGCTTCCCACTGTGAAGACAGACAGCTGAGCTGCACATTCATGAAGTGCACTGCTGTTTATTTTCACTGCTCCCAGTACCAGGGAAGTCAGACCGACAGCAATGAATAGCTCAGTAGGGCAAGAACAAAATACTCTAGTGCTACAGTACATCTGTTGTCACTGTTCCCCCTCCCACTTTTTCTTTTTAAAAACTGTTATTTGATTTGGCTGGTAACAGCTTATCACTGTTACTTCCGTAATCAGAGCTATTTTAAAGGCTTTGTTTCCCCCCCCTCCCCTCACAGAAGCTTTTGTAAATACTGGGTTTCAGGTTTGAGGATGATGAATGAACTGGAGTATAAGTGCTTCAAATTCTGTCTGCACCTCCAACAATTTAATTACTTAATTGGTAATCTATTTGGAAGAATTATAAACTTGGGGACTGAGCAAGGATATTGAGAGCCACTACAATTCGGTCACCATTCCCTCCAGCATTTCTGTCTAGAGATTTATACCTTCAGCCTCCTCTACCTTCTAATTTTAATCAGTTGTAACCGAAACAAAAGAAACAGAAGAAATGTTATAAATATGCCTTACTACACTTACTGCAAGCATGACCTTCTGAAGCAAAGCCAAGTTTTGCACAACACTTTTGCCTTCTCCCTTCCATGGACCATCAAGCTCTTTATCTGTGCTTCCCCTTCCCACTCCAGGTCTATATGCCCTGCTATAGAGACTGGCTTCTCCTCTCATTCTCCTGTAACTTAAACTGGATCAAATGAGAAGTTCTAAAAGATTCCTGGAATATCTGCTGTTTCCAGTACCTCTACCATTCCTAAATATTTGAATACTCTAATTTAGGCCTCTTGCAATTCCTTTTCCAATGAAACACCAAGCTATAAAAGCCACTGTTTAATCTTAAAACCAGTTTTCTGTACGTAAAATATTCTAAAGCTTCTTAAAAGAAGCTCAAAATCTTCCCAAAGAGGGACAGCAACTTACTTTGTTTTGGTCTTACATGATCCCATGAGAGGGACACAAATACATGTCTCTGTATCTACTTACACAATTAGACCCTTTTAAACAGTTAAAGAGCATGCTGAGCATAGACCAACCCTCCTTGCAGCATTTATACATACCTTGGAAAAGCATCAAAGCAATAGGTTTTCCTAGTGTCAGGAAAAGCTACCCGTAATCCAGACATCAAGGGAGAATGAAGGATCACTGCTGCACACTCGTACCGAGATGCCAGGTCTACTGTAGGGACAGTACCAATACTCTGACCATACAGGATGATGTTCTCAGGACTAACACCATATCTGTAGAGACAAGAAAGATTCCTTAAAAAAAAGTCAAAACAGTGCATTTTACATCACAGAAGCAAAAAAACAAGTGAAATAAACAAAAAGAGCATCTCTCCTTTCCTTTGCAGCTCTTTAAAATCTACTCCTAGGAGACATGAATTTAGAACATCAAGGTAAATAATCAAAATATTACGCTGGTTAAAGAGAATTGTTCTCAAAGAAGGAATGTCAGTTTGTTTCTTCATCTTCACCTTCTTTATCAACAGCTCTTGTCTTTCACTCCCCAGCACAGCAAATTACAAATCAGGCTTCCCCCTCTATCCAGAGTCACTCTTAGGAATTTTAATTGGATGACCTAGACATTAAAAACCTTTTCCACCATTAAACAAGATAGCTACTCCTCTGTCCACCTCTGCAGAAGAGAATGCATTTCTAGAAGATAATAGTTTGTGCAGAACATGTCTTTTTGCCTGTCCACAGACCTACTGTCACCGCTATGACAATCAAAATCAAACCCTACAGTTTAGGCCATACCTGCTGTACACCTGGAAGGTTTTCATTTCCTTGCAAAGCTGCTTGCAAGGTGGATGGTTAGGCCTGGAGAGTACTCGACTTTCAAGAAGCTAAATGATTTGGTATGTACAGAAAATTGCAATGGAAGAAAAATCAATTAATAATTAAAATTACAAGAGAAGAGTAATTCAGTACTAATCGTGCAATTACAGGGTGTCAAGCCTCCTCATTTTATGATGAAGTATAACTAGACTGGACTGTATCCTCTGTGAACTGAAATTTTCTTAGTATTTTTATACTGCTGAGCACATGGGTGTTTTTGGCATCTACTGAAATATGAATAAGCAACTGTACAAAAATATCTCCCTGGAGTAAAATTTTGTCCTCTTGGTAACCAAGCAGCAGCTCATGCTGGTGGTCTGTCACCACAGCCACGGCCTGATGTTCTTAAAGAGATGTTGTGAAGCTCTTTTAGCAGAATTTTTCCCCACTCCCTTAGTGTTAAGAGATATTCCAGCACACACTAGAGCATAGTTGACACAGTTAACAGGATCTTGGAGAGAAGGCTTGTCCTCACAGACTTCATTCCGTGTGCTGGGTGGGGAGGGCTGGAGGCTTGCAGCTCGCAAGGCAGCACATGCATCCAAACCAGCTGTTGCATCGCATTAAAGACAGGCAGAAATGCATCAACATCAGGGAATACAGGAAGACAGGACTGGAACAAGATCTTCTATGTGGCACATCAGTGGAGATGAAGTGATATTAATGCTGGTAGGCTTTGCAAAACCATCCTGAATGTGACAGTGACAAGTGTGAAGGTTTAAAATACAACCAGATATTTGAATGAGAATCACAGACCAACAGGACAGCATAGGGTGGCAAGAGAATTCAACACATACAATTGCCTTAGTATGGCAATTTTCTTCAATATTGACCTCTTTTGGATTTGCACCTTTTGTCATTTTGTTTCTGCAAACAGCTCATACTGCAAGAGGAGTACCTTGTTGTGCCAACAGACCCTCTGGAGAAAAATCTCAACCAGTTAAAGTCAGATACAGTCTATAGAGTCATTAAGAAACGCAGAGATCCCTAAACTCAAGGTACCCCTTTATCACTAAATAAATGCTACAACTATTCAGTATCCCACTCCAAAGAAAGGCAACGTGACAACTTTGACAAATTAAATAATTGTGAAAGAGCATTAGGATACTGAATTAGTGCACTCTTAGCCCATCATTAGATCAAATGTCTTTTCTATTTCATATTCCCATTGACTGATAACTAAAAGAATCTCTGGGACTGTTTTATTTAGGGACAGTCCAACTTTCCAAGGCAGAAGAGTTCCTGTAACAGATTTATCTTTTTAAGCTCTTTACCATTAGGCCATCAATCAGAGAGACACTGAGCTTACTGCAAACATCAGCAGAAACAACTACATGTAAAATGTATTTATTGCAAGGCCAAAGGACACAGGACAACTCATAAGTGAGGGCCATGAATAATTGACCTGTGCAAGGTCCTTGGAGCTGAGGGCCATAATCCTCTGTGTCCTCCTGAAGGCTGCCCAGCTAGTGACTCAGCAGGCACTGCTTAGCTGGGGTGCAAACCGACCTGGGGATTTTATCTTTGAAATACAGTATCCTTAAAATCCCTCACTCTCTGTAAACTTCCTTGTGGTATTAGATCCCTGCACAACAGGAACAGTGATACAGAAAGTGAAAGAGAAGAGGAGCAGATGTGGGTAAGAAGGCAGCAAGAAAAGGGAAACTGAGCAACAGAGTAAAAAGGAAAGAATATGACAGGAAAAGGCAATAGACACTCTGGAAAAAGAGGAATCCTGTTACAATCTGCTCTCCTATTAAGGAAGAAAGTCTTTCTACCAGCTAAACACAAGCTCCTAAAAATAACTTCTTTGAAACACACAAGCTCTGGTCTCTGTGGAAACAGAGCTCCATTCTACAGAGCGGGAGAGCCAAGTTAAATTTGTGGATATGGCCAGGCACTTCTCGTGTGCAGCCCATCAGAGAGTCCTAAACAAGCAGGGCAGCACTGCAACGTGGAAACCAGCCTTCAGCAAAGCCAAAGCAGGAAATAGCTGCAGCAGTTACTGTGGGCATATGCAAAACACTGATTTGACAAAGGTGGGGGG
>VXAU01002862.1:1652141-1672692 GCA_013399695.1 Formicarius rufipectus
AAAAAAGGTAGGCATGCTTTTTCTCCCAAGGGAACCCCATTACTGAGAACTGCAGCTACTGCTGTATAAATGATCCAAGCACTTCTGCTCTCCCTCACCCACAAATACCTATCAGGTGGCAAAGCTCAAAGCTCTCCAGCCTATTCCACTCTCAATTACCCACGAGTATGCTGTGTGGCTTATGGATGACATTTACGTGTGCAGAAAAAAAAACAAAACAAAAAAACCAAACAACAAAAACCAAAACAAACACCAACTTTCACAAGCAGTACAAGCTGTCTGTACCTACAACTTCAGGGCAGGTCTAGCAAAAGCCCCACCTGCCTCCATTTATACAAATTACCTTTACCAGAAATTCTGGTCTCCCCTTGCCAGCATGAGCTACGTGCACCAAAGCTGGTTATTAAAACCCCACACCCCACTCTTCTACTGACTCCTGCACAGAGTAATAAGAGACCTCAGTCACACCAGCAGGGCAGTGGGGCAGAGGAGACTGGGAATATTGTCGCCAGTGCAACATAGCAAAGAAGGATGGGACACAAATACTTGTAGTTCATTTGCTCAGCCTTACGGTTGTGGCTTGGGCCACGTCCCTCCCCAGTCTCCTCATACAACACGGATGATGCATCAACTGCCACTGCAAAGTACTTAATGCTTTCTGGATGACAGCACTTTGTACAAACTATGTATTATCATAAAGCATCTTTAATTACAAGCAAAAGATACTGAATCCCTCCTCCCCCCCAGGGCTTCAGCTTTGAGCAATACAGATGGAAAGTTTATCATTGCTATTTTTACTCTATCCTTACTCAGTTGAGAGTGCCAGTGGAATGCTGCTGTGGGGACTACAGACATGTCACAGCTGAAGCCCTGCAACGTTCATGGCCAAGGCTACAGCATCTGTGCCAATCCTCAAAGGTGCCAAACACACATTCAGTAATGAGGCCAGCTCTTTCTTCAGGCTTGCTCAATCTGTGAAGTTAACCACACCCTGTATTTTCAGTGTGAATTTTTATAGTATTTGCTGTTCCATCATCCCTTACCTGAACTGGAAAATACATAGAGCAGCCCTGATGCAGCAACAGCTACAAATTAGTTTTCAAGGACAGTCACAGTAACTATCTCAGCAGAGCATTTTGAAGGCACAAAACCCATTCCATAATGCTGTTGCGACCTGCTGTTTAACTGATACTAAACCAGGCAGCGAGTGATGGTCAAGTTCTTTCTTACAACTCAGTACACAAATATACAAGGCCAGGAAAAGGAGGCAACCAGAGCTCCTGCATTCCTGCAAGGGGCCTGAGTTTTAAACAGGGCACTCCCCTCTCCAGCAGAACACCAATTAAATAACTCATTTCAAAGACACAAAGAAAACCCAGCTCACGCCAGGAATTACACAAGTCACGCTACACTTGGAGGAAATTGTGAGTTCAGGAGTACCTTTCCTAGAACATACATGTGCTCAGTTCTTCATAACCTCTTCAGGTCCATTTCTGCCTGTTTATACAACCCACGTGTTACAACATACTATATATCTCCTTTTCAAAATGCATTATTTCCAAATTTAAGAAACCAGAGGAATTTAGATTGTTTTTAACAAACACAGATAGGTTCTTCTCTAGCATCATTATACAATTCCATAATAGACCCAAGTATACTTTCAGGAATAATGAATCTAAAAATCTAATTTTGGGAGTAGAAAGAAAACCAAAAATCAACAATTAACTAAAAGTCACACATTCAGATTGCATACCTTGAGCATGACTTTATGTTGTGTGACTTTTTTGTTAAAATAAATCAACACTAGCAGTTCAGTCAATAAAGAAATTCAGAGTATCAGAACAAAACACTGAATTTTGCATTGTGCTTCTGCAAGTTCCACTCCAGCATGTCACCCAGAATACCACAGAAATTACAGCAGATTTTCAGCCTAAATGCCAACATTAAATTGAGAGGAAGGCATTAGATTAAGGATTTTTGGAGTTAACCATAACAACAACTGTCAAATGAGAAAAATCAGATTTCAAGATTCAGAGGAAATCCTGGCACACTGCAAGAGTCCCTGTGCCAGTTTCTCCAGTTTCCTTGAATTCACACAAATATAGGTCTAAAACTCCTCACTGTTTTACTGACACTGATTCTTTAAATTATGAGATGTATTCTTACTCTGCTAACTCCTTCCTGTCCAAGTCTACAAGTACTATGGGGATTCCAGTTCAGGTACACCACGCTCTCTTTGATTTCACATTTTCATGTGTAAGAGCAAAAATGGTTTGTACAGTATTCTGGCTTACAAAGCTGAAAAAAAAGAAGTTAAAAAAAAAAAAAAAAGACTTTTTTTGGCATGTGTTCCAGCACACTGTCAGAGGAGCAGAGAAGCAATTCCACAAATGTGTTCACACTCAAAATAATTTAAAAGACTGCCAGAGAAATTTAATCAAAGAATCTGCTACAGTTTTAAATCACTATTATTTTTACTGCTACACCGGAAAGCCATTTGGTTATACTATGAAGAAACCCAGTGCTAACCAACATAGGGTAACTAATACTGGAAGGACAGAATGAACCTCTGACTCTTCAAATGCCCTCTTAGAGGCTATTTTCTAAGTTATTAAAAAATATCACAGTACTACAGGCTTGCTGGGTTTTGTGACTGCAGCACTAATCCAGTGATGCACCATCTCTTCACATAAATAAAAGAATCAAGTAGAAACAACTTTTAGGCACTTCTTAGGATGATCCTTTGCACTGCAGTAATTATACCAAAGCATAAATCACTTCAACTGGTTCTTGATTACTGTCTTGTGACAATATGTGATCTGTTATCAAATACTGAAAACTGTTCTCAAAGTTCAGCCAAGTCCTAGCATGGGTATTGAATATCACTGGGCAGCTCAAGCAACCATGACAGAAGCAGGTGATTACTCACTGCTGAGCAGTGAGGCCACTGCAAGTTTGCACTGAACAACCAGGTAAATGGTTATTTCCTGGCACTCTCTACTACAAACTGTAATGAGATTACATTTTAAATTAACTGAATTATGTTAATCTGCTTTGGGGTGACAGCTGGATGTATTTTTTTAATAAAATCCAAATAATACTAGTCTGTCTAAAACAAACAAACAAATCACTTCTTTTGCAAATACAGCCCTAAATTGCCTCATGTTCATCTGCCTCAAACACAGGCTCTGTGTCACATTCTCCAACACTTCTGAAGATGTCATATATCAAAGTGGGAAACACCTTGCTAATTACAGTAAAACTGCTCAGGACTCAGAGCAAAACCAAGTGCTCCCGAACAGTAAATCCACTTCCCTTCTTCCCCCACCCCAGCTTCACCATCACAAGGAAGCTCCTTTTCCCCTTTCAGCACACATTTTGTTGGAGGATTTCATGCCACACCATGGCACCACAGCCACGTGCTTATCTTGCACCACACATTTTTGAGCCAACTCATCACCCCTGTATCACCAGCCCAGAGATGCAACCCACAGGTAGAGGCTGTGGTGCCTCTTCTGTCAAATCAGGCTCTAGCATCACAACCAGTCAGAGTTAATGACCTCATAGCAGAGATTTTTTTGACAACTGCAATCAAACTTCATCTATCCATTCTAATTTTTCAAGTGTTTTTCAGAAATAGGAGTCAAAAGTGAAGTGAAATGTAAGGGCATTAAAAAAATAACAGGTAGCACACATCATCAGCCAGGAGAGAAAACCTCTGCAAACTTATGTTCTGATAGAAATCACTCTTCCAAGCTACCTGAACAGTAACAGACTGTTGTGATACAAAAGGCAGAGCAGGCAGAAAATCAACCATCTGTGCTTGCAGATCTATTTGTTATGTTTTTAAGGAGCTAAAATGTAAAACTCCCTTTGTCTTCTCTTGTACTGAGAACCCAACTGTATTTATAACACGACTTTTCACCACCACAATAACCCAGGATATTCATTTTGGTGTTTGATAATGATAGATTGCACATTTGTCTACCACATGAACAAGACTTTTATGTATAAACACCAAACAGATTTGGAACAGTTGCTTCTGTCTGACTGAGGGCTTGTTGGCTTTTTTTTGGTTGGTTGGGGTTTTTTCCCCTAGATAGCAGGGAACGAGGAAACAGGTTTCACTAAATGTGCACCAAAATGTAAGTGGAAACTTGTGCCATGGGCATGATGATGCAATAGAACAGAGTAACTTTTCCTCTACAATCATTACTTCTTTCATATTGAGTCAAAGTTAGCAAGGCCACCGACAAAAAAAAAAACTCTTGTAAAACATCCAACAAAAACGAGCAATGATGTGGCTGAACCATCTGTTTGAAGTACTACCTTTACCACTCCACTGCTTCATGACAAAAAAGCAAATAACACTCCAATACTGAGCGCACATTCATGCAATGAGAGGGAGTGAGCACCATTCTAAACAAATTCTTAAGCCCCCAACATTTAGAGGGCATTACTTATTTTATTTCTCTAGTCACAGGAGCAAATACAAACCAAAGCAGTGTAAGTTGAAATACAAGAACTTAGTAGCAGTTGAAATGGGAGCTAAACACATTCAAGTACAATTCCCACTCCCCCCAACTTTCTTTGTTTTAGCAACCTTAAAAATAAACTGGGGTTCTTCAGCCAGTACTGGCATGAGATAATAGTTTTGAATGTACACAGTACCTCTCTTCTCTTCATGGTTTCCTGCTTCTTACAAAGTGGTTTCTTTGAGCAATCCCAATTCACACCATTTAGTCCTGAGACACAACGAGTAGATGGCACACTAAAGTGAATCTTTCACTCCAGTTATTTTAAAAATAGAGCACTGCAGTTAACTTTAACAAAGTATTTTGCCTTTAATTAAGATGCTCCGTAGACAATAAACCTGGAATCCAGAGGACAGGAAACCTTTACTGGACACTAAGAACTATCTTCATGACCACAGCAAGAATAATTCACAAAAACTCAGCTGTATTCTTTTATAGACTCTTTACTGTAATGGGTGTACAAAAACTACACAATCAGTATTGGAGGTACATTTAAATAAGCTGAGACAGCAGAGAAAATTCAAATACTTTCACAGAGAAGCTCAGTCTATAGTATCTTCTGGAGTGAGGAATTCATCTTCACCCCCAGCTTCTATCTCATCTCTCTCCTGCTGGGGTATTTTTACTTCAACTGCACATATCATCATAACCCCTGCTTTATGATGCAGCAGATGAGTGTGTTCCTCCATAACACTTAACTTCAGCCATCCTTTTACTGTCGCAAAAAACCTGCACTTTCACTTTGGGCATCCTGCACTCAAAAGCTGAAAGATGAGGTAAACTACGCCCTAAAATTGTCCTCCTAATAAGGGTTGTTATGAAGAACAAGAAAGATTTGATGATTTCCATGTACCTAAACACTGTATCTTTCAACATAAAGACATCAGTTAAAACAAGTATGTGTCAACTAACACAGAAACTGATTCCCTAGGAGACCTTAAGAAAATCTGAGTGCAAATAATAGCAGTGGTTACTCATTCCCACAAGTTTTGTGCTTTCATAGCTGTTTCTTAGATTTCAGTTGCTCCCAAACTGGAAAGCCTTGCCTTATTCCCGAGGCTGAAAATTCACTGTGAGCCAATGCATTTTGGCTCACATCCCACGCCCATCACATAACCCTCCTCACCAGCCTTGGCTCAGCAATCTTGCAGCCCTCCAACAGTTCTCAAAGCATTTTTGTTTAGAAGCACTATATTATTCTTTTCACTACTCCTATTTGCTTATTGAAGCACCTCTGACACCTCACTGCTCTTGCCTTGGCTCTTCACATCAAACACTGACTTTCTGCTATATTTCCCTTACCCGTACACACCTCCAGCACCACACCAGAGGTGAAGGCCACCCTGCTGTGGCACTGATTACCACGAGCTGCACCTATGCCAGGACTTAAGCCTCTGACTCATCAGCTGGGATTACTTATCAAAGGAGCACAGTGGCTTTTGACCAGAGCTGCTGCCTCCACCCATCTCTGACATTTCCACCCTTCCAGCAGGTACAGCTCAGCTGCCACAAAGCAGGGAACAAGAGCTGAAGAGCACAAACCAGAACAGTGAACACAAAAAGAAACTGTGCCAGTTAAGTTTTCTTCCAATATATCTGAAAATAGGTACCACTGTATAAGCATACACTGAAACAGGACTAACCCTAAACTGTAATCAAACTGCAAAGCTCACCTACGATGTCAGGCTTGTGGGTTTGCACAGCTGGTTAGCCACACAAACAGTAACTACTGAAAAAGGTATTCCTGAGCTAAGTATACTTAGAAGTATATCTGTAAATTCTGCTGAAGGCAGTTGTGTGGATTCTCTAGAAGAAATAAATCATTTCCTAGACTGGAATTAACCCTTTGGGGACTAATATTTGGTAATCTAGATTAAAACACTTTGATATCTGTAGATCTTGGCTCTTGAATTGCTCAGGTAACTAATCCCACCACTGTTTTAATTCAAGTAACTGCTTAACTTTTTCTTTTGTGTGGGGTTTCTGTTTTGTGGTTTGTCTGACTTTATTGGTGGTGGGTTTTTTTTTCCATTCCTGCCTTCCTTTTGCATTCTTTTTCATCTGTCTATTGTCATTTCATTAATGCTTCAGTTTCTAAGTAGAAACTATTTCACCTACAGGTTTTACAAAGAACTTCACGTTTCCAAAGATTAACAGGATCAAATGACTTGTTTTTACTATGATTCTTTAATAAAGCTTACAAGCCATTAAATGTCAAGTATGTGGCACTGAGGCAGCAGTTTCCTTACATAGCTTACACACAATTGTAACTAAAACACAGGCTGGTAAAAGACTCAAGTGTTATCTCTGTAGTGCTAATGGGGGAGAACAAAGGAAAAGCTGAACCATCTAAACAAACAGCAGGTGTTTGTGTCCAAAATCCTATTACAGCTGACATTTTCACACTGTTCTTCAAAGATCCCTGCGAGTCAGAATGCAGTCTCTCCCACAGGGCACCAGAACTGGAATCCAAGAGGATTACATGGGAGCTGGAATGGATAAGGCCTTCCAAGTATGCAAGCAGACAAACTGGATGCAGTATTTCTTCCCACCCAGAAGCTTTAGTACAGCTCTGGCAGTGACTTGAGAGTCTCTGACAGAAATGGGATGAGAGGGCAGGCAGGCAGCATGGAGGCCAAGGATGGCACACAGGGCCTGACATAAAAGTGGTCAGTGCCAATGAACTGGTCTAACATTCCTAAAAGGAACCAACAGCAGAAGAATCCATTTGTCCCCAGAATGAGTATTTTAGCAGCCAGCATTGTATGAAGATGACTGAGCTGGCCCTAGGATTTCTCTTTCCTTTATATACTTACATTAATATGCTCAAGCATTGTAGAAGAACAAAGTTATTAATTAAAAATGAGCTTCTCTCAAAGAAATGGAATACCTTATAAACATGAAGGGCTCGATGCAGAAGCCAAGTGAAGAAGTGCTGTGGCCTGTGCTATGCAGGAGATCATGTATCCTGCTTGGATAGCCCCCTTCAACTCTCTGGAAACACTTCACATTTCTTTGAGTTACTCCAACCATTTCCACAGACTTGAAGACAGGCAGTACCCTCTTTTGATTTCAAAATAAAAACAATAAGCCCTTCCTCTGCACTGACATGTCTTGTGAATCACAAATAAGAAATGCTACTTGGATAAGGGACACTGTAACCTTCATTTTTCTCCCATCCCCAGGTAAGTGGAAAAAACACACAAAAATTTTTTTTTTTGCTCCAAACACTGAGTTTTGTTACACTCTGAGTCATTGAAGCACTTCCTTTCAAAAAGTAGCAAGATCAGCTTCACAGAGAAACAACTCTCCTGGTAAGTCTCTCCTGTCTCTCAATTATCCATTTTCAGATAGATTCATTAAATATTCTAACAAATACCAGGAGCAGTAACTGCCAAATGGAAGATGA
Source organism: Formicarius rufipectus (assembly GCA_013399695.1). Taxonomy (NCBI): domain Eukaryota; kingdom Metazoa; phylum Chordata; class Aves; order Passeriformes; family Formicariidae; genus Formicarius; species Formicarius rufipectus. The sequence continues at coordinate 1,660,086 of VXAU01002862.1, forward strand.
CAGTCATTTCACGAAAGCAATCTATTACTAGAAAAGATTCATTCAGCATCTTTCCAGAGACAAGAAAATCTCAGTGTTCTTTCTCTGTGCCATTTTTATATTGGCACTTGTCTTTTAAATCACCCATCAATTCCTTCCTAAGCATTCTCAAGTTCTTCCATTCCTATCATTCAAAGACGGGCCAACTTGACTCTACCAGGATGAAAGACCTGTTGGTCCACAAAATCTACACTTTTTCAAGCAAGTATTAAAGCCTGCACTGTTTTACACTCCATTTCTTCTTGCACATTTTCCTTCAATGAACTTTTGGCACAATCAATGTTCAACCCCCAGTAACAGTCAATAGAAACCTAAGATGATTAAAAAAATATATAGCAATCACCAGGATTAACAGCACCAGATGTTCTAGAACAGCAGACCACAGATAACTAGTGCAGAGCTTAAAAATCAAATTTCCTAGCCACAGCCCTTATCATTACAGACCCAGAGGCTAAATCTCTCCTCCCTTCTCCCAGTAAATACTACTTAGAATTGTGGACAATAAAATCTATCATAGAGCCAAAGTTTCTTCTGTGTACTTCTGTTTGGTTCAAGGGCTCATAAAAATCTGCCTTGTGCTCTCAAAGAGCCTGAAAAGACAGCACAAAAAAAGCAATTTATTACAGAAACATACATCTGCAAAAACACTAAGCATCAAAAACTTTACCTGTCTTAAAGCATCAAATGTTATTCTAAAAACAGGAACAGTACTTCTGTATGCTCTGGAAAGTACTATCTTTTTCGTAACTTTCCTAAAATCACATCAGAAAATACAGTCCTGAAAGCAGGTCATATATACTTGTTCAGCTTATCCAGCTGCCTTATCTGGGATCATCCTTGTGTCTCCGGAGTAAAAGACATTTTGCTCAGATTGTGCAAATCAAGAGGTTTTAACAATGGTTAAACAGCACACTTGCATACTGTGTTTTCTTCCAATACACTCAGCTAACAGGGCCAGTTGCTTTTGTAGTTTTTTTGGTGAGATGTTTCTTGCTAGTCAAATTTTTCCCCTCAAAAAAGGATGTTTAACAATTAACAGCTACTCTACAAGAGGCAGACATACCTTGCAGTGGATCAAGGACAACACTTAATGCAATCACTTAAGGTCATTATTTCAGCAGCTGCTAAAGGTAGAAACTGACCTGCAGATGCATCTTAGAAACCTAGGAAAATATTGAAAAGCAGCTTCCTGATGTTACTCACTACCCTATTTGCCTCTATTATACAGTCCTTGTAAAGAACACAGGCTCCCTACTTGATTGCAGTATCACCACAGAACAACTGGTTATGCAGGAAAAAATGTTAGTAATTCCAGTCCATGCCTCACCAGCACTTAACTGCGTCCCAATAAACCACCATAGCATAAAAAAAGTCTTGTACTGTTGGAGTTTCTATTTTTGAAATAACAGATAACAGCACAGAGATTGGAAAGAAGTGTATTAATGTCTACATTACTATCCAAATTGGCATTTGGCCACGTAGGTTTTCTGCAGTTCACAATTTCAGGACATGGGCACCTCCAGTTATAAACTACTGCTGTTTTCTCTCCCAACACACATTTTTCCTGTTTATCTCTGCAATCAATTACATTTTACAAATTAATATAGTATTTCCCTTTCCCCTAATACCATAAAGCTTCCAAGACAGAGGCAAAGTAGAAATATTTAATGAGAAATTTAAAAACCATTCAAGCAAGAAATCTGGTCAGCTCTATGGTGAAGAGCAGGAAAAAACACAACTCACATTAGACTATGGCCCAGAAGCACTGGGCATAGTGGAAGGAAGAAAAAGAGAGTAAAAGATGACAAATGATACCTGTTAAATCCTCCTCTCCCCCTCAAAATTCCAGTAATTAAATGAGCTAAGTTTAAGCTAAGGTTGCTACCATTATTTAAATAATAAAACCCAGAAAACTGCTGTAAAAGTCCAGCCAAAGAGAACAATAATCTTTAATGTAGTTTTTCCTGCTGCTAAAACACAACAAATTTAGAACCAAATCAGGTAAGGAACATCTAAGATCCTTAGGTTTTATATTGCTTATTATGAATATGAAAGTGGATTTTTTGATGGAAAGAGTAATTTCCTGAAATAATTTTAAGGTGCCACATCTTATTTGTATCAATAGTGTCTGTTCAGTGCTCTACACAAAATGATCTATAGATCTTAGATGAGCTTTGACAGAAGGGCATCCAGTTTGGAAGGGTGGGATACTTGGCACCAGCTTCCTTAGCCTCAGGGTAGAAAAGAACTCAGTAAATCAAGGACACTTTAGAACCCACTTGCTCTCTACAAAACTGTACAAACATGGAGGATTTATGACAATCTTTCAAGATTGATTTTTAGTACAAATTTCAAAGACAGGATAAGGAACTAATTGTACTGGGTTTATGCACAGTGGGCTTTAGAAGTGAACATCACATTACATGAATATTTAGCAAGAGTTCAGGGGAGAGGGCAGAGAGTTTATCAGAGAAACAGAAGGTTGGACAGTGGCAGAGATACAGCAAAAGTCAAAACCTTTTGACTTTTGAAACCCACTTAAAGCCTTAATCTACCAAACTGACTCCTGCAAAGATGCTTTTCTTGCACCAGAAATGCCTGCCATGCATATTAACTCCCAGGGTACTTATTAACTAGTCTGAGGCAAAGGTTACGTGTTCATAAACCAGAATGCATGGAAATAGCAGAACTGAGCTGAAACACTACCCCACCTCTTCCTATAGCTCTGGGGCTTGTACACTTTGTTAAACTTGATAAGATGCTGATACCCAAACTGAAACACTAACATTTTCCATAATACTAATACACACTAAACTTCATGCTTTACCAGGAAAAGGTAAGCTTTTTGCAGAAGGGAATAACAAAAAAATACTATGTGAAAAATGTGTAATACAACTGAATATGCAAATTGAGGTACATTTAGTCTTAGGGGAACGAGGAGACTGTCTGGCTCTTGATCAGCTACTTCAAGGTAAAAATTGTCCAGGGAACACCTCCAAAATAAATATTACACAAAATTAATTACTTAATCTAAAACAAACATACAGACAGAAATATACACACGCTTTTGTGAGAAATTAAGGTACAAAGAACAAATAGCATACTGGAGAAGACACTTGTTAATCTGCCCTGGAGAACATGCTTCAGAAACAAGAACTTGAAAGATGCCACTTTCCTCACACTGTCATACTGCCAACATCCTACCCAAACAAATTCAGCAGATGTTAGGGAAGACTATACAGAGTGAGGACAAGGATTAGGTTCTGCACAAACAAGCTGGTACAAAGCTTAAAGTAGAAAGCTAACTTCTCAAAATTTCCTTTAAAGTGTAGATGCCTCCATACACCCTTTCAGTTGCAAAATGTTCAGCAGAAGTCCTCCCCTCATTACTGTTGTCTTATCTTTTATTTTGCATATTGCTAAGACTTGCAATTTATTGTATAGTGCAATAATTAAGACAACATGTCTTGTTTAATTTTTTATAAAGAATCATTAAGAATAATGATAAAATATGAACTTTATCTCAATTTATCTCCACACTGGAAAAAAATACAGCTGGTTTTGCTTGTTTGCTGATGCAGAACATCATTTTTCTAGTTCTATGAGGAGAGCCAAAGCAAAGCTAACTACAAGTTGAGAGGAGGAAAGTTCTGAAAAGATCCTATAATCTGAGCAAAACCCATTCTAAACAACCTTATTAAAGGAGAAACATTTCAAGCCATACTATTTAAAGAGTGCTTTCCTGAGAAATGTGTTGGTCTCAGAACTTTCAGACTTTTTGCATCCCATTATCCATTACTCCAGTTGTTCATTTGCTACACACAAAAAGAAATGGCCATGCCATGACACGAAGTTGAATTTAACTGGTCAAACACACTGGGATCTTAAGATACATGGCAGTATCCTGTGAAATACTACTAATAAGGGAAGAATATAATTGAGCTACTAGCTGGGACTGCATGTCCTGAGAACGGTTATTTGCCAGACACTGAGCTATGTAGCTCATTTCAGCAGCATGCCTTAGCTGATAACTAAGGCTCTCATGAGTCGAAGTTCTCAAAGTAACATTTCCATATGTAAGTCAGATTTTTTAATCAGGCACAGTAACACAGATCTTCCTAAAAGCATAGCCCAAACTGTCCAATCCAACAATCAGTTCCAAATGAACAGGATAAAAATCGCATTTTCATCTTGAAAGGTTCACCCAGAAGGAGCTTCAAAAGTCTGTACCAATAAATAATATTACTGTTAGGAAAGCATACATTAAGTTTTTCTAACAAATTTGCAATACAAAACAAAAGCCAGAGTCAGTACTTTGAGAACACCTCTATTTTAATTTTTTGCCTCTAGACTTTGAGGCAAATGTACTAACTTGGAGTCTCATCTTCCACATCAACATAATTTTTCATGTGTGAACCCACATGGAATTCCCCTTTTTGAAAGTTGAGAGGCTACAGATTTATTTCATGATTGTAGGGATTTTCCCAAAGACATGCATGTGCTCATCAGGAGACATGAAACCAAGGGTGGGAAGGTGGGTGGGCACTGGGCCAGATCCCACTGCTGAGCCTAATTTTGTGCCTTTGTGCTATTTGGTCTCATAGTCAGAAAATCCAACCACAACGTTTCATGCCAACAGGAGCAGCTTTGTTCTGCAAAGTTAACATAATGGTTAAAAAATATAAAGATATGTATACAGATAATGCCAATATAGCGCTGTCATTGTACAAGTGGCCTTTGCCTTCAACCTTCTGTGATTGTTTGTGGGCAACAGAGTTTCATATCAAAGCAACAATGACCCCTTTTTCTCAAATTAGCCTTTGGAATAAAGAATGTAAAGATGTCCCTCAGTCCTTAAGCTGACACTATGCACTATTCATCCATGCTATTCTACATTCGTAGCCTTCTATTAAAAGCATCTTTATTCCTCTGTCTTCATACAACGTTTCCTGCGTTTACAATCACACACTTTCCATTGCTCCCCAAACTTGACACATTGAAAAAAATAACGCTACCAAAATGCTCAGTTTGAGTCAGGAATGAAATTCAGGTTCATCATCAGATGTCAGGCTGAGTGTGCAAGACCAGTGTAAGTCATTCACCTAAAAACTGTAAAGCAGAGCAGTCAAGATGAAGCAGTAGCAAATGGGTCACTGCAACTGCTTATTCAATTCACCAGTACTGGTCTCCAGCAATCTCAATTATCCACCACCAGCTGACTCCTAGAGATACAATAGATTTGCCTATGAGTTGGTTTGGTTTGGATTTTAGTCCATACAAACCCAAGTTTGTAGTGTTACACAAAAAACAATTGTTAATTTAAGTTCATTTCAGACATTTAGAAGCCACTAGCACTCAAAAATTGTAAAAAAGATGTGCTTTTCCTACATTACAGAAAACACAAGGAACCCTTCATCTTGCCCATGGGGAAGCGCTTTCAATTTCTCTTAAGTTCAGTGGCAACTGAAGTTGTCTCCTAATCAACAGGGAAAGATTCCTCACCTTTTCAGGGGTTAGTTGACAAAAGCAAGCCTGTATGTGCACAAGCATGTTAGGTACAACACATTTGTACCTTATTTTACGATTCATTTCAACTGCTTCAAATGCAGCTTTGTAATTGATTTATATTTGTGAGGGAGGGCAGAGAGTTATTCATATATTTATTCTCATCTCTAAGAAAAAAAAGGCTATCTGTTCAATTCCTTTATTAGTGCTGCATAATTTTGAAACTGTTTGCTTTACAACCAACAGAGAATGCAATAGGAGAACTAATTTCTCAATATTTCGCTTAAAAGTGGTTTTGGGGCAGCATTTAAAAATTACTATCCTGACACTGATCTCTCCACCAGGAACATAATACTAAAAGGAGATGGGAAATTCAGACCTATGTGCCAGCAGTTTGGCTCCAAACAGCTAATTGCTTGGCACTGCCCTATCTCCAAATGAAGAAGCATCAGAGGACAAAAAAATCCCCAGAAAACGGAAAAGAACCTGTTTTCTTCATTCAATATGGAAACAGAAATATCCATTTGCTGAATAAGTACCAGTTTTCCCCATAAAGGCAGCTGCCAGCAGATAACCCACTTTTGTAGCTTGAAATGGTCTCCATCTATCCATACCTACAGGTATCTACAGTCCTGGGTAGCACCCCTTTTTAAATTTTTGTTGTTGTTGTTCTTTTTACTTATGCTCACAAATAATAAACTAGTGCAAGTTTAGCCCAGCACTTAGAAATACTCCAAAGTAGCAGAGTAACATACAGTAAGAGTCGAATTTTGGACGGATTTTCTGTTTTTGAGGTTATATGGAGCCTGATCCTGGCTTCAGAGCAAAGCCACTGAGGTTTGCACAGCCCAGCTCATACCCCACTGCCAAGAACAAATTGAACAAACCTAAGAGCTACCAGCAACATTCACAGATCAAACAGCCACAGGGTAGCAACCACCAGCTCAGCCTCAAAAGGTGACACTTATCCACCCAGAGTGAGAAAAGCAAGCTTTTTCCATTTCTCATGCACTTCAAGCAATTTAGGGCTAAAAAGCAGACAGAAACTCTCAGTTATTTCAGCATGTAGGGCTTAACAACATGTTGCTCCAGAAATCCTTATGTTCAGTGCTCCAACGGTGTTGAGAACCAGGTCCTACAACCTTTGTACAGAGTAAACCAACGTCACCAGTTCAGGCAGTTGAATTTCAGGAATATCCACACTCAGGATAACACATACTTTTATCAAAGGCTCCTTGGCAGCTTATTTTTCCTCCCAAATAACACCAGTTACAAGATATTCTTGACAGTGATTTTTTTTTTCTTCTTAAACAAGCTTTGATCTTGCAGCCCTGGCAGAAATAGGGAAATATTTAACAAAACTACTTTTATTTCAATGAACTAAAAGACATAATACGACACCAAAGCTCAGTAAACATTTTGAGTAACTTTGAACATCAGAGATCCTGTTTTAAACAGTTGTTGGTATTTGTCCCTAGGACGTTCATCATCTGAATTAATCGCTGCTCACTACATAGGTAACAGGAGAAGAGGATTCTGTATCCTTCTATTTCTGTATCCTTGCATTTTTTTCTTGAAGGATTGACCACAGCAGGTAGAATAAATTAAATATCAGAGGGCAGTATCTAAAAAATCCTTTGGAGATGCTGTAGCAACATTACTGAAAAAACTAGTAGTGAGAAATAACCTATTAAAGTCAGTGACTGAAAAATCTACCAGGTGATGCTCCATGGACAAGGGGAACCCTGTTACTCCAGGACTATTTATCCTGATTCTGCCAAGAGCTGCCTTTGGTCATATCAGGAATTTAGCTGGCAACTTTTTATCAAAACTTTTAAGTATTCAATCTAACTCAGATCATGCACAGAAATACAGTGCTAAAGAAAGAAGACTCTGTTGCAAGAAACCCCTAAATTAACTATTTTGGCTCATTGAGTTAAAAAAGCCCTGAAGCCTTTATTTATCAGGAAAGCTGCAACCACTTCATCACATCAGAATGGAGACAAACTAAACTGACACAACCTCAGAAGATTAGTTATCACTCTAGTCTAATCCAATTAGGTGTATTTCCTGATTTTACTCAAATGAAAACTATAAGACTCCTCCACCAACTGCTGCAAAGGAAACAACAATAATCTGCAAATACACTGCACCACAAATAATAAACTTTAACATTACATTTGGGAAAATAGCTTTAAAAACTATTTAAACTTCCCACAATATCTGCCACTCAGTGATCAAAAGCCCCTGGATTTTACTACACTATTTCATAATTCATACCATATTTACTAAGAAGGATAAGGAAAACCAGTAGTGAGCCAAAACTCTCCTATGGATCAAAAGACAAATTCAAATATACACATTTTGAGAAGGAAGGATTCAAACATTACAATAACATCTACTGCTTATTGAAGGCTTAAAAAATATAGTTTATATTGTGCATCATGAAAAACACATTAAACTGTATTTTCTTAACTGCAAAAAGAACTGCCCTTCTAAGGTATTTAATAATTACATTTTCTTCCCCTTCTTTCAGGATCCAAAAGATGGACTAACAGGTTCTCCTCTTTAGTACTTCACTACAGAAGCAGACGGAGCAGGGCAGCAGTGCCTTTCATTTGACTGTGATTTTAAATAATTTCACTGATCTTTTCCATATTTTTAGGGAACATACAAATTGATTTTAATATAAATAGCATGCAGTCAACAAAGCAGTGCTGGTTTTGTGCTTAAGCACTCTACACAAACCCTACGCATGTATCCTGTTTTTAAAGACTGTACATTGTCTTAATGTAAAAGTGTTAGAAAGTTCAACCTTCCCATGTGGAATTCAGGAAAGGGGGGAGGATGAGGACAATCAAGTCATTCTGTGCAGATGTTATACTAACACAACAAGATATCAGGATAAGAGCCACATTTGAATAAAAAGCAGGAACTTAAAACCACATGGATCATGAGAGAAGACAAAAGTCCAAAAATCTCTTCAGTCTGGTTCTGAAACAATGAGAACAGAAATAGACCAGTGTGCCTAAATTAAACACTTCAAAAAATGTCATCTGTAGCAATAAGACAGAAATTTTTTTTGAGAAACATTGAGATACCAGATGGAAATTTGTTAATCAAATGGAAAAAATATATATCAAAGCCCAAATTAATTTCTGATTAATACTTGACATTGAAACAAGAAAAAACAATGCTACATTACGACCTCTGAAGAAAAATCTACAAAAACTCATTTAAAGGGAATAAAACTGTATGTCAACATCTTTACTGGCCTGAAAGGCAGCATTCAGAATAAGTAATTACTGGAATTATAATTTCAGAGTACACTTTATTCATGAGAAGAGTTACTAAATTCCCTAAATAAAGGTAAATAAGCTTCATTTACAAAGAATTAAAAATGGAGAATAGTTGAGACTGATTTCATAAAGACAGGTTGATAATTGAAACTGAACATAATAACTCAATGATTCTGTTTTTCCATCCATTGCTTACAAGGTAGTTTTAAAATAATTCATTATGTAGTTTCAATCCTAAAGGTTCTTGTTTCAGTACCTTGGAAAAATAACAGTGAAAATTTGCAGCCATGTTGGTGACCCCAGTCAGGTCACCATCATGTCCAAAACCTGACAGCAATCTGCTTTCTCCAGAGGGTGAGGTTAACTCCCACCTCACCCAAGGCAGCTTCCAACATACACCAACAAAGTAATAATGGCTTAGTATCAGTGATACTTCAGAGGCACAATTTAAAAGCAAAAAAGTGTCAGGCTTCCAACATTTTAATGATTCCTTTCTGCTGCCAGGTGGAATGTCTGGTGGATTCAGAAGAGCAACAGCTTCCCACGGAACTTAGCACAGATGACTAAATGCTTTTGATGGCACAGTGAACCTCTATTTTAAGACTTCACTTTTAACTTTGTATTACAGTTCACTACCATATGACTAGAGGCCAAATGTTAGGAATTTGCATTAAAAATGAAAGCACACAAACTCCTCGAGTTACCAACAAACTGCTGCAGCAGGAAAGGTATAACATGACATCTTACCTCCAGAGGCAAACTTGTATTTTTACTGCAGAATATTTCACTTAATTGTGAGCCACTTGGACTTACTAAAAGGACTAAGAAATGATCAGTCTTGTGAAGTTCACACTACTCCTTAGACAATTCATCAGCAGAAAGACTAAGGTTTCAGGTCATACATGTTAGGAAGACAGTCATCTGTTTATAGAATCAGTTAACTTTCTATTTAAGCTTACATTTTACAGTAATCAATTTCTTTACTGGGTACCTAAAATACTGTAATCATAGAATTTTTATGGTTGGCTCTAAGATCACTGCGTCCAACCATTAACCCAGCAGCACCATGTTCACCATTAAACCATACCCCCCAAGTGCCACATTCTCATGTCTTTTGAACACTTCCAGGCATGGTGATGCCACCACTTGCCTGGGTAGCCAATTCCAATGACTTCTTGGCTCCTAAAGATCTAAGCAATGATAACACAACTACTCTAACAACAGTACTCTCAAGGTAGCACTAAAAGATGTTATTAACCAAAATGGCAAAGTAAGAGTTGGCAAATTTCAACCACTCAATTTAAGGAGGAAAGCAGAGCCCAGATCTTGTATATACCACAGAATGGACACTAATACAAAACTATAAACCTGTCCAGCCACACGTTATTAGAAAAGCCCAATCTTCAGAGTAAGCTGGGCATGTGTTGGTATCACCTACTGGGTCAGGCTTCTTGAAAGACTTAAGTGAAGGGACCCCTTGTTTCTGGATCAACACAGAACTGAAACACATACTAAATGCTTGTCAGCACAGAAGCAGCACTTCCAGGTAGATGTGAATGCATGTTTTCAGAGGTATAGAAGGTGTAACTAAAAAAATACCATCAGCTAAACATCAGGTGAAACAGAGAAAGCATAGCAACTGAAGGACAAACATTAACCAGGCTTGAATTAGCCTGGTTACAGCATTTTTCCTCCCTTATTTCTATCATTCATATGTGTAATAGTGCCATTTGATAATTTATTCCACATACAGCGTATCAAAATTACTTCTTTACATAAAATTGTATTATTTACATTCAAAGGAAAAAAACAAACTATTGAAGCCCTGGAAAATGAGCCTAGTATCTGGTTTGCTCACCAAAGAGACAGAACACTTGCTATGAAAGGGTAACATCCCCCTACACCTTTTTCCCCCCTGCTTTTAGCCTGACTTGGGAAGAGCAATGTCAAAGGTGCTTGGACTCCACAACTAACCAATCCCCGGATTCTTGCAAAGCCAATTATCTAAATTAGTAACAATTCCTGCCACTATTTCTGAAGCTGGCATGTATCCCTAAGATAGACATTAAATACGCATTTCACGCAAGCCGTGTTCGTCTACACAACACCAGAGCCAAGAACTGAAAACCTTCATCATTCTTTTCTCTTGGCCTACTGCAACAATTTAAGCTTTTTAAAGCTCTCTTTCTCAGGACACATTCTGCGAGGTCATACTTTAAGAACCACTTATGCAACAGCAAAAGGAGCTCATGGTTTCTATGGACAGAAGAAGCAAGAGGGCCAGAGAGGGCAATCAGTTGTAGCTCAGAGACACAGGAAGCAGCTCTGCTCAGGATTTTCTAGGAGCCAAGGGATCACTGTTTCCACTGACCATACTACCTTGCCAGTCTTCTTGCAGCTGCTCCATCCCTTTGGGTGCCACATATTTTGGCATCTTCTGTCAGAATCCTCAACTCTATTTCCAACTGTCAACACTTTATCCTTCCACCCAGACATTCTACTCATTGAAAAACACTTGTTTGATTACCAAAGAGAAAGACATCTATTGCACCTGAAACACCAAACACTTCACAGAACACCAGCAGTTTCTTGGTAAGCACTAGCTCAGAATACTGCCAAATTCACACAGAGCTTTGGCTCAGTTGAATTACCCCTAACTTTAGACAGTGGCAGGCAAGTCTTGGACAAAAGGGTTTTGGTAGCCTGCAAGCTCAAAGTGCAATCACTGCAGTACATCCTACTCAAGATGGAGACTTTCCATTGTGAAGCACTGGCTAACATATATCTGAATAATCCCCTAAATCCATAAAACACTCAAGGATGAAGCTTTGTCCACCATTTTAACAAATGAAGCCACCCAGCACATCACATTGTAGCTTTTCGTTGACCATGAGGGTGAAGGCACCAAAGTAACTCCAGCCACCTACAATCCCTTCCACTCCTCTCAGCAGGTTAACCGTGCAGACACCGGACTTACTAGGATTAAAGGGAGCTACAGAAATACCTTGTCCCCAGCATCCATTTACCTTGTCCTGAGGGCCTGCCAAGCTGCATCAATGTCTGCATACAGATTTTTCTCAGAGGGCTTGCCGGTGCTCACCCCGTAGCCAGAGTAGTCATAGGAGAAGACGTTGCAGTTGATGCGGGAGCCAAGGCCAATGTAGAAGCTGCACATCTGGCCCAGGTCCACAGCGTTGCCGTGCGAGAAGAGCAGCGTGTACCGGCCGGTGGGGGCACAGCGCACGAACATGCAGCCCAGCCTGTTATCCCGGGCCGTGCGGGAGAAGAACACTTCCACGGCATCCAGCTCCCGCTGGGAATACTGCCAGTCGGCGCGCTCGCTGAGGTGCAGGCTGCAGGTGGCCGAAGCCGTGGGGGTGCCGGCGGCGGCGGCGCCGGGCTCCTGCTGCGGCTCGGGGGGCAGCACGGTGTAGGTGGGCTCCGGCGGCAGGAAGGCCAGCTTGGCGGCGATGCGGCTGGGGCACGGCGGGCAGCAGAACAGCCAGCACAGCTCGCCCAGGGAGAAACCGTTCATTCTGGGGCCTTGTTCTGGCATCAGAGACGCCGCGGAGGGGAGATAACCTGTCCTGCAGAGAAGTCACACGGCCCACGGCCCTCCTCCAGCGCAGCCTTCCCACCACCAGCTGCCCTCCCGGAACGCAAACAATGGCAGCCTTGGAGGAACTACAGTCCGGCAGCAGCAGCGTAGCTCCTCAAAGACAGAAAACTGCTTATACAAACAAAAAAAGAGCCCCCCCCCCCCC
>VXAU01002863.1:0-292685 GCA_013399695.1 Formicarius rufipectus
AATGTGAGGATTGGTACCAGGCTGGATGTGCGGATGGCTGTGGGGATGAATGTGGGGCTGGATGTGGGGCTGGTGCAGGGATGGATGTGGGGCTGGTGCAGGGACGGATGTGTGTCTGGTGCGGGGATGGTGTGGGGCTGGGAGAGGGTCCTTCCCCAGTGCCTGGTGAGCCCCTTTGTTCCCTGGCAGCTGCAACCACAGCGAAGGACAAGGAGGGTGAGGACAGGGAGTCCACGGGCTGGGGGAGGAAAAAAGGACAGGGCAGTGCCTGGGGCAGGTCCCCCACGCTGGGACAGGAAGAGCTTCCAGCCCCAGCCCCAGCCCTGCTCCTGCCTCCACTCCCCAGAGCCCCAGCACTGGCCAGGATGGAACCAGCCAAGCTCCCACTGCTCAAGAGGATGGCTCCTGCTCCCCCCGTCCCTGCCAAGACCAAACCAGTCCCCGTGCTGGCCACCAAGTAAGACACACCCTGTGCTGGGGGGTCTGGGACCACCGTTGGTGTCCCGTGCTCATGGCAAAGCCAGAGCAGGACTGGCATCTCCCTGGCTCTGTCACATTACACTTCTGCTGTCCCCAGGCCCAGTGACCCCCAGCCCAGCACCACAGCTGACACAGAATGGGGCAGAACTGGTGACCCAGGTAGGGTGCAGGGACCACAATAGGGACAGCAAGGGCCATGCAAGGGGCTGCAGGGACCACCCTGGGGGCTGCAGGGTCACTCTAGGGGCTGCAGGGACCACAGTGGGGGCTGCAGGGGCCACGCTGGGGGTGGCAGGGGCTATGCGGGGGGCTGCCGGGTGACCGGACCCACCCCAACACTGGGTGCCCATCCCCACTCTTTTTTTCGGCAGATGCCGACGGCTTCAGCGCAGTGTCGGTCACCACGGCCAGGCTGAGCCACCCAACGGCCACACGGCCACGGGTGCCCGGCCAGCGGCCACCCAGCCTTGTCCTGGGGGGCGCGGGGGGTCCCTCCTTGGCCCATGCCGGGCTCTGTGTGCCCATCCCCAGCACACGGCTGGAGGGGCAGCCGCTGGCCCTGGAGGACCTGAAGGCTGAGGTCCGGACCCTGCACATCCTCGTGGACCTGATGCGAGTCCAGCACCTGTGAGTGGGGCTGGGGGTGCCGGGGGGGTCCCCAGAGGCTCCCGGCTGTTCTCTGCGGGTCCGACCCTGGCTGAACCGTCCCGGCGTTGCAGGCGGGACCTGCAGGACCTGCGGATGGAGCTGTACCAGGAGCGGACCCAGCGCCAGGAGCTGCAGGTGAGTCGCTGGCAGGGGCTGCCCTGCCCCGGGGTCCCCCGAGCCCCCCAACACTCACAGCGTCTCCCCACAGGCGGAGATCGAGCGGGTGAGGAAGGGGCTGCCCTGTTAGTGGGGTGCCCACCCAGGGCAGGGGGGGTGGCACATGGTGCCCTGTGCCCCCCGACTCTGCTGCTCCCCGACCCTTCTGCACCCCAGCCCAGATCTGCACACGCTGGGCACAAACGCCCACCCTGCACCCAGGCACTGCTCCCTGTGGCACGACAGCCCTTGAGTATATAGAAATTGTTTAAAATAAACTATTTTGGGTATGGATCTCCGTGTGGGCTGCTCAGGGCACTGCTACGTCCCTGGTAGGCAAAGCTGGTCCTGTTGGGCACAGGGGTCCCACCATGGCACAGGGGGTCCTACCAGTGCCCGCAGCAGGGTTGGGACAGAGTCTCCTTCTCCTCCTCCTCCAGCCCCCGCATAGTTTCCCAGGCCAGCCCCAGCACATCCTGGCCTCCAGCCACTGGAGAACATCTGGAAAACATCTGGATCCTGCTGGCGCTGGCGACGGCGGCGGCGGGCGGGGGGGACCGGCCTGGGAAGAAACTATTTTTATAAAGCGGGTGGGGAGGGGGCAGTGGGGCCCCTGCACCCCGCGGGGCTGTGCTGGGGCTGGGAGCAGGGCGGGATGCGGCTCGGCTGGGTGGGAGCAGCCGCATCCCTGGGGAGCAGCGACCGCCCCACAGTCCGGCAGGAACATCCGTCCTGGTCCCCTCGGGAGGGCGCTGGGTCACGGCGGGCGGTGCCGGAAAGGACTCGGCTAAATTTAGTGGGGTTGAAATGAGAATTGTCCTGGGGAAGGGCTGTGGCTGTCCGGGTGTCCAGAGCCACCCCCCAAAATGCAGGACCCCACCACGCTCGGCTCTAACTCGTATATAACAGCACCATGTTTCTGGGGCAGGACCCCACGGCTCACACGGATGCACAACCCGGCCCTGCCCCATGGGGTGACCCCCTCTCGCCAATCCCGGCTGAGATGGGCCAGCAAGGTCACCCCTGTCCATGTCCCTGTCCCCAAGCGTCCTGGGGCTGCTTGGCTGGTGCCAGCCGTCGTACCAATGGCTCAAAGTGCATCGTGTCCCGCAGCGGTGAGGGAAAGCCCAGCCCTGGGAGTGCCCGTGGCACCGAGGTCCGGCTGTCCGTGCCACAGGGACAGTCCAGAGCAGCTCCGCTAGCGCATCCCCCGAGTCCTCCCGGTCCCTGCTGGCACGGTGTGGGATCAGCTGCCGGGAGAGCTCAGTAGTAGTGGACCCTGCCGAGGGTGCCGATGGTGCCCGAGCCCAGGATGTCGGGCTGCCCGTTGCGCCAGATCTCGCGGATGATGCGCTCTCGCTCCTCCAGCCGCTGCGCCCGCTCCAGCTCCTCCGCCGACGCGAACACGTTCACGGCCAGAGCCCCGTCCCCGGGGCCGTGGCTCTCCAGCGGGATCTCCGTCACCGGCAGCAGCGACTCGGACACCGCGCCGTCCACCGTGTCCTCCTCCTCGTCCTCATCCTCGTCGTCTTCGTCCTCGTCCTCGCTGGCGTGGCCGGGGCGGCCCGGGGGGCGCGGGGGTGGCCGGCAGGACAAGCGAAGCACCAGCAGACACAGGGTCAGCACCAGCCCGAAGCACACGCCCAGCACGAAGTAGAGCCCGAAGCTCTCGGGGTTGGCTGCGGGAGAGCAGAGGGGGTGAGGAGCCGGTCTGTGCTGCCCTCAGTGGTCCCGGGGTGGCCTTGGGGTGCCCCGGGGTCCCCTGGATGTGTCCTGGCTCACCTCGGATGTGGGCATACGCTGCCATGCTGTTGCTGAGCAGCTCCATGTCCCTCCGGGGACTCTCCATCCTGTGCCCGGCTGTTCTTAGTGGCTCCAGGGATGGCACATGCTCGGCATCTGCGGGACACGGGCTGAGCGAGGCTCTACAAGGGGGATGGAAACCCCTCTCAAGTCCCCCTGTCCCTTTCAAGGCTGTGCCTGGGTGTGCCAAGGGGGTCCTCGCTGAGCAGGGGCTGGTGCTGGGCTGGACTGGGCTGCTCCATCCAAGGCTGGAACCCCAGAGATGATGAACTGGAACCGTCCCACTCCCATCACCCTCAGTCCTTCCCGAGGGACCAGGACGGATACGGCTCCTCCTGGACACGGCATCAGGCGGGTCTGTGGCACCGGGCCAGGCTTTCCATCCCCTGCCCTGGCCATGGGATGGGTCACGGGGGAGAGTGGGATCCCAGCACACCACTGCCTGTGCCTGCTGCTCACGGGAGCCAGAGCTGCCCGTGCTCACGTGCACACACGTGTGCTACACACACACCCTCGGGGCAGTGTCCCCATCCTCATCTCTGCACAGCAATGGCCCAGCTCCAGCCTTGGCCCTTTGCCGTGGGGCCCTGCAGTGCAGGGACAAGGACGGGCACAGTGCAAAGGCCACCAGGACAGTGGGCAGGATGGGCAGCAGGACAGTGGGAAGATGGGAAGCAGGACAGCGGACAGGGCATGGACAGGGAGGGAGGCAATTCGGCCCTGGCATGGGACAAGCTCATTTCCCAGAAAGGGCTCCAGGGAGAGAGGAATGAGGAAAGAAATGCAGAAAATGTGACACATCAGCAGAACCATCACGGACAGTCCAGGGCTGTGGGGCTGCAGCACGTCGCAGGGCTGGGCAGCCCCTCCAGTGGGACACCCCAAAACAAGGCCGACAGGGTCCCGCGCAGGGGTGGGTGCCGTCCCCGTGGAGCAGCTGCACCACCAGCCCTGCCCTGTCAAGGGGCTGCTGTGGGGCTGGAGGGGCACAGCCCTGCCACGGGGTCACAGGAACCCCGCTGGTGGCAGGGATGCTGGTGAGGGCACCACAGGGCCTCGGGGGTCTCCAAGTGTCCCCAGGAACTCAGCTCTGTGTCCCCGAAGTAGCCCAGCCCTGCATCCCCCAGCGCCCTGTCCGCAAGCACCACACTCCGTGTCCCGGAGTCGCCACCCCCGCATCCTCAACCACTGCATCCCCAGCCCTGAGCTCTCCATCCCCGAGCTCCGACCCTGCACACTCAGCCCCCACGGCCTGAGCTGCTCCCACATCCCCCCAAAACGGGCACACCTCGAGCAGGGACGGGGCAGAGTCGCGACACCCGCCGTGCCCTGGGTGGCCGCGGGCACTGCGGTCCCTCGGGGTGCCCCGAGCCCATGCGGTGCCCGGGGCTGGTACTCACCGGGGTGGGAAGGCGGCGGCGGCAGAGCCGCTGCACTTTGGCTGGAGCGAGGGAATGGAGGGAAAGGTCTGTTTAGCATTAACGCTGCAGCAACAGGAAATAGTTCGGAGGCGGCTGGCGGTCAGCGCTCCCCGAGCCAATGGCAGCCCCGGCCGGGGCCGGGGTTCGTCCCGTTCCCCCGGGACCCTGCGCTCGGCCGGGATGTGGAGCCGCCCCAGAGCAGGGCCATGGGCGGCTCCATGTCCCGGCCCAGCCGTACTCAGCACTGTCCGGGCCAAGCCAGGCCTGGCTGTGCCCGGCTCAGGCTGGGCTAGTGGTGCCAGACCCCGGCCAAGCCCCCCGGGATGGAGGGGCTCAGACTCAGCTCAGCTCAGCCCCAGGTGTCGCACCATGGTCCCACTTGGATGGATGTTGTGGGGGTTGCGGGGAGCCGTGTGACACACAAGGTCCTGTCCTGATGGCCCCAGAGCAGCCCAGGCATGGGCAGTGCCCTGAGCAGGCAGAGGTGTTGGGCAGAGCCAGGGCTCTGAGTCCCTCATGTCAGCCCTGGACATGCCAGGGCTGGTGGGTCAGGACCTCGGGGACACGAGGCTCTGCATTCCCTCACTGTCCCCCGTGGTCAGGGAGGGATGGGCTCAGAGGGGCTCCTGGGGTAGGTTGGGGGTTCCCATGGGGCTGCTCCCAGAGCACATCAGCCCCCCCAGATCCCCCTTCCCCTCCCACCCCTTCCCTGTGGGGTCACTGGGATCTTGTATGAAGTTTTATTGCTGACATGCAGGAGTAGTTCCCATGTAGTACAAAAATAACGTCTTTTTACAAATTTTTTTCTTTTTTTTTTCCTTACAACAGGCTCTGTCCCACCACAGCCCCTCGACCCCCTGTCCTGTCCCCCACACCACCCCCTTCCAGTTTGCCTTAGCACAAGTGGGATTGACCAGCGCTGCCCAGGGCACAGGATCCTGGTGTGATACAGCCTCAGGGAGTCCCAGAATATTGCTTTTTGCTTTAAATGTGGGGAAGAAAAAAAACCCAAAACCAAAGTAGTGGGAGTGAGGCAGGAGAGAACCAGAAGGAGAGAACAGGGCCCTGGTGGGGTGATCAAGTGGCACTGCTGCTGGTGGTACAGGGGGTGATGGGACCACACTGGGGGGTGCCAGGACAGACCCACCGTCTTCAAAATAAATAAGGCAAAAGAGTTGGGGCTACTGGCTCAGCTGGGGATGGTGCAGGGAGCTGGTCTGTGTTAGTGTTCACGAGGCCCTGCCTGCCCATGGGGCCTTGGCAAGGTGCAGGCAGGACATAATGCCCAACGTGGCCAGGGATGCTTCAGGTCCATCCCTGTCCCCACAAAGCCACCTGGTGGGGTGGCCCAGCTTAGACCTCGTCCCCTTCCCCAGCCGGGGGCAAGAGAAGGCAACAACACGCTACAAACATCTGCTACTCGCTCCCTGCCTGCACCCACCATGCTAGGAGAGCTGGGCCCAAAGAGCAGGACAGCCCCAAAAAGCAGGGCAGTGCCCCAGCTCTGACCCTCCCTACTCACAGGGCTGGCAGGAGGGTGATGCCAGGGCTGGGAGCAGCCGGGAGCAGGGGAGGAGGCAGCTGGAGAGCTGCTGCCTCGAGAGGGAGCCCTGGCATGGTGAGCCCTGGGAGCTCTGTGTGAGAACAGTTCATCTGGCAAGAGAGGCATCCAGTTCATAAATGAGGCTCAGAAACAATCATTCCTGTTCTCAGCACAGGACAAAGCTCTTCCAGTGGCAGCAGGTGACAAACTAGGACATCTTTCCCCCACCTTGGCACGTGGGAAGGGCAGAGACAGCCCCCGTGTTGGGTTAGGATGGCAAGAAAAGCTGGAAACAAATACAGTAGAGACTTCAGCCTGCCCCTTCCTACCTCCAGGTGGATTATTTTGGGAAGCTTTTCACATTATAATTCGTATATTACACCTGTACCACAACTGAGGGGGGAAAACGCTAAATCAGAATTAATGCAACTGTAACTGCACCTGGGACAAGCTATTGAAAAATAAGATTAACTCATGGATCCTTACAAACCAAAGGAATCAGTGAAAGGTGGGAGAGGGGGCAGAGGCCCTGGGGGGCCAAGTCCTGTGAAACCTTTGAACTGGGGACAGGATGCTGTTGGGATGACTCCTCAGCTCCTGCCCAAGGTGGTGGCCGGGCTCTCTGGTCACAGCAGTGGCCACAGGGCTAGTCAGCACGGCCAGACCAGGTGGCACATAAAGACAGAAACAGATTTGATGCAGAAGAAGGGAAGTGGGAGGTTTCAAGAAATTCTTCCTTTCGAGAAACCCTGGTAAATCCAAGCTTATTCAAACCACACGGAGCGGGCGCCACGGGCCGGCCCCACGCTCCACGGGGCTGCTCTGTGCCAGCAGCTTCACCCTCCAAGTCTCCTCTTTTTCCCACAGGCTTTGCTCGATCCAGAGAACAGCATGGTTAAAAAGACAAGAGAGGTAGATTACAGTCATGATTAAAAGCAGATTAGTCATCTAGGCTTCGATTTTTTAAAAAAACAGATTTCCAGAAGATGCCAAGAGGTTGCTGCTTCCAAAACTAGCTTTTCCAACAGTCTTCTCCCTCCGGAGCGCGCGTGAGTGCGTGTCCCTGGACAGAGCTTGGGATTGCTACATTATTGCCCGTCGTGGGACACGGGTATTGCTGTAGGCTGGAGCAGGCGAGGTGAAGGCAGACTGCAGGGTGGTGCTCGTGCTCTTGGGGCGTGGGGAGCTACTTCCGCAGGTACCTCTGGGCCAGGATGGCCGCGTCCAAAGGGTTCATGGGCTGCGCGTCGTGGCCCAGGCGCCGCACCGGCGGGATGTTCCCGAACTGCCGCTTCTGCAGGAAGCTCTTGGCCTCATGCAAGGTGTTCTTCTCCTCAGCCAAGAGCAGCTGCTGCCTCATGTAGTTCTCGAACTCGTACTGGGAGCATTCCTCTGTCACCTTCACCTGCAGAGACTGAGCTGTCAGAGCCACACCTGCAGCCCCACAGCTCCTCTGATGGGCCGGAGCCGCCTCGGGATAATGGGGGTCCCTTAATGCAGGAATGGGACCTGCTGCTGGGCATGCACGCAGGAGGTGAGACACCTGTGCCACCAGCACAGAGCTTTGTCCTGACACGGCTCACCCCAACCCTGCCAGGCCCTGAGGCTGCAGCTGCCTGATGCCTGTCCCTGCAGCACCACTGCACATCCTGCATGGCTGTTCCCCCCGGGCAGCCAGGCCACAGCCAGCACTTCCAGCATGAAACACGCCGGCAGGAAAACAGGATGTTCCCATGGCGGAGCTCACTGGGAGCCTGAGCCAACCCTGCTGCCTCCTCCCAGTATTCCCAGCTGCGTGAGGGAGTGAGGGCTGGTGGGAGTGGACTGAGCCACCCCTCACTGGCTCCAGGGCCATCGAGTCACTTCCCAGCAGATCAGCCAGCTGGATGTGACTCCTGGTCCCAGCAGCATCAGCCTTTCCTTCCGCTGCACAAGGTGATGAGGGACTCAGCCACATCCTCCACGCCCTCCCTTTCCCAGTTCAAGGGCACAAGTGCTGCCATCCCTTCCCATTACACACAGACTTGGCACAGCAGCACGAAAAGGCTGCCCTTTGCAGAGCAAAGTAGGATAACCTACCTCCTGGGGGTTTTCAGGATTAGCCACTTGGTCATCGATGTCTGGCACCACTTGCAAAGGGCCACTCAGTGAGGACATGGACTGCCTGGGGGAGAGAGAGCACAGCTTTGGGATCCAGAGCGTGGCAGCAGCTCAACCACCCTCACCCAGTCTCTGGGTGGTCCCACTGGAAGTGCCATGGCTGCCACCAGCATTTGCACAGGACTACTCAGCTGTATCCATCAGCACACACCAGTGGTAGAGACTTCCTGCAATTCCCAGACCCTTCTCTGGTGCGCTGAGCCAGCCACAGCTGGAACAACACAGCTTGTGGCCAGAGACAGCGTGTCCTGCCTCTCCCCTTGCACATACCAGGATGCTATGATGGAGCTGAGGGAGTCCAGCACTTCAGAAGCTGTCAGCCGCTGCTGCGGGTCCAGGACCAGCAGTTTCCGAATCAAGCACACTGTGTTTTCTGAGACCCGGCCATCCCTGGGGGAGAGAGTGTGGTGAGCCCACAGCAGGCAGGACACACACACACAGCCCAGGAGCTACTGGAGCCACCACTTCTCTGACCCAGAGATCCCCAAATTAACCAAGGGATCCATTCCCCGTCCCTGAACTGGGGACCTACCTCACCTTCCCACAAGCTTTCCCAGCTCTGCTACTGCTCCTTAGTGTCCACCACATACAGTCTGCTCTCAGGGCTGCTGTGACCTTCAGGGCATTGAGGGAAGCCCCTCCAGCTGTCCCAGCAAGCACCACCTGCCCAGGCAGGGGGGAAAAAGCTGTACTCACTCAGGGATGGTGTACTCAGCAGCCTTGATTTTGCGGAAGAGCTCCTGAGGTATGCTGTCGTAGAAGGGGAACTGGCCGTAGAGCATGGTGAAGAGCACCACCCCCAGGGCCCACATGTCACTGGGCTTTCCACGGTACGGCCGACCTGTGGGGACAAGGGACACGTCCTGAAAATCCTGCAGAGCACAGGCCTGGCAACCCTGCTCACCTCCACAAGGAAGGCACTGGAGTGACCTCTGCATGGGAGCCTTTCACTAAATGTTAGCCAAAACGCTTGGGGTTTCTTGGCACAAGACACCAAAACTCCCTGCAAGGTGCCATCTCCACACGGGTGTCCTCCTGACCCCTACGGAGCAGGAATATCATCCCTGCTGAACCACCGTGACATGATCCAAGGACATCAGATAATTGGAACTGCTGTGACCTGCTGCCCCTCACCACCCCTACCGCCTGGCAGGTTACACAGATCCACCCAGCTGCAAGTCCAGACCAAGGGAGGGGAAATTCAAAGGTGAGGGAGCACAGGGAGGCAGGAAAAAAAGCTCAGGAAGGGTAAGACTGAGCCCATGGTGATGGATCCAGCACACAGACACTGGAGCTGCCTGTAAAGTCACAGAGGGCACAGGAGGGTGTTTCCCTGCACAGACATTCCCAAGGCTGTTGCTGCCCCAGGATTCACCTGATGTTGCTTCAAAGCCCCATCAGGCACAGTAATCAGCACACAGCAGCATGGACAAGGGTCACCAAATCAAACTCCAGTGCTGCAGCTCAGCACAGGACTGAGGGAATTGACTTCCTCTGACTCACACAGTGAGTCACTGCTGCAGCATTTGGTATTTGTACTAATTATTCTTTGCTTTATATGCTCATAAAAAGGCACCTCTCTCTCCTCCCCCTCCGACTTTTCCTGCTGTTACATTTCAGCAGCCATCCCTCAGCAGAGACAGCTTCTCCTGGAGAACCACAACAATGATTTAATTCCTCAGGCATTCCAGCTTCCCCTGCACAGGAGCACCACCAACACAGGGATGCTCCAAGCCTAAGCTGGTGGCGATGCCTGGAATGTCCTCAAGTAACTTTTCCCCCATGTCTGGGGGGGAACTGCAGACTGAACCATTTTGGAAGAAGTTTTGGGGGAAGGGCTGACCACAGAGCTGGGGGCAGTGGGATGGCAGCCAGGGCCAGGCTGGGCAGTGCAGGATGAGTCCTGAGCTAAGGCTGTGCCTTGCAGGGCCTCGAACAGCCTCAGCTGTCAGAGATCAGCCAAAACAGCCTGTTCAGTGCCCCGTGGCCACCAGGCAGGCCAGTTCCCCCATTGAGAAAGCCCTTAGAAGAAAGATGGGTGGGTAGCTGGGCTTAAGTCCTGGGGGGATAAGCACCTTGGAGCAGGAAGGAGCAGCTCCCTGCAGCCTCTTCCAGCCACTTGAGCCACAAATACTCCAGGCTCCTGCACAGCAGTCGGCTCCTATCATCTATCAGGCCACAAGGGCCTCAGGATATCCTGCAGAACAGGAAAGGCCTGCAAAAAACTCAAGATCCACCTCCCTGCCTGCCTCTGCCCCCTTCCTGGTTCAGTCCTGCTTGGGAGAGAAGCACCTCAACCCTGCCTGGCAGATCACAGCGGAAGAGCTCAGCTACATTTGTTGCTGTTGCCTGTAAACAAACCTTCAACACCAGGCCACCTCACCTGGATAAAAAGTCTCCAAAATGATGCCTGGGAGACTGTACAGACAACCAGGACCACCACTGCCTGCTCAAAAGCTGGTACAGGAGCAGAGCTTAATGCTTGTGGAAGAGAAACCTCCTGAAGCAACTGAACAGACAGAAACCACAGCTGTTTCCAACAGCCCCATGCACTGGGAACAGTTAAAGGCAGGAGGACATCATGGAATGCTGTTCTGTGCCAGACTCTGCTCAAGGCCTCTGCAGGAGACAAGGCACAGGCCAGGCCGCTGGAGAGGGGATCCAGCCCAGACAGACATCTCTGGCCTGCTGTCATCATTCCTTTATTTTTAAGTAACTCCTCTCTGTTGGCCCAGAAGCTGCCCAGAGGGTCACCAAGTCCCTGCTGGAAGTGAGCAGCAGCTGCAGAAACTCTTAGTGCACAGATGGAATACTTTGACATCCTGGAGGGATCTGGACTGGTTGCCCCTTAGGTCCAGGGATTTACCTGCAGCTTAAGAGAAGCCTCAGAAACAAGATTCAGACATGGAAAAGTGAACATCTTGTCTGCAGTCAGACCGATTTGGGAACAGTCAGGAGCTTTGAATTACCTTTGAAGTTCAGACAAGCCTTAAGAAAAAAAGTCACATTCACTCCTTTCCTTCCAACTTTCCCAGCTGGAAAAGCAGACCAAGTCTCCTAAGTGGACCCTAATTATGAGGCTCGCATGAAGGCAGGTACGTATGGGAACACAACAGGTGGTTTTGTTCATTGTCAGGAGGCACAAAGGACTGAAAGAGGCGCTGAGATGGGGCTGGGGGGAATTCCTACCACTGAGCACATCCGGGCTGATGTAGGCAGGGCTCCCACGCTGGTCCTTCAGCAGGTCGTCCTCACTCACCAGGTGCTTCCCCAGGCAGAAGTTGGTGATGGTGATCCGATGAGTCCTGGGGGGAAGCACGAGGTGTCAGGGAACAGGGGCCACACAGCACAGAGGAAGTTAAATTCACAGCAGATGTGTGTGTGCCTGGGGGGCTTTTTGGGAAGCTTGAAGTGCTGGGAGAAAGCACATAGAGCTAGCTGTAAGGTGAAGTCCATCTCAAAGGGCAGGGATGCCACACCTGCCAGCACAGCTTGCAAAGCTCTCACAGGGGCAATAAGAGGGTCTGTCACAGCTGTGAGTGTCCACACCCAGACTGGGTGGTACATGTAAGCACAGGGGTACTTGACCCACTGTGCATCCACACAGGTGCCTTGGCCAGTCTCTCAGGAGCATCCCAGCCTTTCAGCTACTGATTCTGTCCTGCACTTCCCAACTGACATCTCCAAAGCATCTTCTCCATGCAATACTTTCTGGGAGCTGAAGGAAAACACCCTGTGAAAGGGCTGCCCTGTGCCTGGCACCCAAGCACTGTGTGTGAACACTGTTTATGTGTCACCAGATGAGCTGCAGGAGCTGTGATCAGATTCAGTACAACCATTTTTGTGTTACCCAACAGTCCCACACAAGAGCCTGGTGGCAGTTCCACCTGATATGCAGGATTGGTCTCCACACATGGGTGTGCTGAACAGAAACCCTGATCAACACCCAAAACCCTCCTACAGAAAAGACAGAGTTGCAGGTACACAAAATTTCTCTTAAGACACTCTTACTTCCCTATGGTACTGCCAGTTCCCATTAATGAATTTTTCAATTTCTCATTACAAAACTACTGTCACATTAAATCTTCCACATCACTCAGATAATTTGGATTTTAACTTACAACTTCAAGGTGTGAGTAGAAAAATGCTGTCTAGAAGATTTCTATATTCTTGAAAAGTATTTCACAACTAGAGCCTGTGAGAATGGATTAAGTCAGTCACAATAACCCAGAAACATTCCTAGCCAGTCTTACAGACAAGTGAAATAGAACCAAGTGTGGGCTGGAAATGGAGAGCTGGTTATTAGAACAGACAGACTTGTGTTTAAGAAGTGTTAGCTACAACTGTCAGGAGATTTCCCTGGCTGAATAACAAACTGCAGGATTAGTTGAGGATTTAAAAGACTAAGTGTTCTACAGGACACTAAAATGTTCAGGGCTGCTTGGTTTTATTTAGTCCCTGAAATGTGACTGAATCTGTAATCACCCAGCTCCTGCACTGCCTAATGGGGAAACCTGAGAGGCTTTAATGTCTCGTGGGGGACAAGGTCTGAGGGACCCTCAGGTGGGACCTGCCTGCCACGACCTTGCAGTGGCACCTTCACTCCTCACCATGAGAAGGGACCTGACCTGGTGAGCTCAGATCTTTGTTCCTTCTCTGGCTGGTCCCCTCCATGGAGATGGTTCTTATACCTCTCCCACCCTTCCCCATGACTCACTGCTGCACAGGCTACAGCCCTCCCTCATCAAAGCTTGTCAGCAAAAGGCAAAAACAGAGATATAACACAAGGAATGACTCTGGCCAGTGTGTTGACAGAGCTTCAAATACCTCCCACCTGCTAGTGGGGCCCTGGGTGCAGCTCTGTCTGTGGGGCACCTCCCTGCACTCTGTGCCCAGAAAGAAGGGAAGTTCTGCATGGACCCTTGAAAGCACCACCTTGCCTGCCTCTTCAGCATGGAGGAGAATGAAGGCAGCAAGCAGAAGAGATTTATCTTATAGCAGCTCCACAGAAACAACTTGGAACAACTCAGAGGTGGCCCTAAGAGGCACCAGCTTCTGTGTGTTGGTGGGGTGGGATTAGAAACCAAGTTCAACCTTTGTAGGTAAAATCCATTTGCATTCAGTGTTAGGGAGGAGAAGCAGCAAACTGTGAGCCTGCAAGCTCTGTACAACAGACTCAGAGACTGCAGATCTCCAGATTCTTATTCATTCCACAGAAAACCAGACAATGTGAAAAGGATGAATTCCACTCATTCTTCAAGTCAGTGCAAAATATTTAGTCAGTAATGTGATACTGGAGGACAGAGTAAAGTATCTGTGCTGAACTAGATGCCAGCTAAATAACACAGAACTCAAGACACTGAACAGCTCCAGGGAGCCAGCAAGCAGGGCCAGGCCATGACCCACTGCCCTGAGCTCCTGCCCTTCTGCACTGCATCCAGCACCCACCAGACACCGGCACATTACAAACAGAGGCTCCCATCAAACCAGCCCATGGTACAAGGGAGCTATTTCAGACACAAACACACACTAGACAGAAGAGCTTTTGTTTAGATAAGTCAATATTTTACTGCTAGCAAAAACACAGCAGTGCAGCAGTCAGATCCTAACACTGCTGTGATTGTAGGACAGCCTGTGGGGCTGGGAATGCCTTTGGCACAATGGAGAGTGAATGATGGGAACAGAACCAATCACCACAAATATTTTTCTTTTTTTTTTTTTCCAAATATATATATAAAGTCAGTACTTCTCTGGCAGGTTTCTGAATTACTACAAAATTCAGTTTTCAGCAGTCAGAATCCAAAAGCAAGTGCTAACAAGGGGTCCCTAAGCTAGGGGGAAGTGTGAACTACCTAACTGGGGCTCAGTTCAGTTTTGGAGATGAACTTGTATAACTTTGGACTGGATTTGCATTTTTGCACAGCCTGTTCCCTTTCCCTCACTTTCCTGCATGAGAGCACTCAACAAGTGCTGTGTCTGACTGTGTTTCTATTAGAAATCTGCTTTGGGGAAGAAGTAAGACCACTGTCAGGACAGCAGCTCTCCAGCACACTTACCTTTTATTTAGCACCATGTTTCCTAGTTTCAAGTCTCTGTGCACAATATTTTTCTGTAAAAAATATGAGTATAACATAAGAAAAAGCCTATTTGTTATAGAAGTATAAATTCTATACTTGGACAAGAACACTAAAAAGAAATCATGGCATCTTCATTTTCAGAAACAACCCATGTTGAGGTCACAGGTCAGGTTCCATCCTGTGTACTTTGTGCACTTCGACTCTAATTAGGACAGAACAAGCAAATTTGCTACTTCGAATACAAAGGCAGACTTGAGAGACCAGAAACTGAAGTGTCAAAGCTCAGTAAGACCACGGTGATGAGCATTCCCTCACCAGATCCATGCTGTGCTGCCCTGCCAAGGCAGGACAGGTGTCATAAGAAATCAAACATTTATAGGATCCATTTTTACTACAACCATTTCTAGTTCATTGATCTCAAACATACAGCTTGAGGTTCTGATCCCACAAATGAATTTTACATTGTGATTTATTGTGCTTCAAAAGGAAGCAGCTTGTGTTTCCTGTGTTTGATCAGGCTCTGCTCTCCTATTTGACCTCCCATGGCCGAGGTTATCACACTGTGGTTCACCTTCCCTGCTCAGCTGGCCCCTCTCCACAGCCCATAAACACCACGTTACCATCCAGAAACATGGAAGGGAATGCTCTCTAGGGCTTTAGGCACCAGGTTTTATGCAGAACACTGTTAACATCCATCCCCTGTAACCTGGCCACTGCCTGTACCAGGAAGTTTTAAAGCACCTATTATGCTAATGAGGGAAAACTGAGCCTCCCAGCACTGGAAGGGGTAATGAGGCTCTCACCTTGTGTAATGCTTCTACCACTCGTACCACATCATAAAATATCACCACTGTCTCCCGCTCGCTGAGTCTCTTCTCCTTAATGACATAATGCTGCAGATTGATCAGATCTGCTGTTTTGTCACTGAAATCATGAGCACAGAGACAGTCCAGCACCAGACAAATGCGCTTCTTCATCTTTCTGACCATCCTGTTGGCTTCAAGATCTTCTATAATTTCACAAGCCCGGTCCTGTGGGGAGGCAAACACAGCAGCACCACTTCAGGGCATGTGTACAGAGCTGGGAGAATAAATAACTGCAGGGTGATCTCAAAACAAGCAAATGCAATCTCAGTGCTCGGTCTTTGCCCTTAGGAGGGATTTCAAAAAGACACAGGACCTCTACTTAATGAATCACACAGAACCCCAGACTGACTTCGGTTGGAAAGTGTTTAAAGCCCATCAAGTTTCACTCCCCTGGGCAGGGACACCTTCCACTATCCCAGGTTGCTCCAAGCCTGTCCAACCTGGACTTGGGACACTTCCAGAGATGGGGCAGCCACAGCTTCTCTGGGCAACCTGTGCCAAGGTCTGCCCACCCTCCCAGGGAACAATTTCTTCCTTGGAGGAGTAAAGAAGGCAGAGGAAGTCTGTGCTGCTTGGCTCTGTGCCCATGTCAGTGCTGATGCTGTCCATACACACAGACACCTTGAGCTGAACCCAGGAAAGCTGTGCAGCAGAGCAGCCTCTGGGAACACCAGGGATCCAACACACCATTCATGAGGAGGACAGAAATTTTCAGGCACAATTAGCAATTCTTCCAGGACAGTAAACAAGACACAGCTGAATTGGACATTTGGCGTATTTCAGATCTAGTACAGATGGACTCAAGTGAAAAGTGTGTTGACAAAATGTAACCAGCAGGTCAGGCAATACCAACACCCAAACCAGTAATTCCCATCAGCCCCTCACATCAGTGAAGAGTTTTGAAGGCATCAACAGCAACACTGTCCACTCACACAAAAAGTGACCTGCACAGTGACTGGTTTAACTTGTTGAAACAGTTTCTTGGCTATATATCCCCTTCTTAAAAGTTATCAAACATTAGAGAGACCAGAAAGCACAAATTTAATTCTAGAAGGTGTTAATTTGCCAGTGAAGCAGATGTTGTCCTGTTTGAAGGGGACATTGCTGAGTGCCTGTCCAACCTGTGAATGTTCCCATATTTCCCAAATCCCAAACCCTGTTACATCCCACTGAATTCTGCAGATCCTCTGTTTGAAGCATCAGTGGTTTATCTCAGAGTGATGTAACTCTGGACACACGAGAACGGGGTCAGCACACACTGTACATTAAACAAAAGCAGCTCAATCCATCAGCAGTCCCTGGCACTGTCCCAGCCTGGATGGTGACCAGCATACCTGGAAGAGCCCATGGTGATGGACCACTCCTTCCTGGTTGTGGAGCAGGGAAAGGAGAGAATACTCCGTGTGCAGCAGCATTTTGCCCTGTCGCTCCTCCTGGGTTTCTATTCCTTTATCACCCCTTTCTTCTAAGGTGAGAATCTTCAGGAAAAGGGAAAAGATCTTTACAGTTCCCAGAAAAACCCACATGTCCCCAGCCCTCTCATTTTTGGCATCCCCATGTCTTTAACAGCTGATGGAACTGCTCTCATGGCTGTGTCCTTGCCACAGACCTGACTGAACTCAGTACCACCTGTGCAGAACATGCACCAGCAGTTTCATAACCATGGAAAAGTGGCTCAGGTGGCTGTTTGCAAATGTCCCAGATGATTTTTCCCTCCTGGAGCTGCCCTACTTCAAACACAGATCCCAGGGCTGTGGGAGGGCAGCAGAGGCCTTGTCTCAAGGCTGATATGGACACAGATCCATGCCTGGCAGCACTGCCCTGGCAAGGGGAAGCTCCAGCAGCTGCGTCTGACTGCACTGGTTCAGCCCACACCACTCCCTGCCCAAGTGCTTCTGCACAAGGGCTGAAGAGCCCTGGAGATCTGGGAGCTGCAGTTTGCTTACCTTCAGCTGATAAAAGTCATCTGTCCCGTCCTTTCTTGCCAAACACTGAACAATACTTGGCACGGGGGAGTTACCTAAACGTGGACCTACAGCACAAAGCAGAGACAGACTTGTTTTCCCTCCAGCAGCAGTGACTAACCCGAGTTACATCAGCGTCACACAGTTACGTTTGCTCAAACCAAGTTCCCTTTTTCCAGGAGTCTGAGTGCATTTCCACAAATCTAACACAAAAAACCCAAAGGTCTTAAACTCGGAAACCTTTTAGGACAATGTTTCATTTGTTCCCTGGAGAAACACTTACTCAAAGCCCAAACAGGGCCCAGCTGTTTGCAGAAATTTTCATTTCTGCATGTCTGAACCACGTGGCTCTTGCACTCACAGTAACACCCGTGGCAACTGCTCCTGCCACACCAGGGAGCCAGCTGCCACCTCTGCAGGGACAGTTCCCATGTGTCCAAATTTGCCCAAATTTCAAGGTAACATACAGTCTTTTAAACAAATCAGCTCCAACTGACCACCCATTGATTTCCACAGTCCACAATTTTTGACAGTTTACATAACTAGTTCTGAACCAACAATTGTAGCAACTCTCCAGAGACGGCAGAGTGGCCTTGCCTTGGCACACACCACTTCTAATGCCCACTAGTGCAGTATTACACTGGCCCGGTGCTGATGTGACAGCACATTCTAGGCCAGCAGGGTTGAACTGGTTAGAGCTTCCCAGAGTTTTACCAAAAAGCCCCCAAATGAATTTAACAAAGCTTAAGAATATAGTTTAAAAAATAAAAGGAGGTAAAAACAAGGGCTCATATTTCTCTCCAAAGCTCTGCCTGCCTTTCAGCATTGGCATCCCACATCTTCTCAGCTCAACCAAGGCTGCTCTGCATATCCAGTGACTCGCACTCTTGGGTAAGACACTGAGTTACAGGCCTGCCTTCCCTCATTCCACGGTGCCTCATATTTTCAGTTTTGCCATCAGCAGCTCCATTGACAAGTGCAGAGCCCCCTCCCTACTTACCCAAGATGAAAGGACCTGCTCTCTTGGCGTTATTCCCAGAAATCCCCGCGCACAGAGCCTTTGCCTTGGCAGATGTTTCCCCAGCTCCTCTGTCTGATGCTCGCCGCTTCATCCTCAGCTCTTGAAAAGGAAGAGAGACCATCTGAGTTATTTTGTCCTGCTATCCCTGATTTGGACTGTAAGGCTCTCACCTGCAGATGCACTTGAGACTCTGTCTACATGTGTGTCTACTCTCTGGCAGACCAGGGGTGGGCTGGAGGCTCTGAGCTTTTCTCAAGGCATAAATCAGCCTCGTTATTCAGAGCAACATTTCTTACAACAGTTGTTTGAGAGACATAGTGGGAACATGTCAAGATAATTAAAGCTTGTTGTACAGCAAAAACAAGTTTGCAAATTAATATACTCCTAAAGCCTGTGAAAGAAGATGCCCGAGTTATCCCTGTGTATGGGTGGCTGCCCAGAGGCTTTTGGGGGATCTTCCATGGGGGATTCTCACAAGGTATCACAGCTGCCCACCAAGTTCCTCAGAGACTCGAGTCTTTTCCTCGAACTGCCAAAAATGCACAAAACTGACCATAAAAATGAGTATCTTTGCCAACAAGGGCACAGAAAACAAACACGTTAATTATTCTTAGATTCAATCAATTTCACAATGACTTTTAAAAATTTTATTTTCAGCCTTTAAAAAGGGAGGTAAGGGGAGGAGTCTTGCAGCAGACTTTGCATCCCTGCACTCCCAACTCCCATTGCCTTCCCACCTCAACAGAGCAATATCATCACGCCCAGAGGGCTGAACACAACAGAGTCCCAAGCACCACGTGCTCCTTGTTCCCTTCATTCCACATCCCTGACCCAACATCTGAGTGCGCCTTATGAACTCCTCCACTCCTTGCACATCATCATCTCTGCTGGAAATGTGTGAGTCACATTTCCACTGGAGAAACCCCCGTGCACAGGAACTCTGGGATAAATGCATTGTGCAATCCGGGCTGGACACTTTACTGGTGCAAGTGACGTTATTGTAAACAAGGACTCACGTAGTTCAGCATCAACTGTATTGTTGCTCTTCTTCCAAACTAGGTTTTCCAACGTCTCAGGACACAGGAGTCATCACCTTGCAGAAGGCTGGATGGGCAAAAGGTCGAGGACTCTGTAATATGAAACAGGAGACGCTTGATGCTGTGGTTCTGGATTATTCCAATTACGATAATGCATTTGGGATGAAGCTGGAGGCCTGGTCCAGGGGGTTTTGTCCCACACTGCTCCCTCTCTGTGCAGCCTTTGAGTTTGCAAAAGCAGAGCTAAAAAACAGAATCAGGGGAGCTCCACCAGGCTGCATCTTTTCTCGCTCAAATACCACACTGGGCAGTACTTATCAGTGAGAATTAACCCAAGTCCACATTTAAGCCTGGCTCATGGCAAATCCTAGCTCACGGGAAGTTGTGTTGGATGTGACCAAAACCCCTCCACATCAACACAACATTAAATGGGTAAAAGCTGGAGCACAGCCCAGTTTCCTGCATGGGAAGGCAAGTCCCAGTGTTGCCTCACTCCTTCCCGGGCAAACCTGGCCAGGGACAGCTCAGACCCGAGTCATCAGTGCTGCCAGGGACAGAGCCTCAGTTCCCATTGGAAAGGTTTCCCTGAGAGCAGGCGGAGTTTGGATCAGGCAGGCTTGCGGAGGAGTCACTGGCTGGGGGATTACAGGGAATGTTTGCAGGGCAGAGCCCAAGGAAAGCAGGCTGTTGCATTAAGCGCATGAAATTTGGCCAGAAACACACCCCTTGTGTCCCAGCTGGTCCTTGGAGACCAGGATCATCCCATCCTGGGAGCAGGGAGAGGAAGTCTCCCACTGACTATCTCCAAGGACTTTTCACTCTTCCTCCTCACAGGTGAAATTTCTGCTGCCCTCATACACAGTCCAACCTTCTCCTTCTCCCCTAATGTCACATACAGCATGATCTATGTGGGGTGTTGAGTAAGAGAGTCATATGTGGTAGCATGTACTTCATTAAGCTGATTAGCATACGCAGGGTGTGTGTTTTAATACATAAATGACCCTTAACCAGGCAAAAGTTACTTTTTGGCCATAGTGTCCTTCAAAGTTTCAATCACAGGACTTTGTTTTGCTCTTCAGCACCAAACCAGGCTCATCCTGTCTGCACTGTCCCTCCTCTCATGGCCAGCTCAGTTTTCCCGACATTAGCCAGGCACAATTTCATCCCCAAAGGTAATGTGGAATGCACAGGGGAAGCCTCAGCCCTTCCCTGGCTCCTCACTCATTATCCCACATAGGCTGTGGGGAGGAGGAGCAGGGGGCAGCAGGGTGGGCTCTGCTCCCCTCCCTCTGCACAGCATCCGGGGAGATCCCCTATTAACGTTACTGGAGGCTCTGGAAGTTGAATCATTCTCTAAGAGTAATTATATGTATATTTATATATATCTATATATATATATCTATATATAAAAAGCCCATTGGATGACTCAGTGCAGCCTGTGTTCCACTGCGTTGCCCTTCCGGGAAGGGAAGCCTGCTCCCGAAACAGAGCCCTGACTCACAGGCTTCTTGGAACCACACTCATTCAACTTCTTCCCTAAGCAAAAAGTTCGCCCAAAACCAGGCACAGAATTTCTCTGACCAGAGGAGAAAGAAAAAAATCCCAGGGCACTGGTGCAGCTCAAGGGGCTGGGGCACCCCCATGCTGTTGGAAGGCACCTGGAAAAGCATGGACTGGCTGAGCTTGGCCAGCTGGGAGACAGGAACAGCTCTGGCAGCCCCTGCTGAACCCACCCACCAGAAAAACACCTTCCTCACCCAACCTCAGTTGAATCCCCGGCATGTGAGCAAGGCATAGCCAGCACCTGGGAATACAGGAGCCCAGCACACCTTACCTCCACCCACAGCCAGCTGTGGCCAGTCTCCAGCTCCTCAGGGACAAAAAAGTCTTCTACAGTCCAAGTCACACACCACAGAAAGCAAATTCCATTCCGGCCCACCTCCTTCAGGCAGCTGGGGAAACTCTGAAGCACAGGGTTCTAGTATGTAATCTCAGCGCAAGCAACAAGCCGGGCTTTCTTCAAGCCCTTCTGATGCATCAACACATGAGATAGCCAAGGACTCATCTCTGGGAGTTCCCTCTTTGGTTACATAAACACCCAACCTCAGCTTAACCCTTTCATGCTGAAGCAGAAGCCACATGCCCTGGGAAAAATCTCTGCTCCAGCACAACACCTTCCGAGCAGGAGCCTGGAAGTGCAGCTACAGCACCCAAGGCTCAGCCACTGCCCCAGCACACAAGTCCCCAACAACAGGCTGCTCCCATTGTCAGGCTATGCTCACCTTCCACATCCTACAGGTGAGGAGTGTAGTGTATTTTGAGGTTTTATTTCTCATTTACTGCTTATGTCACTATTGATATGCCACAGCCCCCCTGCAGCAGGACCTCTGTGCTCAGCGCACAGCGTGACCTGCACACGTGCTGACACTTCCCTGCGAGGTGTGGCTGCAGTTTCTCCCAGCAGTGACTCACCTGGCCCTGACTGGAGAGGAATGAAGTTCCCTGCACACAGTGCCAGGCCAGTGTTGCTGGGGTTTGCTGTATGACAACACACTGACAGGCTCACCAAAAAAAGGCTGACCAAAAAAAGGCATTTCACACAGAAAAAGACCATGGGCCCACAGAGCTTCCTCTGTCTAGCAACAGCTTCCAGCTGGAACTCCCAGGCAGGAGAGAGGCACATGCTGTACCAGCCCAGAGCACCCTAAGCCTCTGCACTGATAACATTCCCTTTATTCCACTTGAGCAAGGTGGGCAAGCTCAGGTACCAGTCTAGGGCTGTCCCTACTCCCAGGATGGTTTGGGTTGGAAGCGATCTTAAAGCGCATCTTGTTCCACCCCCTGTCATAAGCAGGGACACATACCACCAGCCCAGGTTGCTCCAAACCCTGTCCAACCTGGTCTTGAACACTTCCAGAGATGGGGAAGCCACAGCTTCTCTGGGCAACCTGTGCCAGGGCCTGCCCACCCTCACCAGGAAGAATTTCTTTCCAATATTCCATTTAACCCTGAAGTTGGTAGTGGGAAGCCATTCCATTTGTCCTGTCACTCTAGACCCTTGTAAATAGTCTCTCTCCATCTTTCTTGTCAGTTCCTTTCAGGTAGTGGAAGGCCACAACTGGTTCACCCTAAAGCCTTCTCTGATCCAGGCTACCTCTTCCAAGGAGACAATTCCATAAAAATCTGAGGACAAAACCCACCTGAACTCTGCTTTTAAGGAACACGCTGATGTGACCAAACCCTCAGCATGGATGCCACAGAGAAACAATCAATGGATGCAGCACAAGCCCCCCAGCAGAGGGGAAACACATCCTGCACTCTGACCACTGCCAGCCCAGGTCCTGTGCCAGCAGGGGAGTGTCCCTGTGCTGTCCCTCAGGTCACACCTCACCTCAGTGGCAGGCACCCCACCTGTCCCTGCTGCCTTAGAGTGAGCTGGCTATCCCACAGCAGGTAGGCAGAGGGGTGGTGGCTCTGCCCTACCACACAAGGCAGCAGCCACCGGCCTCTCCTCTGACTTCTTCAGCTCCCTCCAGACACGGGACTGCAGCCCGAGC
Organism: Formicarius rufipectus; assembly: GCA_013399695.1. Taxonomy (NCBI): domain Eukaryota; kingdom Metazoa; phylum Chordata; class Aves; order Passeriformes; family Formicariidae; genus Formicarius; species Formicarius rufipectus. The sequence continues at coordinate 22,734 of VXAU01002863.1, forward strand.
TCCACAGCACACCTGAACACATCAAGGTATGTTAAGCTCACACCTTAAAGCTCCAAAAGGCTCTCCAAACTATCAAAGAACTCAATCCCCAACACCAGTGCAGCATATCCCACCACATCTAGTTCAGGATGAACACACGAGCCCCCAGCCCCTCATGTCACAGGGTGAAGGTGCCATCCCCATCAGTGAGACCTTTAACACTCTCAGCTCCTGGACAAGCAGTGAAGCTCCCAAAGAGCAGGTGACAGCAAGGACCAGCACCAGGCTCTGGGTGTTGGAGAGCCCCACAACTTCCTCAGTCCCCCAGGTGAGCTCCCACAGGGACCAGGGCCCCCCCAGAAGCTCCCACAAGGAGCACAGGGCAGGCTCAGCCCCACAAGAAGCTTCCACGGGGAGCAGGGGGCAGAGTCCAACCCTGCAGCACCTGCTGGTGTTACTCACTCTCACCCCAGAGGTGCAGTAACTCCTACTCATTGCTGAGGCACACGAGGCTCCTCCTCAGCACAGAGGATTCAATTGAGAGACTGTTGCCCAGACTGCAGGTAAAATGAGCCCCAAACCAGGCTGGGCCCCCCTCGGCCCCCTTCCCTCACCGGCAGCAGCAGCGCCCGGAGTCTCCGAAGCCCCAGAGAAGGGAACAAAAGAGCGATTTTACTACGGGGCGTTTCCACATCCAGCCGGTGCACGAACCTTCCGCTGGCGAGCCCCGGCCGCCCGTGGAGGTGCCGGCCCGGCCCGAAGCTCTGCCAGGGCCGGGGGCACCGGAGCGCTCTCCCCGCACAACCCGGCCCTGCACGGGGCTCTGCCGGTGGCGCCTCCCGGACACGGTGCCCGGTCTCGGGGCAGCGTCCGCTCCTCTCACCGCCGGCCCCAGTTCCACCCGCTTCACTCAACCACGGCCTCGGTCGCTGGTTCCGTTGTCTCACTCACCCACGCCCTGTCCCAGCCCGGTTCCCCTCAGGGGCTCACTCATGGCCCAGTTCCCCTCACAGACCCATCCACGGCCCCGCTCCCGGCCCGGTTCCCCTCAGACACTCACCCATGGCCCCACTCCCGGCCCGGTTCCCCTCAGACACTCACCCACAGCCTCACTCCCGGCCCGGTTCTCTTCAGACACTCACCCATGGCCCCGCTCCCGGCCCGGTTCCCCTCACAGCCCCATCCATAGCCCCGGGCCCGGCCCGGCCCGGCTTCGCTCCGCTCCGGCGGCCGCCTGGCACCGGAAGTGACGCGCCGCTGCCAGCACGCCCCCTGCCGGCCGCCCCGCGGTCGAGAGGCGCTTGCGTTGATTGGCTGCGGGAGGCAGCACGAGCTGTGATTGGAGGAGGGCTCGGGGTGGGGGAAGTAAGCAGCGAGCGCTGATTGGCAGTGGAGGGGAGAGCCGATCGCTGATTGGCTCGAGTCGGCATAAAAATAACATTTTACCGCTTTGATTACTGTGCGCTCGTCCTCCAAAGGATCGCTACGCCGGGTTGACTTTNTGAGAAACCCTAAACTGTGATCCCCTTGGGCTGAGGAACCCCAAGTTGGGACCACAGGGCTGGAACCCCTTGGGTTGTGAAACCCGAGAGCAACCTCCCTCCAGGATGAGAACCTCCCCTGAACCGGGACCCCTCCAAACTCGGACCCTCGGGCTGAACCCCCACCCTGGCCAGGCTGAGCCGGGTGCAGCAGGAGGGCAGCTCTGGCCAAAGGGTCCTTTGACCCCTCAGAACAGGAACACGAGCAGAGACATCACAGAGCCTTTCAAAACGGGGTTATTTGGGGTGTTTCATTACAAAAACCGGGGCCCTGCTCCTCCACAGGCACCGGCCCTGGGAGCAGCAGAGCCCTGAGTCCTGGAATGGGGTGTCCCGGGGTGGGATGTGCAGCAGAGTGGGGATGTCTCCGGGTGGGGGTGTCCTGGAGTGGGATGACCCGGGGTGGGATGTACAGCGGGCAGACAGCCGGCAGTCCATCAGAGGGGCAGGTCACTTGTGCTTGGCTCGAGCGAACTCCCTTCGCCCCTTGTCGCGGCCCCCGAAGTAGCGCACCCTGTGGATGGCCCGGAGCTGCTCCTCGATGGTGGCGCGGATATCCACGTCGTCGGGGATGTGCACGTAGCGGACATTCCTGCCGGTGACGAAGAGCTCGTCCAGGTGGGACACCGAGCCCCTCCTGTCCGTGAGGGTCACCTCGGCCAGGCGCACGTTCATGAAGGCGTCCACGCCCGTGACGCGCCCCGTGGCCGCGCTCTCGTCCCGCAGCTCCACCGTGGTGACGCGGCCCCGCAGCCCCTGCAGCAGGATCACCAGGCTGTTCTCGGCGATGGTGCGTTCCTTCACCGAGTGGCTCACCTCCATGGCGGCTAGGGGGACAGTGCGAGGCGGGGGGACAGGGTACAGGATGAAGGACGGGGACAGAGCACAGCGGGATGGGGTCTGGGCGAGGGATGGGGGCAAGGCACAGCGGGATGGGGACAGAGCACAACAGCTTGGGGACTGGGCACAGTGGGATGGGGACAGGGCAAGGGATGGGGACAAGGCACAGCGGGATGCGGACAGGGCACGCTGTGCCCCGTATGCCCACCTGCACATGTGGCACCTGTCACACACCCACCTGCACATGTTCAACCGGTCAGACATTCACCTGTCATTCCCATTCTCCCCGCAAACCCTTCCCTTGCACGTTGGGGTCCTCCGCGTCCCTCCACGCCCCCCCACCCCACACTCTCCGCCTGCGTACACACAGACCACCCCCTCTCCCAGGTCACTCCCATTCTCTCCCTGTCCCCTGCTCCGTCCCCAGTCCATCCCATCCCGGTACACCGGGGTGTGTGTGTGTTTGCGGGTGGGGGGGGGGGGTCGTGCCGCGTTTCCCGCCCCCCCACGCGCATCCCCCGCGCACTCACGCGCCCCTTCCCGCGCCGGCCCGCCCCTCGCGCAGGCGCAGACCCGCCCCCTCGGCGGGAAGGGGCGGCACCGGCACGTCCCGTCCCCCCGGCGCTGTCCCGGTGTCCCCGGCACTATCCCGATGTCCCTGGTGCTGTCGCGATGTTCCCGGCTCTGTCCCGGTATTCCCGGCGCTTGCTCGGTCTTCCCAGCGCTGTCCCGGTTTTCCTGGTGTTCCTGGTGTCCCCGATACTGTCCTGGTGCTGTTCCGGTGTTCCCGGCACTGTCTCGGTATTCCCGGTGCTGTCCCGGTATTCTCGGCACTGTCCCGGTGTCTCCAGCGCTATCTCGGTATTCCCGGCGATGTCCCGGTATTCCCGGTGCTGTCCCAGTGTCCCCGCTGCTGTCCTGGTATTCCCGGTGTTCCTGGTGTCCCTACTGCTGTCCCGGTATTCCCTCTGCTTGTCCCTGCCCATGGAAGTGTTCCCGCTGATGTCCTGATGCTGTCCCCCTGTCCCCGCAGCTGTCCTGGTGCTGTCCCGGTGTTCCCGCTGCTGTCCCGGTGCTGTCCCGGAATTCCCGCTGCTGTCCCGGTGTTGTCCCGTTGTTCCCAGTGCTGCTCACAGCCCGTCCATCAGCGCCAACAGGTCCTCGCCCTTCCCGGCGCTGTCCGGGTGCGGCTCCGCCACCTCCAGCTCGCCCAGGATGCGGGACAGCTCCTCCCGCCGCTCCTGCGGGAGACACACCGTGCTCAGCCGCCGGCACTGCGACCTGCGCCTGCTCTGCTCAGATTGCCCGGATATCTGTCAGGAGAGGGAATAAACCCCAGTCCCACCACCTTGGTGGGAAATTGGCCTTTAGGGACTTATGAGTTGAAGTGGAATGGGGAAAATGTTATTTTTAAGTCACTGTTCTGGGTGAAATTCAGCAGGAATGGTGAGACCCGGCGATGGGAAACACTGTACCTGTGTGGCTTCGATGTTGATAACCTTGTAGGACAACTCCTCTGGTCTAGTCTGTGCAGCGTTTCTGCATGAAAAACATGGAAAAGGTGGTTTATCCTGAGGACACACGAGGCAGTGATAAAAATCAGGTTTCATGAGGCTCCTGTAGGCATGGAGGATGTCCACCCAGAGGAAGCCTACAGGGCCAGGGTGGACAGAGTTTGGAGCCACCTGCTCTAGTGGAGGGTGTCCCTGCCCATGGAAGGGAATGGAACTAAATGATGGTGGAACTAAAGGATCCTTGAGGTTTCTCCCAACCCAAATCACCCTGGGATTCTATGAAGTCTGGACAATGAGCCTAATCCTACTTGTCTAATTAATGTGTTGACCCCAATTTGGAGGCTTTTCTTACATTTTTCTGTAAAGTGTAAAAGAGCAGGAATATCTCTGCAGTTGAGATTCAAAGTAGGTAAAAACATCCTTCTAAAAGGGCTGGAGGGTTCTCTTTGCCCCTCCAGACAGACCCAAGCACAGGTCCCAGCCAGTGGCATGAGGAGCAAGTCTGTGCATCACAGGAAACACCTGGAGCAGCATAACAAAAGGGCTAAACCCTGCTGCTCTGTCCCTAAAGCTGTTGAGGGCCAGCTTTGGTCTCCAGGGCTCCTCATGTGCCACCCCAAACCCCAAAGCAAGCAGGGCAAGAACATACTCCTCCTCCTCGTCGGTTGTGAACAAATTCAGCCGAAATCCCGTCTCTCCACCACCAGGTTTCTGGATGTCCAAACCCCCCAGCAGCCGGGCCAGGAGGTTCAGCTCTTCCTTAGCAAGAGGGTTGGGGGCTGTGCTCTGCAGGAAACAGCAACAAGCCCACTGGAGTTACCAGGGAAATGGGGACTGAAAGGAGTTTTGTCTTCTCATATTCCATAGATGTCCTTCAGAGGGATATAAACACATTTCTGTGTTGTTCCTGGGGATGAGTTGTGCAGACAACCAGTAACCACCAGCTACATATTGGGAATGGCTGCTTGAATCTACAGACCCAGGACAAGGTGGTTTTCCAGCTAAATTAAACAGCTGAGAAAACTGTAAGCCCAGCTTCGTTTTCTGAGGAGACTAAAAGAGAAGCAAGCACACCTTTGCATAAACCTGTGGGTTCTTTAGGAAAATGTGCCCTTCCCCTAACTCCAAAGGGCCTGGGGAGGACTGGATGAGGCCCTGAGAAGGACAGAAGAACTTCCTCGAAGTTATCCCATACCTGGTGACCAAAAGGTTGGCCAATTCCACCAGTGACAGGACCATGACAACACTGACCTTTGCATGGGATGCTGTGTTTCTGGATGATCCTGCCATGTGTGTCTCCACTGGCCGACTCACACTGTACCTTGAGGGAAAAACACACAAGGAGTTACTGGGATGAGGGACAGGAGCTGGAGGGAGCAGCACAGGATCCAGGACACAGCTTCTGAACAAGCCATATTCATCAACATTAGGTTCAGGTTTTTACACAGGACAAAAATTACTTACATATTGGTTCCCAGTTTGAGTACTCTGTCTCCATAAAGCTCAAAAGATCCTTCCCTTTGTGGAGTCACGTAATTCCCAGCAGTGGTGAACTCAGTCCTTTTAACTTCCACTCCTTTGTGATTGAATATCCTTAAAACCGAGGCATTATTGAAACATTTAGTAGTTTTACTCCTCATTTTCAGTACCTGCTTCCTCCATGAGGGGAATAAACCCCTGTTCTTTATGTTGGTAAATCCCTCTTTTACAGGATAAATTACTAATAGCCCATTTACTGGGACAGAGAATTCCAGAAGCAGCTCAGCATTTCATTGCTGGGCAACGTAGTCCCGGATCCTGCCCTTTAAATAGTATTTACTGGAGTTCAGCTATCCCTGTAATAGAAATGGCACTTTGGGCTGGATTCCTGAGACCTCTGGGACCCTGAGCAGCCCCACAGAGGCACAGACTCACCTGATGAGCCCTGGGACCTCCGTCCCCCAGGGGACAGGCCCCGAGATCGGCAGCACAAAGCGACCATTCGAGTTCTGCACTTTGTCCTTCAGGAAGATGGAGACCTGCAAAAGAACATCCCACCCTGGGGAAAATCAGTCACCTGCCTCCTCACCCCAGGGCTCTGAAGTCTGAGCTTGAGCCTCCCTGCCTAAGCTTAGGTGGGGGTTGGATGTGTATGTAGAGACCATGATACAAAGCCTGTAATGTGGAGTTGTGGTCCAGAGGGTGGGAACTGATCTAAGATTAAAAAGAATTGCATTAAAAAGTATGTCCTGTTTAAGCACTTGAGTGTGATCAGTTTATTTAGAGAGTATCAAGGCTTCAAGCTCAGGTTCTGAGTCTCATACCAAGTTTCTAAAAGGAAAAACAGATTTATCAACTAGAAAATCACAGCAACAGAGATTCCTTTTTCCATAACGTTTTAGAATTTTTCAGTATTATTGTAGTAGATGTGCTCCATTTGTGAAATTTGAGTGCAATTACAAGCACATCAAGATGACTGAAAAGCAGAAATAACAAACCCAGACCTGCAACGTTTACAAACCAATTCCCTTTGTATTTCAGCCCCAACTCCCTGTTGTTCTCCCTGCCTAGTTTGATTGGGCTCTTACCCTGATGTGCATGTCCTGGAAGAAAATGAGGAGTGTTTGCCTGATGAGCTGGAATTCACCATCAGAGAGACAGGTGTACGTCTGGAAAAGGAAAACCATCATGCAAGGCTTTGCAGGTGTTCCATGGCCCACCCAGGGAAAGGGGGAAACAAGTACCTCAGAATATTCTGAAACACAGAATATACAGTACACTCTGACCCACTTGCAGGGGGAGCAGAGATGCTGTAAGGGGGCTGCTGGTCATTATCAGTAATTATTGTCTGTGACTAACAGTCTGATTTAATTTCTGCTGGAGTCAGTGGAGACTTAAATCAGGCTGAATAAGCAATATATTGATTTAAACTGCGCCAGTGGAAAAATACCACTTGACTCACAGACCTGTCCAATGCAATATTTAATCTCTAAGGTTAACTTGAAGGAGGTAAAAAACATAAAATCAAACCACTGTGTGGCCCATCCCTTTTTCGGAGGATTCTTACTTCGATCAGCTGCCGGAAGGTCTCATCCACCTGGTTCAGAATGGCAGGGGACTCATAGACAAAATCCTTGATGGCATCCAGGTGGTTGAACGTGACCAGCAGGATGTCCCTGGGCCGAGGGCACAGCAGCACTTGGTATTTGAAGGCCATGGTCATGAGGTCGTAGAGCTGCAAGGGAAGGGGATGGAGCTGGGGAAGGGTCTGGAGCATCAGGAGCAGCTGAGGGAGCTGGGTGGGCTCAGTCTGGAGAAAAGGAGGCTCAGGGGAGACCTTCTGGCTCTGCAAGTCCCTGATGGATCCAGGGGAAGGGTGGGCTCTGCTCCAGGGAACAGGGACAGGGGGAGAGGGAATGGCCTCAAATTGTGCCAGGGGAAGGTCAGGTTGGATATTAGGAGGAATTTCCTCATGGAAAGGGTTGTCAGACATTGGAAGGGGCAGTCCAGGGAGGTTTGGAGTCCCCACCCCTGGAGGTATCCAATGACTGGACGTGGCACTCAGTGCTCTGGGCTGGGGGACAAGGTGGGGGTCAGACACAGGGTGGGCTCCGTGGGCTTGGAGGGCTTTTCCAACCTGACTGATTCTATGAACTTCAGCAGCCCTAGCAGGTGGGTGGAGGGCTCTCTGGTAGTCCCATTGCTGCCATTCTTTCCTAAATTGGCTGTTTTCAGGCAGTAATTGTAGCACCTGCAGCTGCCAGACCGTGAGTGTCAGTACAGAAATACAGATATTTATACGCACCCACAGAGGTGTGTATTTTTAATACATATGAAAACATCCAATCAACTTAAACAATGCCTAGTGAACTTCTTAAAAATCAAACACAGAGCTCCTAAACCAGAAATACTCTGTTCTGAAGTAGCAGATACCACCACGGATCTGCCAAAAGCTTCTTTGTCCAAGAGCCACTATTACAAAAAAAGCAGATGGGAAGAGGGCTGCTCCAAACTGGTAAAGCCATGGGCTCAGTGTCACGATAGAAACTCGTGAGGGGCAGCAGGGAAGCAGAGCCAGGCTGGGCAGGAGGTGCCTCTTACCTTGTCCATGCTGGCCTGGTTCAGTCTCATGATGGAGGCGTGAGCCAGCCGGTCATACACGGTCCTCAGGGCTTTCTTGGAGTAGAGCTCCTGGGGCTTGAACAGCTCCTCCATGAACTTCTTGTTGAACATGGTGGCAATGATGTCGTTCATGACTGCAAAGACAAAGAGGATCTGCTGTTTGCTCCCCAACAGCCCATCCCTGGGGTCCATCCCACGTGGGCACTGAGAGCTCACCTGTGAGAGCAGGGGCAGAGCAGCTCCCAGCCCAACACTCCCTGAGTCCAGCTGATGTCCCCTGGGGCACAAACCACCTCAGCTGAAGGCAGTAGTCCCGGTTTCCCAGTGGGAATAAGGCTGGCTTTGTTGCCCTGGTTTTACAGCTGTTGGTTTTTACTTTTCACTTATAAACAAGGTTGTTCATAGGCTGCTCTGACATGTTATTACCTAGAAAAGCTCCAGTTCTGCTTCCTAAGGAAATGGTTTTGCATCACCCTTGAGTTCTGCAGACTGCAACTACCTGGCTGTGCCTGTCCCTTGTTCCCCTCTGACACTGCCAGTCTATTTTTTCCCCTCTCAACTGAAGCTCCTGGATGACTCAGGGCTCTCTGGAGTCTTTATCCCAAAAGGATTAAAACTGGCAGGTATTTAAGGAAGCATTTATATCTCTGGGGTCTATGTCAGCCCATTCAGGGCTCTCACAGCTGCAACACCTGCAGGCACTGGAGCAGCTCAAAGGCAGAATTTCAAACTTCCTTATGTGTGGTTCATGTTTTTTAGCTGTAAATTTAGACATGAAGCTGTTTTGTGACTTGCTGAGGGGTTTGTAGAGCTCAGGAGTGCTGAGTGTGAGGGCTGTGATTTGGATATTGAGCTTTTAATGCACAGGAGATGGAAAACATTTTGCAGGGGTTCAAGCAAATGCAGTATCTGAGCTGGTTTTTTATCAGATATTTTATTATCTCCCTGATAGACTCTACAGAGTTATCACCAATAAACATTTATTTCTCTATCAAAAGAATGGTAAATGAAAATGTCAGGTCATACAGATTATTGTACAAGCACGGATTTTCCTAAGTAGGTGACTGTAACTGAAGCCCATAATGCCAGACAATTCCTGTGGATTAGAAAAATCTCAGAATAAGTAACAAAAATAAAAGGAAAAAGAGAAAAAGTGAACACAGAGGTGGTGGTGGTGATCAGTGGTTTGAACTGCTGCCCTAGTGATTCCCTGGGGGGTCAGGCATGTGGCTTTTCACACATGCCCACACCAGCAGCCAAAAGAAGGGTCATGTCCCTGTCCCTTCACCTTTTCCTACAGGATTAACTCCCTGGGAACACTGCTGGGAATGCTGGGCAGGGAAGGCTCTGTTCCTGAGGGCAGGGGCCTCCTGAGGTGATTCTCCCTCCTCACTAAACCCGCTGGTCACAGGTTCCTCCTGCCCTGCACCCGACAGGACCCACTGGTTTAAACACCCAAAACATACAGACAGATTCTCAGCTCCCAAGCAGAGGATTACAAATACACCCAAGTACAAACAGGAAAAAAAAAATCCCCCCTTCCTTCCTTTCAAATAAACTGTTCATAAAACAATCCCTATAGGTAATCTGAGGCAGAAATCCTCACTTTTTGGAGTATTTATTAGTATCTATTTCGTTCTGCAAGGAGTCAATTATGACAAAAATAAGAACTTTAGTCTTATACTGCTATCAATAAAAGTATTTTAAGCTGCTTGTGTGTACTGCCCACACAAAGGCTTCTCCTGTCTTTGGAGAGTCAAGACCCAAAACACCACCAGGAGACAGACACCTCCCAGTACAGTGATTTCTCCATGGAATTGAAGCTCTGTGTGAACCACACACCTAGTCTGCCATAAATTACCTTCTGGAATTAAACCCTCTTGTGTGGGCTATAAAAAGAATGGAGAAAGACATAAAAAAAGTCACAGTAAAGGGCAAATCTCAGCACAGTTTGATAATAAATCTGTCACATGTTTGATAATGACACAGCAAAGGTCTCGGGGAGGCCCTGGGGAGCTGCTCACACCAGTGTGGCCACAGCAGGTGACACTGGAGCACTGGCCTGGGGACATGGCACAAGCAACACAGCAGAAAGCAGCTGAGCAGAGAGGGGGATCATCAGCTGGGGTGGGAAACCAGGACAGCCAACCAGGCAACTCCTCACTGGTTTGGGTGGGATAATATGGAACGTGTTATTGGACTTCTGGTCTACTAAAGGCTGGGAAAAGGTGTTCTTGGGAAACAGGATGTGATGGTAGCAAAAATAAGCTGGGGTAAACTCCAGGATATCAGTGTTTACCTTCAGCAAATACTAAAACCTAACTATGATTCTTATTTTGAATCACAACCCTGATCTCTGGTAAAAAAAGGGCTGCTCAGAAGGGCACTGGAAGTTCTGCTCATGCTCACTTAGCAAAAACTTGAGGTTCATCTTCTCACCCAGCTCTTCAGCACAGCCCTTGCTGGAGGCTCCTGTTCCAGGCAGATTCCAGAGGGAAATGTGTTCACACCTCAGCTGCATCCCTGCAAAATCCCACCCTTGGGATCATTCCAGTCAGGATGAGCTTGGCTGAGGTGTGGGCACCTTTGGGATCACTCTGCCAGGTGTGACCACAAGCACAGGTGGGGAAGTAGACAGGATGGGAATGCCTTCAATCTTCCCTGGAGTTCACCTGTCCAAACCCTGAGCAGTGAATTAGATAAAACCTTAGGAAAAGGGAGTAATTTCACATTCATATTCAAATACCCAACACTCCTGCATTGAAGCAGAAAAACAACCTCCACCATGCTCACACGATTAACATGCTTGCATTAAAACAATGCCAGAGAATCACAAATTATTTTGACAGGAAAGACCACGGGGATAATAAGTTTTGACCCATTTATAGTCTTGGTTAAATTACCAACAGATTTTTGAGGCCGTATGATTTTGAGATACCGTCTGTTTTCTCTCAGCTCTACAATGTGCATTTTAAGGACCAGGTGAGCATTACTGTTCCTCTGTGACACTGCCTGAAGGCTGCAGGAGCAGCCCTGGGTGGGGTTCAGGCAGGATGAGCCCCAGGTGAGCACGTGGGGTTGGACTGGTGCATGCAGCCAGCAGTTACTGTACCTCGTTTCCTGTCCACATCAGTCCATTCATCTACACGAAGCATATAAAACAAAACATCATTCAAGACGTAAGCACAAGAGTTGCAAGGAGCAGAAAAGAAATAAACTAAAAAAAAAGAAGAAAAAATTAAAAAAAAAAGCAGCTAACTAATGGATTTTGCCTCTTCTCATCAGCATTTAGCACTGGAGAACCCTGCCTTCCCCTTGGATAAAATCCTGATGTTTCAACACACATCAAATTTTACCCTTTACATTGAGCTTGGGAAGTTTTCAGTTGTATTTTGCACTTAGAAGTGAACAATATTTGAGTGAACAGCTTTAAGCATAACAAACACTTCAGTGTGGATGAACCACATGTCAGTGAAATTAACACCCAGTTCTTTGGAAGATCCACGTGTGGATAAACTAGAACAGATTCAATTCTCCTGCCGAGATACTCCACCAAGATGTAATTTAGTTTGAACTCTAAACTCGGACCTGCATGAACATCAGTAAACTTTTGTCAGATTATTCTCTCAGGACACACGTGAATAATTACAAACTGCACCCTCACAACAGTACCATAATTACACAGTGAACCCACTGTTTGGCACTTCATAAAGGACAGGCAGAAGGGATAAACATAACAGCCTCTTCAATACTGAGCTCAAATCAAGTTGATTTTTTATTAAAACATCCCGTAGCCTCCCCAGGCGTGTCGGCCATCCCATGACAGGGAGCTGCAAGGACTCTAAAGCAAAGATGTGGTAATTTAAAGTGGAAAACAAAGAGGTGTGAGCTGGAGTTTTGTGCCACGTGTGAAGGCACAGGGTGGTATGTGGATTTTGGCCAAATGCAGCTTGAGAGATGGTGTAAAAGCCAGACAAGGGGTTCAGGAGCCGTGTGTGTGTTGTTTCAGTTTTACACACCTGCCTGTGCTGCTTCTGCACAGGTTTTACAAATTTATTCCTGGGCACTCCTTCCCATTGCAAAGCCACCTGATCCACCCAAAACAGCCCAGGAACTGGGCTGGCATGGCCAACCCCTGAGTTATTTGGAGCCCCAAAAGCGCATTTTTGAAGCTTTAAGCCCCGAACCAAGCCCAGAAACACCGACGCGGGCTCCGACCCCTCCCTGCCTGCGAGACTCTCCCAAACCAGCCCCAGCAGCCCCTTCCGGATGCCGCTCCCAAGGAAACTTCCCAGAGCCCACCGACTCAGGGCAGCTCTCCCATTCCGGGGCGAGAAAGCACAGAGGGTTAATTACCGCGGTGATCCCTGTGCTAATTACTGCTAAAGCGGGGCCGAGGGAACTCCCCCCGCGCACCGACGCTCCGCAGCATCCCCAGCGCATCCGCGGGTCCCGCACACTGCGGCATCCCGGGAAGCGACCGGGAGCGACCCCAACCCGTGCCGGGGATGCCGGAGAGGGGGCAAAGCCCTACCGGGGAGCACCGGAGAGAGGGCAGCGCGGGGGTGGGGGGGGTAGGACCGGCCGCCGCCCGGCGCTCACCTTTGCGCGCCTTCTCGCCGGGGATGCTCTGTGCGCGCAGCCGCTGGTCCAGGATGTAGAGCATCTCTCCGCCCAGGTTGAGGAACAGCAGCGGCAGCGTCCTGGACGACATGGCCCCCGGGTCCGCCCTCGCCGCCGCCGCCGCCGCTGTCCCGGCAACCGCAGCGCCAATCGGGCCGCGCCGTCTTGGCCGGGCGGGACACGCGTGCGCGGCATCGTCCCGTGGGGAGCGTCAGCATCGTCCTGTGCAGGGCATCGCTATCATCCCGTGGGGAGCGTCAGCATCGTCCTGTGCAGGGCATCGCTATCATCCCGTGGGGAGCGTCAGCATCGTCCCGTGCGGGGCATCGTTACCGTCCCGTGGGGAGCGTCAGCATCGTCCCGTTCAGGGCATCGTTACCATCCCGTGGGGAGCGTCAGCATCGTCCCGTGCGGGGCGTCGCTATCATCCCGTGAGGGGTGTCAGCATCGTCCCGTGCAGGGCATCGTTACCATCCCGTGGGGAGCGTCAGCATCGTCCCGTTCAGGGCATCGTTACCATCCCGTGGGGAGCGTCAGCATCGTCCCGTGCGGGGCGTCGCTATCATCCCGTGAGGGGTGTCAGCATCGTCCCGTGCAGGGCATCGTTACCATCCCGTGGGGAGCGTCAGCATCGTCCCGTTCAGGGCATCGTTACCATCCCGTGGGGAGCGTCAGCATCGTCCCGTGCGGGGCGTCGCTATCATCCCGTGAGGGGTGTCAGCATCGTCCCGTNTCAGCATCGTCCGGTGTGGGGCATTATTATCATCCCGTGAGGGGCATCATCATCATCCCGTGCGGGGCATCGTTATCATCCCATGAGGAGCATCGTCATCGTGCCATGAGGGGCATCATCGTCATCCCATGTGGGGCATCGACCCGTGCGGGACATCATCATCATCCCATGTGGGGCATCGACCCGTGCGGGACATCATCATCATCCCATGCAGGGCATTATCATCATCCCATGTGGGGCATCATCATCGTCCCATGTGGGGTATCATCCCGTGTGGGGCATCCTCCCGTGTGGGGCATCCCGTGCTGGGAGGGACTTGGACGATAAAGGCCATCTCGTTCCACCCTCCCCCTGCCACAGGCAGCGACATCTCCCACCAGACTGGGTTGCTCTGACCTCGGGCTGTGGATGCTTCCAGGGGATGGGGGCATTCACAGCTTGTGCTGTGCTGATGTCGGGGTTTAGAGGTGTAAGAATTGATAGTAAAAACATAGAAACGACATGGACAGCGAAGCCAAGTGATGTAAAGAAACAACGAGGAGGGGAACTGTGTCAGCCAGAAAGGCAACACCTAGTTATTTTTTAACCATGCTTGAAGAAGCCTACAAAACTTCTTGAAGAATTTTATAAAACAGTCACTTAGAACTTGGAGGGGCTTCAGACAGGGAAGACCACGAAGACCCTCAATGAAGACCCTCAGAGACTTTATAAGGACATATAGATATGCTAGTAAGTGTTGGGAAATGTCACAAATATGGATGAGGAATGCAGGGAATGAAGAATGAATAAGCATGTAATGCTGATGTATCCACCTGTAGTGGAGACACCTTGGGTGTGCACATCAGTGAAACAACTCCCAGGGCACCTGGCGTGGTATGACTGTGCAGCACGTGGTGACACAGGAATGCCTCATTTCTAAAACTCAGATTGAGTCTAAGGAGTCTTTTAAGTGCCACTTTTAGGCACAAGTGCCAGGGCCTCACCACCCTCACCTTCCAGGACACCAGCAGCCCCTGAGCTGCTCCCGTTGACAGACCCCTCACCCCCCATGCTGGAGCCCCCAGGTCCCCTCACACACAGCCCTGCCGAGCACACCAGCTTGAAATTAAACATCCAAACCACTTGGACAAGTCGCTGCCCTCCCCAGGTGCTCAGCACGGTGCAGACCACACCACACAAGCAAAGAGGCCTCGGGTCTTTGGGCAGGTGTTTATTGTCTGACTGGCTGTGCTGCTACACGGGTGTCCCCTCTTGTGCTGGCTTCTCCTGCCCCTGCTTCTCCTGCTTCTGCTTCTCCTGCCCCTGCTGATCCTGCTGCTCCTGGGCAGCCCTCGCTTTCGCCTGCCACTCTCTCCTCTGCTTCAGTTTCTCCGCTGCTTTCAGCTTCTGCGCCTCCTGGAACACCTGTGGGAGCAAAAGGTGAGAGAGTGATGGAGCTGCCTGCAGAGCTGCTCCCCACACTGCCTGCTGTGGGCAGAGCTGCTCCACCACAGGCCAAATCAACTCCCTCCCTCTGTGCCTCCTCAGGGCTCCAGCCAGCCTGCTCCAGGGAACCACCTGGGGTTATTTCACTACAGCCATTCAGTCCCAGAATCACCGAGGCTGGAAAAGACCTCTGAGATCACTGACCAATCCCCACCTTGTGAACCAGACCAGAGCACTGAGCACCATGTCCAATCAATCCTTGAACCCCTTTGGTCCAGTCCTTTAGTTATGATGTCATTTGATTGAAATTCAGCATTTACAGAATCAAGGCACATCCAGCTTTTTGGTTCTGCTTGGTTATACCAAGATCTCCTGCATGCAGCAGGACACTTGAATGAAGGAGGGAGACTTGGATCCAAGGAGGTTTGCAAGATTGACTGGCTAGGACATTTAACAAAGAAAGGTGGAGAGTTCATGGTGAGAAAGAGAAAACGAGCCCCGAAGGGAGGCTGAAGGGCAAAGAGACGACCTAAAAACTGTGCCAAGAGAAGATTCTGGAAGGCTCCACCCCAAGCTTTGCCCAAACCCCACCTTCTTGAATATGCTAATCAGATATCACAATTCTGTGAATATGTATGTTAGGATATTGTAATCTTGAATGTCAGTCAAAATAAATTTCACCCCGTTTCTCGCTGAAACTTCGAAGCGAGTTTGTCCCATGGAACTGCCTCGCTGCCCAATGTTGCAATAAACCCCTTTGCTGCCCAAAGACCAAATTATCTCTGGGCAGCTCATTTCTTTCGTGCTTTTTGGCACATCAGTTTGCACAGTGCAGCTCTCCAGCCTGGCTCCATACCTTGATGCAGAAGGCCTTCTTCACCAGCCAGCGCTTGGTGATGCGCCGCGTGTAGGGCGGGGGGAGGCTGTACTGGATGCCCAGCTGTGTGCAGGTGTTCTCGAAGATGTCATAGCGCACCCGCCGCAGGTAGGCCAGCAGCTTCCTCCGCCGGTCCACGTCCATCAGCATCAGCCGCCGGTTGCTCTTGTCCTGCAAAGCACCCGCTGCTCACTCGGCTGCAGGAGGATCACCTTGCCATTCCAGTAAATTACTGAGAACACCCCTGTCCTCATTATTGTAGCCAGGATCAGTTTGTCACTGGGTGGCTGTGGACTCTAAACCCTCCATGTCATTTTTCTGATGAACTGCTCACCATGGACCGTTGGCAGCAGTTGCCCAGGTCACACCCGATCCCTCAGGGCACAGGGGGGTGTTTAGGAACCTCTGTGGGATAAGGAAGTTTTCCTGTCTTCACACCTATGATTCAGGTGTGAGAACTCCCCTCTGGGGAGCCACCAGCACCTTCACACCCACCTGAAGGGTCATGTTTGCCAATGGGTCATCAGGGATGCCAAAAATATGCCATGATTCACCTCATGGAGTAAATCACCCCTTGTGAAACTCCCCACCCTGGGGGAGGGACTGGGCATTCCCATCTGAGCCCTAGCAGAGATAAGCTGGGGTTTTGGGACTGGGAGCTCTGATCAGATCCAGAGGAAAAGTAGAGCCTCAACAGGACTGGGACTGCTACTGTTGACCAGACTGCAACCATCATTTTCACCAGCAGGCTTCTTCCTTTCTTTTTACTTTGAACTCAGGGAGGCCACATGGTGCTCAGCACAGGGGTTGGTGAGATCCATTCTGCTCGTGCTCCACTGTGCTGGGCTGTGCATCTGTTTTTGTGGGTCAAACAGATTTTCCTTCTGTATCAGTGTATTCTGTGATCTTTTTTATTAAATTATTATTCTGCCTTGCAATCCCGTTCCGAGTTGGATTCATTTCTCCTGCTGGTTTAACTCTAAACCAGCACAACATCAGGTTAGGACTGGAAGGGGATGAACAGGCTAAGGATGGAGTCATGGAGCAGCTTTTCCTGGCAGATCCTGTGAGTGCGTCAGGTCACCACAAGGAGATCCAAGGAGATTTAATTTACTCTGTGCTGGAATTGCTTTCTCCATCCTGTGGCTGCACCTTCACCTTCCTCCCTGACCCTGAACACTCTTTTATGCTTATGTGCAGTTTCAGGTAGTGGCAAAAGCTGCAGGGAAGGTCTACTGGCTAAAACCTGCTTCCTCTGAAGTGTGCTGCTCCAGAGTAACACAGAGGCATTTACCTTTGTTTTGCCAGAAATCAAATGTGAAAATAACCTGTGAATTGGCTCTGACTGTCTGGTAGTTCTTTGGAAGGGAACATGAACAGCTTGAGCCCTGTCACTCAGGGCAACCCTTGATGGGAGACATATCCCTGTCCTGCAGAAGTGATTTATGTAAAGCACAGGCTCCAGGCATGGAATTCCAAAAGGAGTCTTTGCTGGAACCCTGGGTACAGCTCCTGGCTTGTAATAAAAGCTGATTTCTGCTCTGGTTTACCCTTCAAGTTTCCATGATTAACAAACATGCAACTGTTAATCCACTTCCCACCTTTTGTCCTGCATAAAGAACATTTAGTAACTTCTGTTCATAAACTCAGTTGTGATGTTTCAGATTTGGGCCTGAACCCAGGTAGGTGCAGGCAGAAAGTGGCTGCTGTGACATTCACACAGTCCTGTCCACCAACTCTTTCCATGAGCAGAACAAGGAGAGGCTTTGCTCTTAGTTTCTCACTGCAGCTGTTGCAGTAATACACTAATTAGTGAAAACTTATCAGTGAAGCCACATATGCAGGGAGGAGAAATGAAGCTCAACTCAGCCCAAATGAAGCTGCTCAGCCATTTCTTCCAGTACAATAACAAACCAGAACACCTTCCACATGGAGTTGGTGAGAATCTGGCTATGCCTGAGTCAGTAGTTCCCCACACTGGCATCAGGGAACAGCTGTAACTATTTCATAAACCTCCTTAGGAAAGCCACAATCCCCAGAATTAAAATCCTTTTGTTCTAAACTGAGAAAACCACCTGAACAGTTGCTGTGTGTGGACTCAGAACCCCCAGTTACCTTGGGATGCTTCTGGAGGTGCTCCTCGAACATGCGAATCTTGGCAGTCAAAGCAGCAACTGTGAAGAACAGCGTGAGAAGCTGTGTGAGAGTGAGAAGCTTTCCCAGGTGATCCAGGATCCTCTGCCTTCCCTGAAGCTGCCAGCTGAGCCCTGCTGCTCCTGAGTGATCTACAGCACCCCAGCAGACTCTGCCAGTGAGCATCCCTTGCCTCTACAACGCCCTCAAATCCCAGGCAGTCCTGCAGGGCATCCTGCCTCTCAAGTGCCCTTCTGGAGAAAATTCTCCAAATTACAGAGCAAAGTGGAAGTGCTGGGGTGGGAACAGCAGAATAAAAGCAGAGATGTTTCATATGGAACGATATCTTTCCTGTTTTTAACTTGCCTTGCACCTCAAAGGAGCCGTTGTCGTTGGGAGACCTCCTGACCTTCTCCACCAGCTGCTGCGTCTTGATTTTCATCTTCTCCTTCTGTGGGCCACAGGAGAGAGTCTGTCACTGTCTCAGGAACACTAAAGGTCAGAGACAGCCAGCTCTCTTCACAAACACCCAGGGGTAAAGGCTTTGCAATGAAGAGGTTTTGCATTCTTTTAAACTGAGGTGAAAACCAGCAAGGAACAGCAAGACCTTTGTGCCACTTTTTTATCTGTTTACTTTATTTTCTGGGCATACAAAAGTAAAAATAACTCAAAAGAGCATCTCCTGTCCGGTGCACTGGTTTCCTGAACACAGGAGGCCAACCACAGGCAGCAACAGACCACAGCTCATCACCCTGGGACTGCTGAATACTTTCTTATCTCATTTTAATATGAAATTATTATCATAAGGAAGACTGTGGGATAAATTCTAGAAGCATACAAGAATTCTCACTCTTACATATTTAATCACCCCAGATTTGCAACCACTTAAAAATACAGTAACTGAAACAACACAGACAAGTCTCACACAAATGTGCTCACTAAATCTTTTTTTTCCCACACAAGCAGAATGACACTGACCTGATTTGCCATTTCCAGGGACAACAGCCTTCTCACTACATCATCCACACTGCAGGGAGATGGCAGATTAGTTTCTAAGACAGAAACAAGTCTATTTAACAACAGAAGTGAGCTCAGGTTTTCAGAACATGCTCACTTTTCTCAGTTTTAATTTACTATACAAATTTACAGTGACTCTCCTCCACTCCCAAATCTGTCAGCCACAAATTGCATTCCTAAGAAAAATCATGGCTCAGATTACAGAAGCATCAAACAGTTTTGCAGCAAAATCAATTAATTTTAAGACTGGCTCTTTCAGAGTTGAGTGAAGGTCCCAGGTGGGCCACTGGAGGCCCTCCCTGCACCACACATGAGCAGTTCTGCAGCAGAGCACAACAACGCCAAACCCCAGATCCCAAATTCAGCATGCTGAGTTGTTTAATGACACACACCTGACTTCAAGATAGGCACAGATTACTCACAAGACGATTATTTTCAGAATTTCAAGATGATTTCCTTTTTTTCCTATGGATTACAAAGCCCACAAAACTATGTGGGCAAGCAGCACTTGGTCTCACACAGAGGAAACAAAGACCTCCCACAGCCCTAATCACTGACTGTGTCTGTAAATTTGACTT
The DNA here is from genome assembly GCA_013399695.1 of Formicarius rufipectus. NCBI lineage: Eukaryota > Metazoa > Chordata > Aves > Passeriformes > Formicariidae > Formicarius > Formicarius rufipectus. Next base: position 42,095 of record VXAU01002863.1, read on the forward strand.
TCAAACCTGACTTTGCCATTTTTGTGCCCACAGAGCATTAACTAATTAATTACTGAGCAGGTGACAGCATGCACAAAGCTCTGGAGAGAACAGCCATTCCCTTTCCCTGTGTCGTACCTGTCCATTATTGGGAGATTGGCATACTCTTTCTTCAGCATGGTGGGAGGAAGGTCATCCAGTTGGCTGGGGATTTCTACAAAGAGGAGACAAACATTTGAGAAAGAGCAGGACAGAGTCAAAAATCCAAGCTGGCAAACTAGATCAGAGGGAAAATGTTGCAAAGAGAACTGTGTGCTCCAAATGAGGAGGAAGAACTGAACAGATCCAGCCCAGGTGGCAGGAATTGAGTCAATAAAATAGTTCAGCCTCTTCCCTTCAGCACTCTGACTTACAACATGGTGTACATGGATTTACAGAGTCCACTGAGCTCAGAGATCACAGAATGGTCTGGGTTGAAAGCGACCTTAAATATGACCCAGTCTCACCCCGTGCCACAGGCAGGGACACCTTCCACTCTCCCAGGTTGCTCCAAGTCCCATCCAGTCTGACCCGGAACACTTCCAGGGATGGGGCAGCCTGCCCACCCTCACAGAGCTCCCACTACTGAAAATCACTGATTGCCCCACATTCAGGAGCTGCAGAATCTTCTGGGTAACTTCTGAGCAAGGAATTATTTCTGGAATGATTCCTGAGGCTACAACTCTGAGCATGACAACAGTAAAACCCTTGGCCCTGTGGTGCTGACCTACCTTTCCTCTTCCTTGTCACAGGTCTGGCATAACCCCTGGCTGCCTGGAGAGCAGGGCTGCAGGCTGAGTGGGGGAAACAGAGACTTATCAGGCTTGAGTACACATCCAAAACTGCCCAGTTTGTACAGGGTCAGAGCACTGAGACCCTGATGTGATCAGTGACCAGGCCTTTAGTCCCAGAGCAGTGTGGAACAGCTCCGTGTGGGTCTCACAAAGCTGTGCTGCTTCAGGCTGACCTGAGCCCAAAAGCTGAGCACAGAGCAGCAGGACAGCCTGCAGAGTGTGAGGGCTCCCCTGCAGGGATGTGGCTGTTTGGAGGGTTTAAACTGATGAACTAACCCGGGGAATCACACGAGTGAGGTGGAGAGGCTGCTCTGGGTGGCCCCAGTGCGAGAGCTGAGGGCGGTGACCCCTGGGGACATCCTTTGCTTGGCCCAGTTCGGCACAGACGGGAACATTCCTCACCCGCCTGGGCTGACTCAGTCTTTGACCTTCCAAGCACAAACCCTGCCCGCTGCTCTCTCAGGCCCTCGCTGCTGGGATCGGGGACGGCTTCAGGACATTCCCCTGTGCCTCCAGCGTGTTCCCAGGCACAGATTCTCCAGTCCACGACCTACCAGCGCAGGGCTGTGGCCGAGGGGCCCAGCGGGGCAGGGGCAGTGGGCACGGCCGAGGCCCTGCGGGTTCAGCCTCGCTGCCCTGCGCCCTCCACCGCCGCACTCCAGACCCCTTCAAAGTCAGCGAGCCCCCCGCCCCACTCAGGGGACGCCCTGAGAAACCGCTACGTGGCCCCGAGTGGCCCCTGGTCACCCCCGGCCTCCACTCCTGGCACCCTCGACTCCCACCGCGGCCCTCCGCCGCCCGCCCCACGTCCTCTTCCCCGCTTGCCCTTCCACCGTGCGTCGCCTCCCGAGCCCTCCGCGGCTCTCACCAGGCTGTGCCCTGCCCCGGGCAGTGGCGGTGCGGGCCAGGCCCGCCAGGCCGCGGCCGAGCAGTGACAGCATGGCCCGCGCTCACCCCCACCGCCGCAAGGGCGCCGCCATCATGCCCAGGCGCGGCGGGCGAGCGCCGAGATAGGGCAGAGCGAGCGAGCGCCGAGCACGTAGATGGGAGCCCCACTCCGCGGCGCTCTCCCAGTCCCCAATCCTGGTCCCACCCCTGTATCGTCCCATCTCCATCTCCATCCCCATCCCCATCTCCATGCCTATTCCTATTCCCATTCCCATTCCTATTCCCATTCCCACCTCCACCTCCATCTCCATTCTCATCCCTCACCTCCCCGTCTCCATCCCCATCCCCATCCCCATCTCCATCTCTCATTTCCATGCCCATCTCCATCCCCATCGCCATCTCCACCCCTATCTCCATCTCTACCCCGATCCCCATCTCCATCCCTCATCCTCCATCTCCACCCCTATCCCCGTCCCTATCTCCAGCCCCATTTCTATCCCCTATCTCCATCTCCACCCCTAACCCCATCCCCATCTCCATCTCCATACCTCATCCGTCATCTCCATCTCCATCCCTAACCCCATCCCTATCTCCATCCCCATCCCGGTCCCGCAGCGCCGCACAGGTTGTTCTCAGCACGTCCCCATTTATTTCGGACGGGAGTGGGAGGGGACACACAGCGCGGGTCGGAGCCGGGCAGCTCCCCTGGCAGCTCCGGGGTGCAGGGTCCGCCCGCGGGGTTCATTCCACCCGCACCGCGGGGCTCCCGGTGCCCGCTGCCCGGCTCCGTCCGGCGCTAGTCCGCCCGGCACTCGTGCATCTCCTGGTCCCCTCCGATGCGGAGCCCCTGCAGCAGCGGGAAGGTGGCGGGCGGCTCCTCGGGGACCCCCCAGTCGCCCTCGCCGCCGTCCCCGCGACCCCGCAGGTTCTCGTAGAAGCGGGGAGTGGGCTCGGGGAGCAGCCGCTGCCCCCGGTACCCCGCGCCCCCCACCCGCGCGTACTGCACGGGCTCGCCGCGACCCTCCTGCCGCACGTAGGGTCGGGGCAGCGCCAGAGGGGCGGCGGGCAGGGCGGGGGGCTCCTTCCCCGACGGCTTCCCCGGTGCCCCTTCCAGCACGGTGACGGTGGAGATGGCAGCCGGGCCGGGCTCCCTCGCGGCGGGGACGAGGAGCGGCTCCTGGGGACAGCGGGAGGGCGTAGCCGATGTCACCTGCCCCTCCGGTGGCCGCCACCGTGGCCTCGGTGGGGAGCGGGGCCGGAGGAGCAGCAGCTCCCGTCTCACCTGAGGCAGCGCTGCCGGCACCCACTTGCCCAGGCTGCTGTTGGCGGGGTCGGGGACGCTGGGCCAGAGCTGCTCCTTCATCCTGGGGACCAAGGGGTGACTGTGCTCAGGAACTGGTGGGCTCGAGGCTGGACTGGCTCCTGCCAAGCTCAGGGAGGGATGTCTCTGTTCCCCGAGACCACCCAGTCCCACCAGTAGCCGTCCTGTCCAGGAACACCGGGACAGGGCTGCTGGTACTCACCGCTCGTTCTTCTGGAAGCAGATGAGCAACAGTATGACCAGGAGGAACACCAGCCCCAGGGTCAGGAACAGGAACTGGATCTCGGTGTCATCTGGGAAGTGGGACAGGGTCACAGGGAAGTGCAGTGGGCACTGTCAGCTGTACTGTGCCATGAAGCTGGGGCAGGACCTGGGGTTTGGGGGTCCCTCGCATCCCACCCCCACATGGCTGCCCACCTCACCGAGCACTGTGGTCACCAGGGTCAGGCTGGTGCCATTGGTGCCACCAGCCACCGTGGATGCCATGATGTGCACCTTGTACAAGGTGGAGGGCTTCAGCCCCCGGATGACAAAGGAACTGAGAGAAGGATTCACGGTGGCACCTGGGGACACACAGGGTTGTTGGTGTGGTGGAATCCCCTCCCCTGCACAGCCCCTTGGGTCTCTGCTGGATGGGGGTCCTGTGAGGGACCCATAGACACCCCTGACCCTCTCTGAGGAGGACACAGGGTCTGCTGACATCCACACCCAGCACATCAAGGCAGGATGGAGGGTAGGTCCGGAGGTGCTAGGGCACAACTCACTGGTCATGTCAGCAATGCTGTTGGCCCAGAAGATGGTGTAGCTGGTGATGAAGCCATTCTGCATCTCCACTGGCAGTGGCTCCCAGCACAGCTCGGCCTCTGACTTGCTGATTCTCCTCAGGTGGAGCTTTGGGGCATGGGATGGTGCTGTAAGGAGCAGGACAAGGGACCAGGTGATGAGCAAGAGCTGCTGCCTTGGGTGGGAACTGGTGGGGAAGATCCCACCCTCGAGGTGTGGGCATCAGGTCCTGCCTGCACCTCGGGGCAGCTGAGAACACCTTCAGAGAAGAGCCAAATCCAGCCCTGATCAGCAGGTTGATCTCTTTGGAACTGACCCTGAACTGGGGGTGTGTGGGGAAGCATAGCCCCACAGGGATACAGAGGGGTCTCTCCTTTAGGAAGAGCAAAGGCTTGGTGGTGGGGGGCCCTGGAGGCAGCTCCAGAGGGCACACATACCCTTCTGCTGGGAGTAGGCTGTGGTGTGGACAGGCATCCCAATGGCATCCTTATAGAGGGGGTGCAGGGAGATGTTGTAGCACTGGAAAGGCTCGATGCCATCTGCAACAGAGAACAGAGGGGTCGGGACACCCCGGCTGTACCAGCCCTTCCCCACAGCACCAGCCCGCCTTGCTCTGGGAGCGGATCCAGAAGAAGGAGGCAGAGTGTGTGTGGTGGGCTTGGGGCACGGTTTTGGTCAGGACAGGTGGCAGCCCCCCTGGGGAAGCCAACCCTGAGGGCAGGGACACCCTGCTTACACTGGATGAGAGCTGAGGTGGCCCTCCCATCACGCTCCATCTGCCAGCAGGCACTGCAGTGTTCGGGCTCCGATGTCACCCGCTGCCACTCCAGGACATAGGCAGCCACTGGGGCTGGTGGTGCCTCCCAGTGCACCCTTAGGCTCCTGCTGTCCCTGGGCACAGCCCGGAGCCCAGCCAAGGGCTGACCTGCATGGGACAAGCAGCTGGGATGGTGGGAGATGGGAGCATCCTGCATCACTCCCGCTGTGACCCTCACCCCGGAGCTTGCCCTGCTGCTTGCCCTGCTTACACACCCCATGGCAGCCTGCCTGGGGCATGCAAAGGTTTCTGGCACTGCCCTTACCTTTCCTCTCCAGGAGAACAACCTCGGTTGCTGCTGACTCGCCGGCAGCATTGTAGACTGAGAGATAGACCCTCCTGGTCCCCGCAGGCACCGAGAAGTTGCAGTGGGTGTGGGTGGTGTTGCAGACAGTGGGAGGGTCCCTGCCCCTCCTCCTGGGGTTCAGGGTGACACGGTACCCCAGCACTCTCCCATTGGCCTCGTACCACCGTGGGGCCTGAGCACAGGCGGGGGGTTGTTGGTCCCTGAGGGATCTCGGTGCCCAGGGCGATGCCCTGGCAGCCCCCACACTCCCATCCCACCCCTGCTCACCTTCCAGCGTAGCTGCATCTCCAGCCACCCCCCTGCCCTGGCTGGTCGAGCCCTCCACCACGTGTCCAGCTTCCCCGTGGGGGCTGCAAAAGGAGGAGGGCAGGAGGAGCTGAGAGAGGCCAGCGTGGCCATGCCCCCAGCACTGTGCCACCTGCCCAGGCAGAGGGGACCCCTGGGTGACTCTACACCCACCTTTCTCGTGGGTGGTGTAGTTCCTGTCTGGGCTCCACTCACTCCAGTAGGCTGATGCTGAGCTCCGCCGGCACCGCATCTGGAAGTGGTACCGTGTGCCGAAGAGGAATCCACAGTGCTGTGTGGTGCCAGCCCGGCCGGTGATACCAGTGACCTGGTGGCAGCCAGAACGACGGCTGTGCTGGCTCCTGCCTCCAGCAGGGGCTGGCCCTGGTGTGGGTGTGAGGAGGCACCTTGCTGTCCTCCTCCCACACTCCCTGCTACTCCCACTGCTTGGAGCAGAGGGAGGGTCCCAGCTCCTGCCCGGTCCCCCCGCCCCAGCAGCACTCACCAGGGACCAGGCAGGGTCCTCGGGTGCCCGGTAACGCAGCTCACACTGCAGGTCCATGTGCTCCGTGCCCTGTGCCATGTCCCAGGCCAGGGCAACACAGTCGGTCTGGAAGGGGATGGACTGGATGCTCTGCAGGGTCGGGGGGTCCAGCTTGGCTGGAGGAAGAACAAGGGAGAGCTGGAGAGGTGCCGAGTGGGCACTGCCCAAGGCCAAGGCCTCCTGTACCTCTTGTTAATGCCAGGAGCTGCAGTTGGTGTGCTGCAGCAAGAAATGGTGAGAAACCACCCCACAACATTTAGGAAAATGGCTTGTGGCTGAGGACAGGAGCCAGTGGATGCCCCTGTCTGGGATGGAGCGATGCTTGGAATTGCAGCACAGGCAGTGCTCTGCATTGATGCCTACATAGGGAAAACAGATTCTGTGGGCTCTGGAATGCCCCACCTTTGGATCTGCCCAGGGGTGAGACTGTGGCACAACCATGAGAGAGCTCAGTTCATTCCTGGGCAGCCCTTCCCTGAACCCAGAGCAGGGAGGGTAAGCCGTTCCATCTGGGAAGGCTCCTTTTATAAATAGTTTATAGGCACTGGATCCATTATTAATAGACCTCCTGAATAAATGGGTAATCAATTGCTGGAGGAGCTGTGGAGTGCAGCAGGTCAACTGGCAGCTCATAACCTGCCGCACGCGCTGCTCGTGTAACGCGGCTCTGGCACCGATTCATCCCGGCAGGACATCCATCACAGAACCCGCCCGTAAAATGTCACCTAAAAGCCCCACGTGCTTTAATGGCACTTTTAATACCCCTGTTGCTGCTGCTGAGCTCCCCTGGCCCCCTGACCTCTGCGCTGTCACTCACCGAGGTCCATGGGGTCGATGCAGAGATGCTCCGACTCGGCCGTGCCCAGGGCGTTGGTGACGGACACCCAGATGTCCATTTCCCGGTACAGCTGGAGCAGCCGGCGTGGCACCGTGCAGCGGCTGTGCCCGCCTTGTGGGGTGCAGCCCGTCACTGCCTGGGCTCTGCTCCTGTGGCAGCCAGAGGAGTGGGCTCGGGGTCCCTCCAGCAGAGGAGGTTCAGCAGGGGGACCCACGGCCCCGAGGCTTACCCGGCACACTTCAGCGTGACACTGGTGGGGAGGTGGCTGTCGGCTCCCTGGTCCCACTGGCACGTCAGCCCATAGTCACTGAGGTTCAGGATGCAGCTGAGGTTGAGAGGCTTTGCAGGAGGGTCTGGGGGAGAGTGGTCAGGGAGTGAGTATCCATCCAGGGAGAGGGAGGAGGGTGACCTGTGGCAGCAGCACTTACAGCCTGCTTTGATCTCAGCCATGCCCACGCGCTGCTTGGTCCCGTTCCACTCCACGCAGCACCACAGCCTGGCCTGCGTGCGGTTGAACCTGGGCAGGGTGAGGTTGGACACCTCTGTGCCCCCTGGACCCTGGCGCTGGCTCCCAGCCATGGGCTTGTTGTCCAGCATCCAGCTGATCCGGACCTTCCCCTGCTCCAAGCCGTGGCAGAGTTCACTCTGGATGGTGCAGGTTGCAGTGACGGCTGAACCCAGAGGCACAACGGGTGAGCCCACAGCCACCGAGGCACAGCCCAGTGTCCCTGCAGGCAGGAAAAGCGTGTCACATCCTGGGCACGGCTGTGACAAAGCCATCTCAGCTCCCTTGGCTCCCAGGCAGGACAGAGGGCTGAGTTTCTTCCCTTAGATGGGCCCCCAAGCCCTGGAGAGGAAGAGCTGGGCGTTGGGCAAGCTGCAGGCACATGTCAGGCCCCATCCTGCCCGTGCCCACCGTACCACTGCTGTTCCTGCCAGTCAGGATGGCCGTGGGGTGCAGGGGACAGCGTGGGGCACACTCTGTGGGCACAGCACAGGACGGGCCCCACTTACCACCGGGGTGGAGGAGCAGGAGCAGGGAGAGCTGGAGCAGGAAGGGTCTCCCAGCACCGCACCTGGCCATGGTCTCCTCCGCGGCTTTGGCATCACCTGGAACGGAGAGAGCGGCTTGTCTCGGGGGTCGGCAAGGGCTGAGAACGAAGCGGGCTGGAGGAGCCGGGCTCCATCGTCACCGGCGCTTCCCGGAGCAGAGTGTCCTTTAGCCGTCAGCTCCAGCCTCTCCCGCTGCCCTCCCGACACCTCCGCCCCCGGCTCGGCCGCCTCCGCTGCCGCCGGCGCTGCCGTGGGACGAGCAGCGCTGGGACGGGGCTCCCTTCGCACGGCCGGCACCATCCCGGGCACAGCACCCCATTCCGGGCACAGCATCCCATCCCGGGCACAGCATCCCATCCCCGGCATAGCACCCCATGTCTCGGACTGATTTTATCTCCGGCCGCTGCCGGGCAGAGATTTGCGGTTTGAGGGCGGGTGAGTGCCGGGGCGGCAGGGGGTGATAAGCGGAGAGAGGGAAGCAAATGACCGACGGCAGCACCGCGGAGCTGGCCAGGGCTGCGGGGGTCCTGCCCACGCCCCCACAGCTGTCCCCGACACCTGCACCTCCTGCCTGGCGCTGAGAATGGCCCTGGGAGGGGGGGTTGCCTTTGTCCCTGCTCGGCCGCTGGCTCATCCTCTGCCCCAGCCGGGTCCCAGCAGTGTCCCAAGAGGGGCTGCCCATGCTCTGGGTGCCCACAGCTGCTCATCCCCCGAGCCAACACCCAGAGGGAGATGAGTGTGGGAAATAGGACAGCAGCCACCCCTGAGCACCCAGCAATTACGGCTGTCTCAGGCAGGGGACAGGGCAGAGCAGCCACAGGCAAGGTGCTCAGTGGGACCTGAGCACCACGCAATCATCCCTGCCTCACCTCCAACCCTACCTTGCTTCCATCCCTGCCTCTCCTCCGTGCCCGGTGTGTCCGGCTGCCTCTCACCGCCCTCTCTGAGTGCCGGGCTGCGGCTGCCGGCGGCTGCCCGTGCTCAGCCTGTTTGCTAACATGCTGCTTTCTCCGTTAGTTCCTCAAAACCAGGGCCGTTAATTGCTGTGACGCTCCGAAGAAGGTGATTGCAAAACACTTCCCTCAAGGCTGCGACCCCCTCACTCCTCGCAGGCAGGAAAGGCACACAGACAACCTGAGCAGTGCCAGCCTCCACCCTGCCTGCTCCTGCACTGGCACATGGCACTGCTGCCACCCTGCTACTGCCCCGGGGCCACCAGGATGGGCTGGGGGCCACGGTGGAGGACTTGGAGGGACATGGGCTGGGGAGGTGGGCCTCAAGGAACAGAAGGCAAACCCAGCTGCTCTTGCCAGTGTGATGTGGTGCTGCCTGGGTGCAGCTGACATCCCCCAGCCTGTGTCCGTGTCCATATCCATGTCCATGTGGTCTAGCTTACCCCAGGGTGAAGGGACCCACAAGATGCCCAAGGGAAGCCCATGACCTGACCTTCCCACCAGTATCTCCCAGTGCTGACTGTTAACACAGGTTAGTCCAGCAGCTCCTTGCCCAGGGCTGTGCCCAGCTCCCCCAGGGGCCTACTGCTGGGACCATGGCAGGGAACCCCAGTCTGGTGGGACAGGGCTGGTGTGGGGGGTAAACAAGGAGTTGCTCAACCCACCACACACTCACAGCCTCTGCAACCACGGCAGATGTTGTGCAAACAGCTGTTTACTCCAGGGATGGGGCTGTTTTTCACCTCTGTGGCACATTACAGCACTCACACAGCCCCACGCTGCCAAAACCTGGTGGGGCAGCGCAGCCCCCTGGGAGCAGAGTGTCCTGGAGGGGTGGGAGACCTGCCTGAGGAGATCTGGCTTTGCTCCCCATAGAGCTGGGTGCTGACTGGAGGGGGATGGCCAGGGGCTCTGACCACCAACCTCACAACCCCAACAGCCCAAGCAAAGGCATTTTCCCCCAAATCTGCCCTGCCCAGAGTGGGCTGGGCTGCTGGCAGGGATGAGGTGGGGGCTCAGCACACCGGGCTGGGGCACAGGGCTGATGTCTGCCACCAGCCTGGGCTGGGTGAGCTGTCCTTGCAATGTCCCCCTGGGGTGGAGCAACCCCCAGTCTTTGGGGACAGAAGCACAGGGCACACAGGCTGTTTACCAGCCGAGCAGGAGTGTCCGTGGGTAGCCATGGTGACACGGGCATCTCCGTGGGAACCGAGAGCTGTGCTGCAAACACCCAGCTGGACACCAGCAGGAGCCTGCCTCCGGTGGGGCCCCACCACTGGGTCCGTGTGGTGGGATCCCACGTCCCAGTGGGCAGAGGGGACCCTGCCCGTCCCTGGTCTCACTTTGCTCATGCTCCACAGGGAAAGGGCTTGTCCCAGGAGGCTCCAAGCATGCCCATCTGCCCCGGGGTTCCCTGTGAGCAGGGATGGAGGAGACGTGCCTCCGTGACAGTGCTCTCGCTTCCCCTTCAGTTCTGAGTCACCCTCACAAGCCATGGGATGGGACAGGGAATGAGGGAGGGTGCAGGGTCCCACCCCTGCAGAGCACCTGCAGCCAGAGCCGTGGGTCCCAGCTAGCCCAGCAGAGGAGCTTGGCATGGGAGGGTGAACGGGCAGGGGACTGCCAGGGTGCAAGAGCCCAGTGGGTGACAGAGGGTCCCACGGTGGGGCTGTGGCTGTGCAGAGGCACGTGGTGACACGGGCCATGGTGTGGGATAGCACAGGGAGCATGGCTTGGTGCGAGGGTGGGGGGGTGCTCATGAAGCAGGTTTTGGGGTGGGTGGTGGGGCAGTGGGCTCCCCATCCACGGCACAAGAGCCTATCAAGTCCCAGGCCCGTGGGTGAGGAGGAAGGTGGAAAGGGGAAGTGGGGCCTTTCCTGAGTTGCAGAGCGTGGGATGGGGACTGATGGCACTGGGTAGCAGCCCACGGACACAGCCAGGCCCCAGGGGCAGCTCTGGTTGCAATCCACTGTCTACATCCCCACATTAAGTGCTGGGGGCCTCTCAGCAGCCTCCCTGCTCCCAGTGTCTCTGACTCCATCCCTGCTGGGTGGATCATTTCTATTAAGCAGAATAAAGTACATTCCTGGCATGTATCATCTCTGCTGGCAGCAAGAACCAGCCCCCCAGGGGATTTTCCTTTTCTTCTTTTTATTCCCTAAAAAAATAAAATATTGCCATTCATGTAAGATGCAAGATAAGAGTGCAAAGGCTGCTGCAGTCTCTAATGGATCAGGAGAGCTAGTTAATTGCTGCTCAACACGATTAATTCAAACAACCCCCCCCTGCTCAGCCATTAGCAGTGGGGAGGGAGTGGAGGGCTCCCCACCAAGCTGCCTTTTGGGTGGGCAGAGGCGATCAGGAGGGGACCCTCAGCTCAGGACAGCAGCACAGGAGGACACAGGGAACATGGGGAGCCCAGGCTGCCAGTGTGGAGCTGCTCCAGGGACAGGAGCCCATCCAGGTCCCTCCTTTGTCTCCAGGCTCTGGTGACCCACACACCAGGGGTGCCCCCCATGCCCATCCCTGCCATGTGCCACCACCGGCTGCTCCCCAGTGAGGCGGCTGCAAATCAGAGAGGATTGATGGCAGGGGTCTGAGGGGCTGACCTTGAACAGCTCCCAACACCGTCCTGCAATTAATGAGGCAGGAGGATTAATTTCTGTGTGACAGATCTGGGTAGGCCCTGGTGGGCACAGGAAGGGGGAGGAAGGTGAGATGTGCTGCCGTTATTCATCGCTCATCTGTGAGATGCCAAAGGGATGCCAGGGGGCCAAAGCTCCAGCTCAGCAGAGCCATCAAATGGCTGGAGGGGCAAGAGGGAGAGAATTTCTGTGGGACCACCTACAACTTGCCTGTCCCTAAACTCCTGGCTCTCTTGCCCAGGTGCCTGTGGCAGAGGAACCTGCCCATGCCTGATGGTCAAGTCACCTCATCTCCTGACATTGCTGGAAATTCCCACTCCTTTTTGCCAATACACTCCAGAGCTCAGACCTGTGGAGCATCCTTTCCTTCTGCCATTGCTGAAAAGAAACTTTCTTTTTATGCCACCACCCATCAAACCACCAGGGCAGAGGGGGTTTTGCCCCCTCCACCCCCTCTGCCCACAGTGCCAGGCAGCACCTCAGAGTTTGATCCCAGCTGCCAGGGCTGCATGGCCACTCCTGTCACTTCCCAGCAATCAGGCTGCAAGCACAGCACTATTATTTTTCTGCTCTAATAAACACCTCTGACAATAATAGAAAAAAATCAGCTTTCATCTGGAGAAAAGGATACCTGGGAATTATTTACTCAGAGTCAATAGTCACGGGGAGGGGCTGCCAGCCCAGGCAGGCACCAGCAGCTGCTGGTGTCTGGAGCATTTCAAGGAAAAGGGGCAAAGCCCTCCCAAACAATCTCCCCTTGCCCCTGCTCCCCCATCTCAGCTGTGCCCCACAGGAGAACCCCCCTCCTTCTCTGTGTGTGTCACCCTGGGACTGCCTGGCCCCAGGAAGGTAAAGGGGGCTCTGGGTGTTTGAACCATGGGGTGGGAGTCCAGCTTGGAGCTGACACCTCTCCTCTGCCTCTGCTCAGGTCTGTGAGAGCAAGAAATCCATGGTCAATTGAGCTAATCACAAAGGCAATGAAATGTCTGCTCCGTGAGGCTCTAAACATCCCCACTTAGACCCAGTGACACGAAGAAATAGGAATCCAACCAAGCAGCCTCCAAAAGTGCTTTATTCCCCATTATTTTCATTAGCTGCCTTGTAATTTGATTTGTCCCTCTCCTGCTGCTGGCTTTTTCTGTGGCCAAGAGCAGCAACAAATGAGACACCCTCAGATGAGTCCTGGTGCTGCTCGGGGGGGCCAGGAGTGACACAGTTCCCCTGGCTCCAGGGCCGTGTCTGTGCCTGACTGAGAGGGGACTGAGGGGTGGGGGTCCCCAGACCACCCCCACCAGCTCTGATACTGCCCAGATCTCTTGACCAAAATCCCCCGGGGCTCAGGCTGTGGTTGCCAGCGCTGTCAGTGCTCTGCCTGTGGGGCACAAGGCAAGGGTCCCGTGACTGGCACATCATCAGCATCTCCTGCCCCCAGGTGCTCCTGAGCCCCCTGCTCCCACTGACATCCTGTCCCCATTATCCACAATTTCCTTGAAAGCTGTCAGGCCTTGCCAGTGCCCCTTTGCAAATGAAGAGAGGAAGAAACAACCAGGTCTGCATTTATCCCACTAGAAATTAATCCCCCCCTTCTTATTTAAAGGTATCAGTGAATGAGGCCAAGTTGTTAAGTGACAAAAGAAAAATGATTCTTGCCTTCCAGGGTTATTAAAATCATGTTCTACAATTTTAGCAGCCACAAGGAAGCCCAGATAATGACAGATGATGATAATCCATCTCCAGCACAGCCTGGTCTATAATGATACTGCCCATATCTCTTGTATTACCACCAATTACTCAGCGTATAATGAAAATGTACATCCATTCTGGGGAGCTGCATTTGCTGCCTCCGATTCCAATTTCTCCCTTTCCTTCTCCCAGCCCTTGTCTGCTGCAGCTGGAGCCTCCACAGTGCCTGGCTCTGGGATCTGGGCTGGGGGACACAACCTATCCCATGAAGTGCCTCTCACCCTGATGTACCCTACACATGCAGGACAGGAGAGGCTTTGAAATGCAAATTGCAGGAGGAACTGGAGAAGACACAAAGCAAAATGAATCCTCTCTGCTGCATCGAGGTGGCAGCTCACAGGTAACCCAGCTAGGGCTGGGGCAGCCCTCAGGAGCTCCCAGCAGCTGCCAAAATCCACTGTGAAAGTGCACATCCGAGTGCTGAGTTGGCATAATCTTGCTCAGCACAGCATCCCCCTGCCCAGCCAGCACAACCATCCCCCTCAGCACAGCATCCCCCTGCCCAGCCAGCAGCACCCCTGGACCCCAGCCTGGAGCAGAGCTTCCATCACACCCCCAGAGTCACCTTTGGACATTGGGAAGTGCTGGGGTCACACACCTCCACCCCCCACAGCCATGTCTTGGGGAAAATGCACCTCTGAGCTCTTCCATCACCCTCTCTGGAGGCAGCTGTGCCCCCCACACCAGGACCAGCTGCATCCCACAGCAGGGCTTAATCCCATTAAATCAGAGTGGGAATCACTCAGACCCAGACGAGCACCTGATTGCAACTGGATCCACTCCTGCCACAGCACCTGGAAGCTGCACAAAGCTCTCCCTGTGGAAGATTAATACAGATATATATTTCATCTGGATTCCATTATCTTTCACTTTATTCAGGTCAGAAGGCAGGAGACAACATCTTTTAAGATGAAAACATAATCTTTTGGAAAATTGAAAATACAGATCATCGTTTGGGCATGTGACTGTGTGTGCTGCCACTGGCGCCTCCAGCCCTGCTCCAGAGACCCTCAGCCCACTTGGGGGGCAGCTGCACAGGGGACTGTGGAGCAAAGGAGCATCTTGTGCTGACGGAGAGGAGCTGGAAGTGGGAAAGCTCCCGAAAAAACTCTGTGTGTGTGTGTTGATGCATGTGCACAGCATGTGTGCAGGGCTGGCACTGGGGTGGCCCCGCCTGCTCTTCTGACACCCACCCTGGTGAGCACCAAATCTCCCACAAAAAGACAGATCTCCCCATAACGGGGCCAGGCCTCCCTGCAAGTGTTTTTCCTTGGAGCAGAACTCCACAGCCAGTTGGCTCGTTAACACAGATCTCCAGCTAGCAGAACTTGCCTTGTTATTTCTTAAATTAAATGCCTTTATTTTTTCATAACTTCGTGTAATAAATCTGTGTGTGTTTAATACATAATTAAGGGCCCCTCCTGCTTTGTGCTGCTCTGGTACCACCTTCCCCAGCACAACTTTACATGAGTTATTAAAGAACAGAGGTGCATCTATCAATTATTTCATAAATATTAACAAGCCCTTAATGGCTGGAATCCTGGAATAACAAGTTCCCAGGGAGTTAATTTTCAAAAAGGTTGTTAATTGACTGACCTCCAGGCTCTGAGAGCCCACAGGACCTCACACCATGGGTGATGGGAACAGGGTGAACCAGGGCCAGCCCCACACAGGACTAGGGCTGTGCTTCCAGAGGTGGGAACAAGGAGGGGGATCCACAGCCCCCAGATTAGGAACCCCTTTGGAAATGCACCCCCCCAGCCTGCCAGTGGATCTGGTGTGCAGTGGGTGAAGTGGTGATGTCTTGGAGACCTGCAATGACACTGATTCATTGGAGCAATTAAAGCTCTTTCCGGCATTTCCTCAGTGGCATTTTGGCATTTGACTCTCCATGAGTTACAGCACCTTCTTCGCGTGGAGAAATTTATAGCCATGAATTTTGCAGATCCCAGGAGAGCATAATTACCTTCTAAGGACAGGCAGGAGCCCTGGGCAGCAGCTCTGCCTGCAGCGGAGGCGGAGGCAGCTCCAGATCCAGAGAGGGGTGTCCCAGCCGGAAGCACCAGTGAATTCCCACGGGCTGCAGCTTCTGAAAGCGAGAAAACACCGAGTCAAACCCAAGCGGTTTGGCACGGTTTCATTCCACCCTGAAAATTATCTTTTTGTCAAGGGCAGATCCCGTGGATCGGGCGGGAGTTCTCCGCGCAGCATCGCCCCGGGATGCAGCTCTGGCAGCATCTCTGCCCTGCCGGGAGCCCGGGGCTGGAGCGAGGGATGCTCGGGCACTGCCTGGAGCGCATCCACTCCCTGATCCGCTCCCGTATCCCGTATCCCACGGCCGAGGCTGCTTCATCTCCTCCCGGCCATCAGGCAGTACAGCCCCGGCCCCGCAGCACACCCTGGCATGAATATTAATGGCATGCGGGGAGGACACGCACTAATTAAATCAGGGTGACAGGAGAGGGGCTCCCCGGAGGCGCCGCGTTGCCGCTCGCTGACATTAATGCTACTTGGTGTCACAAGGCATTTTTTAATGTAGCTTGCCAGTAAAATAATCAGCCTTCTCCGGGGTACAGAGGCACTTGTTTCTCATCTATTATGATACAGACGTCGCTCCTCAGCTGTCATTAGCGCACGAGAGGAGAGTCGGGGCAACATGTCTGGTATTTTTAGAAGTGTGACATGGATGAGAAACATATTCTTGCCTTTGAAAGGCAATAAACAACCTCTGTCGTGCAACTTCCCTTGGGGGATACGGGAGTGATGGGTGTTGTAGAGCCCACCCGGCCCCATGGTCTGTCCCCGGGGAGCTGGGGCTGATCCCAAGCCTCAGAGCTGGGAGAGGAGTGGAATTTGGGGAGGTCTGGGGGTTTTGAGGGACCCCCACTTCAGTCCCCAGGAGCTGGATGACCTGTGGGTAGGCACTGCAGGGCCCTGGCAGGGATGACTTGGACCAGAGCAGACCCAGCCCTGGCAGTGTCTCGGGGTACCATCACCCACCTGGCAGTGCCAGGGTTGACCTGAGCTGGGGACAGGGCTGGGGGAGGAGGAGTCTAAAGCCCCCCGCAGGTGCAGCAAGGTTTGAAGGTGGCTGCCTGTGCTCTCCTGACCGCAGATCTGAGGCAGTTTATCAATTTCTGTTGTGAGCTTTCAGCTCACCTTCAAAGCCCCTGACTCCGCGGTGAGCAGCCCTGCTCAATTCTGCTCATGCATCTTTTATCTCGAGTGAAAAACGAGGGTTTTTTTCCTTTTCTTTTCACTGTTTGGCTTCAGATAATGTTAAATCTCCTTCTCAAGCAGACCCAGAGGGGCAGCTGCAGCTCTGTTCCCCCAAAAGCACCACATTGATCTCCGGGACTGTGCCCAGTGGCACAAGGGGGGCACAGAGAGACCAAAGGTGAGAGAAGCCAGGCAGCTCCTCTGTGGTGCAGGAATCATCTCCGCATCGTGGTCACTTAGGCACATTATGGACATGAAGCACTAAGAGGAGCCAGACAAACACTTAGAGTGTGTTAAAACCCACCAACAGGTCAAAATGCAACTTCAGTTCCTGTCCCAGTGGGGTCCAACCAAAGCCAACAGGGAGAGCACCAGCATCTGACAGGAGCACAAGGATGTGCTAGTTTGTTTTGGGTTTATTTTATTACAGTTTTTTTTTTCCAAGAGGAAAAAATTGCTATGGCAACTTCTGCAACCGCTGCGCTCCTGGGAGATGGGCTGGAGTGAGACTTGCCACTCATCATCTGACAATGTTAATCTGCAGGATTTACATAGTAATTAATGTCAAGAGGCAATCTACGACTTGAGCAATCAGAGTTTCTGTGCATTAAGTCAGACTCTGCAGACAGCAATTCATAATTGTGGGTAAGAAAGGCATTTAACCCCTCATGGGCTTTCCCTGGGGAGCAGGAGGGCTGAGTAAGCTCCTCCTGACATCGATGTGGTGCACGAAGATCCTTGGACCTCTCCAGCCGTGACCCCATTGGGCTCGAGGCTCTCCCAGCTGCAGCTCCTAAATCCTGCCAATTCCTCTTTGTCCCTGAACTTCATCAGCTGTTCCCTGAGCACACAATTCCTGCTCAGGTTGGGCCTTTCCTGCCCAAGTCACACTGTTTTCCATGGATGCATCATCACCTCAGCACCTTTGGGATTCATCTCTAACCCAGCTTCTCTCAGACCTCACTGCCAACAATAACCCTCCTCTCCCAGCAGCACCAGAGCCACCCCCAGCTTTTTGCTGAGGAGTTGCCCAAGCCCCAGGGCAGTTGTTCAGTATCCCCCATCCCACTCCAGCCATTCCCATCCCCACTTGCAGGCTCTCTGGGAAAGCCACCATCAGAGCCAGGCAGTTCAGGGTAGAGGGATTCGGAAAGGGGCAGTGAGACACCTGGAACTTGGCCCTGGAGGAGAATAAGGGGAATCAAGGGAGGACAGGGAAGCTTTCCACCACAACCAACCCTGTCCTCTGCTGCATCCTGGGTCAGGGTTCAGTCCTTGCCTCCCATAACCCCTGAAAATGCCTGCCTCAAGCTGTTCCTTAAACCTCCTCTGTAAAGGATAAAGCTCCACGGAATCCCAGCTTCCTTTCTTACTCCATCCTTTCAGCTGAAATAAAAAACTTCAGAGGAAGAATAAAAAAAAAAGATCTAATTGATTTCTTCCTTACTAACAAGTCAATCATGAGGGTGGGTTTTTTTTTTAATGACTCATAAGCAAGCTTGACATGTCTGTTAATTAAATAGCCATCCCAGCTCTAATCTGCTGCAAGTTAATCATTTGGGGAATTAAAAGGTGTCAGTGCTGAATTCCTCATTAATGTAAGTGCTCTCCTGCCCTTGCTGGTTGGAGGAGCTGGCAGCTGAGCTTGAGGTGAGGAGGGGACTGAGCCCTGAACACTCCAAACCTGCCCATCCAGCCCAAAACACTTGCCCAGTGTTTCTTCCCACCAAGCCCAACCATCTCCCCAGCACTCCAGCAGCCCTCCCAAGGGGGCAGAGCAATGCTCCTGCCACGGGCTGACCCAGATGGAATGGGGTAACAACCTTGTCCTTTGGGTTTGAAAGCAAGGCTGGTACCTCTGCTCAGGCTCTTTTTTGAAATAGCATCAAAATTAATATTGATGAAGCCACCACAATTTAATTTATTGCCTCAGTGCACACTCCTCATGACCAGCCACGTGCTGGAGCCAATGGCTGTGCAATGGGACAGGGTGGAAGTGGGTCCATCCCAGACACATGGGAGAAGCTATGGGGAAAAAAACCTGTGGAAAGCAAATAAAGAAAAACTTATCCTTCTTGTGGAAATTATCTTCTTGTAGATCAAGACCTTTAGGTTTAAAAACCCTCCTGCAAGGTGTCATCAGGCCATAGGCTATGCTGGTCATGCAGAGGGTCAGAGGATTTACAAGTCCATTGGAGGCTCCTGTGTATTAAACCTTGATTATAAATTCTTCAGAGCCAGTTCTCCTGCCCCAGCCCTATTGCCCCTTTGCCTTCCCAGCTGCTCATCTAACAGCAAACACCGATTTCATGCATTTCCTGCCTTTCTCACCATTTTATTAAGCTAAACAACAAGAGGGCAAACAGGATAACTCTGGTGCTGAATGAAGGATGCAGCTTCATGTTGCTATGTGTGTTGTATTAATCACTTAGTGACATGCTGGCCTGATGCAAGATAGCAAGAGGTAATTAGTTACCAAAATTAGGAGGTGGGCAGATTGCCAGTTGTTTACAGGAGCTGTGGTGATGGGGGCAGTCAGGAGAATTGCCTTTTCCTAGGGATCAAAGCTTGTTTTAAAACATTTGATTCAATTATGAACCAAAGGCCGAGCTCTCAGCGGCAGTGGAACATGAACTGAACGTTCCTGGGGTCCCTACCCCAGCTGCAGTGGGAGTACTGGAGCGTGGGCAGGACCTGGGAATATGGGAACATGTTCTGAGCCTGCACAGCCCCTCACAGTGCTGGAGCTGCTGCTCAGTGCCCAGTCAGAGCATTCCCAGGCACCAAGGTCAGGGTTGTGCAGGAAAGAAGAGGCTGTGGCACAGTGAGGGTCTCCTGCCTCCAGGGCACAGCACACCCTCCTGCCCTCATCCCAAGGGGCAGCCCTTGCTCCACTGCTTCTCTGGAGGGTGTTCCCAGCCACAGGAAACATTCCCTGCCCACATCCTCATGCCCAGCACACAACGCTCACCAGCACTGCAGCTTCCCCACAGCTGGGGCAGGAGGAAGGCGAGGCAGCAAGAGCAGCTCAGAGAGAAGCTTGGGCTACTTAGTGGTGGAATTTAAAAGTTTCTCCTCCCACCCATTCAGGTTTCACTGGCCCCAGATGCAGCACCGTGTACGGGTGAGGGAGGTTGATGAGTGAGCAGTTGGTTGGGGGTGAGCATCCTGCACCTTCCATCCTGCATCCTGCACCTTCCATCCTGCATCCTGCACCTTCCACCCTGCTGTGGGTTCTCCCTGCCCAGGCTCCCCAGAGAAGTCCTGCCTCTTGTCACACCAACACGGCTGTGGCAGGTTGCACTGCCCATTGGGTGGCAAATAGGTCGGCAAAGGGCAAGGAAAGCTGTGACCACACGGAGCTGGGTCCTCTGGGGCCACCCAAAATTCCTGGGTACCACGGACAGAGCAGAGCCCAGCTGGTCACCCAGAGGTGCCCACGGTGCCCCACGGCCCCAGCGTGCAGCCCTGTGGGAGTGCTGGGCTTCGGCTGTGCCAGAAACCACACGTGCCCAGCCATGTGCCCACTGGCACACGTGGCACACGTGGCGTCACCACGGTCAGGAAACCTCCACTCCTCTCTGCAAGAGCCACAGGGAGCACTCGATATTTTCCCTTCGTAGATGCAACTGACGTGGGCAGAAAATATCAGCTGCCGCTTGGTGAGGGGTGCAGAGGCCAACTCCATTAAAGCTGCTGGAATTGGTACATTTGACACGACACTGGCTATAACTTAAAGCCAGAGTATGAATAATAGAGCCCTGCACTCAGACCTGCAAGAGAAATATATCTGATTGTTGGATCGCCTGCTGCACAGAAACAAGCCCAAATCAATTCCTGCGTGTCTGGCGCACGGGCAGAGCCCGGCCAGGCTGCAGCCCTCCCTCCCTCCTCTGCAGCCCCTGCCCCTGGACAAAGAACCACCAGCTCCTCTGGTCGAGGTGCCGAGCCCCAGATTGATCGCTATGTCCTAATCCAATTTGCACATCATTAAGAATGATGTCTGTGCTGGGCGTGCGGAGCCGGAGGCAGAGCCGGGGGCTGCGGGAGGATGCTGTGCCACTGCAGGGCCAGGGCGGGGGAGATGGAATAGAGGGAGGCGGAAAAGGGATGCTGGAAGCAGCAGGAGCATTTCTGGGCCCCTTGTTGGAACCCTTGGGCACCGTCTAGGGAGGTGTCTCAGGGACATCCTGCTGGGGATGAGGGACAGGGGGCTGCACCTCAGAGGTGACAGGTCAAAACAGGAAGGACTAGTTTAGGGATAGTCTGTAGCTTTGGATTTTGGAGCCTCCTCGTTGTTTGCAGGTGTCCTGCAGCAGTGCTGAGCAAAGGTGTCCTGCCCACGAACGCTTCCACTCTGCCCCATCCATCACCTCCCCACGGGGCTCCGCGAGGGTTGGCAAACGGGGGGCTGCTCATTGACAGGGGCTCGGGCTCGGCACGATCTGGGGCTGGAGCGCGGCTGGGAGAGAGCAGCATCTTTGTGCGGGAGAGGAGGACGAGCAAAATCGCTCCGTGGGAGGGAAACGTGGGAGGGCACCAGGATTCCCGTCGGAATTCTCGGGCTCAGGCACGGCGCCTGGCACACGGCGGATCCCTGCTTAATCCTCTCATTACCGAGGTGTTTAAGGAGGGATTACAGCGCTGGGGTTGTGGAGGGTTCCTGCCTCTCGTGGCGAGGTGTTCCCCACGGTGAGGGGCTTCCCGTGTGCCACCCTTGATCACTGTCGCTGCCCCGCTGGTTTTTACAGCAGGAGACAGGACTGATCCATCTTGTAAAACGCCTTTGTCAGAGGAACCGGGGAGCGTTTCAGGCGTAAGAGTGGAATCAGAACGGACCAAGGGTGGTGAAAAACACACGGCATTTATTCACTGCGGCGAGAAGTTAAAGCTTGACACCCATCCCCTCCCCGTAGGCTGGGACTGGAGAGTGGCCGGGGACGTCGGTAGCGGAACAGAGGGAGCACGGACACTTCCATCATCTCCAAGCCAGTGCCTGCTTGTGGCAGTCCCGAGGGCAGAGGAATAGGCGCAGGTTGATCTGAAATTAATATTGCTTGAAAAGCGGGTTTCAAACCACCCCCAGACACCAGGTTTTCCAGGCTGGCAGCTGAACTGACAGAATCCCTAATTCACTATCCCTTCCCGGGGACTGGGAGCCTGCAAGGTGCACTGGGCTTGGGCTGCCCCCCTTCCTCCAGCAGTCAGCAGGGCTGGAAACACTCTGTAACCAGAAATAAAGTTTATGTTCATTTAACCGTTTGTTTGCATTGTTTAGTTTGTTTCTTTACCTTTATTTTTTCGATTTATCTGTTTATTTACTTCACTTTCTTTGCTGAAAGCCCCTGTTCCTGGTTTGGAGAGGGGACAAGTCTGTGAGTCTGGCTGATGAGACCTGGCACAGGTGACACGTGCTGGTGATGGGGACAGTGCAGCCTGTCCCACTGGACCGGCCACAGCCCGGTATAAAGGAAATAAAGGAGCCAAGGACAGGGTCTCCAGAGCGGTGCCACGACAGCGGTGACAGGGCTGGGACAACCCGACGGTGACAGCCAAGCCTCGGGCATCCCCTGCAGGGGAAGTGACGGACACAGCTCTGCCCATTCTCTGCCCACTCCTCCCACTGCCTTGCAGTGCCCAGGGCCCAGAGCCAGTGTGTGGGACCCCTCTGCCCGTGTCCCCCGTGATTCACAGCTCCTGCTTGGGCCGTCACACCTTGTCTCCTGCCCGAGGGACCCTCCATCCTCCTGTTCGGGGGGTGCCCATTGGGAGCATCCTCAGCCCCCACGGGGTTCAGCTCCTGTGCTGCCCCTGCGCTGGTCCACGCTCTGCAAAGCTAAAATGGGCATCCCCAGCCCCTCGTAGCTCACGCTGGGCTGTCCGAGGGTCCGTCCCCAGCCTCCCGAGCTCCGGCAGCTGCAGGGCTCGGTGCCGCAGCCAGGGAGCACGATTGCAGCGTTCTGCTGCTTCATCGCGCCGTCCAGGCTCTGGCAGCGACGGAGCAGACGAGATCAGCCCAGCGTGGTCCCTCCCTGTCTCACCCAGCCCCGGAGCCCACCCGGCACCGCCTGGGGTCGGCACAGCCGCCCCAACGAGGGGGCTGCGAGTGCCGGGTCCCCGCAGAGCCCCCAAAAAAGGAGCAAGGGCAGGGTGACAATGAAGCGCACCAGGGACCTCCCGACGCACCCCTGGCCCCTGTGCCCTCCCAGCTCCTTCCAGGGAAATTCTCCAGGAGTAATTGCAGAATCCTCTGGTGCATCACACGCAGCCCACGATGTTATTAACTCGGCAGCCAGGAGCTGGCAGGAAAGCAATCGGGCTGTTTCCCCAAGACTGAGCCGGGGATAATTGAGTTGAATGGGAAGGAATCGCTGCTCTTTGTTACGAGATGATCTTCCAGCCCTTCCATACTGATCTCATTTCGGGTTATTCAAACAGACTTTTGAATTAAGAGATAAAGTTGTTTCAAAAGGCTCCAAAGCTCTTAGAAAAACTTGGAAAACCTTTCTGTTTACACATAACCCTTCTCCTGGTGTCAGGGCTCAAGCTCCACACTATGTGTAAACACCTTCAGTGGAGAGATGCCCCAAGAGTGGGATTTGAGCTCAGCCCAACACCCCAACACCCTTGAGGCCCCAATTCCAGCCCCCCAGCCTGGCTTTCAGTGGGTGCAGGTGGATGGGGGGGCTGCAGCATCAGCTGGGGGGGTCTCACTCCTGAGAGTTGTGGGGCAGGTGAAACGCACTCTGCCCATCCCATCCTGTCCCTCTGTCCCCCCGTGGTGAGAGCAGCCCCGTCGCAGGGAGGAGGAGCTCAGGGAGGGATCCATGGAGTTCATATTATGGAAAGTACAACGAGCTGGCAGAAAATCAATGCTGAGATATGGCCAGCTGTACTCCCTCCCTTAACTAGCTCCTATAAGACTGTTTAAAGATGCAATTATTTAAGGTCAGGGAGGTCAGGTACACAGCACAATACTGCTGAAAATTAATTACACCATGTAATATTGTTGAAAGTTAAGTACACAGTGTAATACTGCTGAAAATTTTCTTGTTTGGGCTGTTTCGCCCCATTAACGAAACCTCCTTCCTGGAATTTGTCTGAGCTGTGAATTAGCTCATTTTAAATGCGGGAGAATCCAGGGTACTCCCTCCCTCCAAGCTTCAAGACATCAAAAATCCACAAAAATGTTCACCACTTGCAGTAAGCCCACAGGAGATTGTGCTGCTGGCGGCAGCACTTTGGCCTGTGCTTCACAGGAGCCAATACATCAGCTGGGGAGAAACAATAATCTTATCAAAACACAGGCTTTACTTCATAAATACATCCAGGTTGGAGTGAAATAGGGCTCTGCAGGAGGAGGGCAGAGTATTTGGATTGATTAAGATGCCAGTCACAACAGGGTTGCTGTCATCTTCCCTGCACACACAGCAACAGGTCCCAGCTCCTGCCAGTGCAAATGAAACCCCTTCAACAATAATGTCTGTGGGAGATGAAGCTCCCCAAGTGCTCCCTCAGTTCCCCTTCATTAGCTGCAAATGCCCCTGCAAACATGTGTAGCCAGGTGAAACCATGAGAGGGACCACGGGCTGGGGACCCCCTTGCCAGGGTAAAGCCCTGGGTGCTGATGACAGCAGGTCATTGCTTTGGGCTTGGAGGGAACAAGGAATGCTGGAAAACATGTGGAAACAAGCAAGTGATGAGAAGAAAATTGATGCCAAGACAGCACAGGACACAGAACAGATTAAATGTGGAGACTGACGGTGTTGGGTCCATTCACAACAACCAAACACCAGCACTGACAGCCCAGAGCTGATGGAAATGGAGCATTTATACTGAGTTTATTATTTTATTTCACATAAAGTGATGCTGCTAAGATAACAGGCTCTTCTTCCCACTAAAATAATAAAACTGATATTCAGAGAGTTTGGAATTATTTTATGTGAATTCACACCTTAAGCTCCCAGCAAAAATCAGGCTGTACCTGGGAATTGGTTGTGCCAGGAGTGCATGGGGAGCTGTGGGGGCTCTGAGGGTCACTGATGCCGGGACCAGCCAGGGCAAAGCCACCCATGCCCTTTCTCTGAGCATGTGAGGGACCCTCACTTGTGACAGCTTTGTCTAAAAATGATCTATTGCCCCAATCTGGTCTTTTTGATGCAAAGTCCCAGGTGGGGGGGTTGCCAGCACTGGGACTGCTCAGCCACTGGTTCTTCCCAGGTTTGGTGTTTTCCATATCCTCATTTGCTCCAGGATAATTTATACCTGGTTTTCATCTCTAATTAAAGAGAAATAAAACTATGCTTTAAAACACTCACCTCTCCCCCTAAAAGTCCATCCTTGAAAAGATGCTGAATCCAGCTGAGGTAGTCAGCCTGTTCTGTGACACCGTTCTCTCCTGGTTCTTGTCCCTGTCCATCCTGGCTCCTGTCATGATTCCCATCTTATCCCTGCTTCTCTGTCTCCTCTGCTTGGAAGGAAGAGGTTCTTTATCCCTAAACCTGCCTCGTTTTGTGGTCCCAGCAGGAACCTCAGCTGCTCTGGGACCTCCACAGCCTCCTGCAAAGTCAACGATAACAAAGCCAGGGCCATGGTTGAATTAATTTTGCTTCAAATCCAACAAAAATTTGCAAGAAAAAGAATTAATTATTCACTAAGCTCTAAAGATAATAAAGATTAAAATTAAGCTTGAATTTCAATACAGAAAGTAGTTCCTCTCCTGTTCAAACATAAATTAGGAATGCAGATAAAATGCTACACAACTCAAAATTCATTTTAATTTCTAAGCAGCCATACAATTTTCACAGGCACATAAGTAATTCCACATCTCATCCAAGATGACTGTGCTGGCACTGTGGGTAACCAGCTCTGGAGTAACACACCTGGATGAAGGAAGAGCTGCTCATACTCTCCTGGACAGGATAAATCACAGGTTCATTTGGGTTGGAAAAGATTGTTAAGATGATTGAGTCCAACCATTAACCCAGCACTAACCCTTGTCCTCAGGTGTCACATCCACGTGGCTATTAAACCCTGCACACCTGCCCTCGTCTGGTGCCTGTGCAGCCCCTGTCAGCACTGTTGGCACCCAGGCACTGTGGCTTGGGAAAAGCAGCAGGAATTCTTGGATGCTGGAATTTTATGTACTTGACAGCTGTTGCCTCCCTCGGTATTCACAAGGTTTGAGCTGACCCTCTCCCTGACCAGGGCATTGTCCTACCTGTGGAGATTCCAGCACCTGCCTCTGGCTCTGGGGGACTCAGTCACGATCGTCCCAGCACCTGGGGATGGATCTCTCATGGGAACAGCCTCTGGGAGCAGCAGTCACCAGCCAAGGACTATTTGATCTTCCAGAACCCAGCCCAAGGTTTATCTAGTTACCCTCTGAAGTGGGTGGAATATGGAGTTTTTCCCACTTCCAGCCTGGCTGTTTCCCAATGCAGCCTGAACAGGATGAGACAGGAGCTTGGCTAAGCAGTGCCATAGGCACTGGATAGGCTGGAGACAATGGGAGCACCTCCCTTTTCACTCATCCTCCTGGCTCTCAGTGCTCCCTGTGCCCTCTTAAAGGTGCTGGCCATGCCCTTGGATGGTTCCAGTGGGATTTTTGGTAATTCTCCAGATCCAACTGCTCTGGCTGCTGGTGGGAGCAGTGCGAAGGAGGCACCTTGGGATGCTCCTGTCATAGAATCCTAGAATAATTAAGGTAGGAAAAGACCTGCAAGTTCATTGAGTCCAACCTTCAACCAAACACCCCTGTGCCTACTAAATCATATCATCCCATGCCACCTTTAGGGGTGCCAGTTTTGGGAGAGCCACTTTAGTGCTGCAGCAATTAGTCCCTGGAACAGCACGGAAACAAGAGGGGGACAATTATCTGCATTTTTGCCACGTATTTTTGTAAGTGTTGTGCAGGGAGAGAATAAATGTGTGTAGAACAAATTAGTTTGTGGTGAGACGTTGCTGCTGGAATGTTCAGCTGCAGATAACACAGGGAAAGCTTTTGAAACCAAATGCCCAGCTGCAGCGACAGGGAGAGCGCCGTAAATGCTGCTCAGAACAATTTGAACAATTAATTTCAGCATTTAATGGGCACTTGCACTATCTACTGGAGCAGAAATGAGAACGTGTCTTCCATTACCTGCCACACTTCCCCTATTCCTCATCTCACCACCATTCCCCGGGGGCAAAACGAGGCATATGGTAATTGAAATTGCAGCACAGCTGCAAAAAGAAGGGGAAAAAAAAAAAGAGGTGGATTTCAGGTTTTTGTCGACCCTGGTTTCCACAGGGGGAGTGTGATACTCGACTATTTACAAGCAGAGAAGTGTCAGGGGACACAAAGGCTGTTGCAGAACGAAAACAAACAAACCACAGCCGCGTTCTGCCATCAGAGGTGGAAAGTGAGCCCGTATTATTTTTGCTTGTTAATCAGTGTAAACTGGTTCTTTTTCCACGGAGAGAAGAGGAATGGGGCAGGAAAGCTCCCACTTCACAGGGAATCCTCCTGCACCCTCCGAGCCATGCCATGCCTGCAGCTCTGGGCGGGTGATGCCCAGAGGATCCAGGATGCTCCAGCCAATATTTGGGGCTGGAAGATGCAGATTTGGGGCTGCAACACCACATCCTGCACACGTCTGTCCACCATCCCTGCCTGGTCCCCACCGTCCCTCCCCGATTCCCACCGTCCCTCCCTGGTCCCCCCTGTCCCTGCCTGGTCCCCCGTGTCCCCTCCTGCCCCGGACTCTCTCTGGAGGTGGCAGCAGTCGCCCGCGGTGCCCCAGCGCTGCCCATCACCCTGTGGATGAAAACACTGGTTGGAAAAGGCTCCTGGCCCTGGGCAGGGAGGCTGGGAGGGTCTCTGGGACGACGAGAGCAGCTGAGAGGGGAAAAAGCCAAATGTTAGTGTTCTGTTCAACAGCAATTGCCTTAATTTGCTTCTTTCAGTAACAAGAGGCAGGCTCAGGAGTCCTTTTGCTCCTGCCATTTGCTTGCTATCAAGATAGCAAAACCTCCTTGGCCTGAAAATGATTATTTTTCTTGACAAATCCTCCTGCTGCTGCTTTTTCTATTAATCTCCCTCTGTCTCTTCAGAGCAAAGAGAATTACAGCGGCTGCTCAGAGCACGTTGCTCGTCTGTCCTTGAACCCGGCTGGCAGCCTGTTGTTAACAGAACTGAGCAAATAGCAGAGAAAGGAATTTCTACAAATATTCTCTCAAATGTGAAAGCAGATTTCCATCCAGCAGCACAGGCAGCTCCTTTGTGGTCCCAGCCCGGGAACGCCGCAGCATTTGCCCTGAGCAAGCAGAAACACAGGAAGCACAACTCATACTTCTGTTGACTCAAACAGAAAGTGTTATTCTGACTAAAAAGACCTGCTTTGAACAATGATTAACTGGTGATTAATTACAGAGTTGGACAAAAGGGGTGGAGGTGGCCATGTGTCTCAAGTCCTGACCTAGCACTGGTCCTGAGGTCCTTACCCCCATTCACATGCCAGGACAGACCTTGGGCATCCTTCTCACCGACTTCAACACTGCACAAGAGCCTTAAAAAATGGATCTGTTTGGCAATTCAGACAAGACAGGCATCCAGAATTTGGGATCCAGGTTTAAAGCCCCTATTACTTTCTGCTGAACACTTAGGAGAGCCTAATCCAATTGGCCATATGGCCCTGGGCTCCCTCCAATCTAATTCACCCATCCCTTGGGCATATTGGAGGGAAAAGGAGGGGGGAGGGAATTGGAAAAATGTAAATCACATTTTAATAGACTCATAAAAATACACAAAGTGATGACCGAGAAAACTTATCAGATTTTATGGGCATGTGGGTTGCTCGGCAGAATATGGAAATGCCACTCAGACAGCAAAGCTGTCCTCGGGAACTCCACAACATAATCCAATTTGTGCCGTGCGCGAGACGGAGCAGCCGGAGCGATTCGAGCCGTCGGCATCACTGTCACCTCTGCTTCCCCCGAGTGCCACTCAGGGCGAGCAGGAGCTGCCACAGCTTGGCAAAGCTCAGCTCAGCAAGGCTCAGCTCAGCAAGGCTCAGCTCAGCAAGGCATGGCTGAGCAGAGTTCAGCCCTTCCGTACAGCTGGGCCCTTCCCGGGATGAAGGGCTGGCTGTGCCCCACATCCCAGCACCCTGAGGGTCACAGGATCACTTAGGTTGGAAAAGCCCTCCCAGATCAAGTCCAACCTGTGACCAATCCCCCACCAGAGCACTGAGTGCCACGTCCTCGGGCACCTCCAGGGATGGGTCCTCATGTCCCAACACCCCAGGGGTCAGTCCAGCCACGATGCAGAGCGGGAGGGAGAATGGGAATGGTGTCAGGCTTCCCTGGCCACAGCAAAGGCATCTTAGAATCATGGAATCAGAGAATCCTGAGCTGGAAGGGACCCACAAGGATCATCCAACTCCTGGCCCTGCACAGGACACTCCAATAATCCCACCATGTCCCTGACAGTTCTGTCCAGATGCTGCGTGAGCTCTGGCAGCCTTTGGGCTGCGGCCACTGCCCTGGGAAGCCTATTCAGTGCTCGACCACCCCCTGGAGGAAGAACCTTTTCCTGATATTTAGCCTCAACCTCTCCTGACAGCTCCAGTCATTTCATGTTGGTTACTGGCATCCAAAGTCTGCTCACATGAGAGCGAAGGGGAGGGAAGGAAGGTGTTAAAACACACATGGAGGTGATTTATCTCAGGGCTGCAGGGCCCTGATCAGTGCAGTGCAACAGAGAGGAAAGGATGTTTTCTGCTCCTGTTTCCACACACTGATACCCTCAGAGCCTCTGAGGATGGGGCTGGGGCTGCTCCTGCAGGTGCCATCCAGCCCCACTCCTCCAAGAGCACTGTCCAGTTTGGATACTCCCACCACTGGTGTTGCGGAGCCCAATGGACACAGAAGTATCTTCTCCTGGGAAAGCCTCTGGGGTGAACAATTTTTTCAAAGAGTGGAGGATTTAGCCAGAAATGGGAATGCAGGAGCCTTTGGCAAACGCTTTGAGACACCATTTCCAGGTTCCTGCAGGCTGCATGGCTGCACAGTGTTCTCAGCAATGGTAATTCCACCAGTGACTGTTGCTGGGAACAAAGGGAATGTTCGAAGCCTTGACAGATGATAGTAGAGGAGAAAATAGGTGTTGTGCAGGTGAGCTGGTGAAGTTCATCCCTCTAATTGCTCTGTAATTGTGCTGCCTCACAGTGGAGCTCTCTCCCGAGCCTGGTTTTGCTCAAACAAGGCTTACAAAGAGCTATTTGTTGGAAGAATTTAATTTTTGCCATTATGTTGTCCAGCACAGTCCAGCTCTGGGTACTTACCACCAATTATCCGTCTGGTATAAAGCTAATGTTGACACAGAGGTCCTCGATGCATCGACTCTGGGAATCTGCCAGGAAGGCTGGTTTCAAGCAGAATAATTAGTGGGCACAGATATCCCTGTAAGATGCCCTTGAACTGATGGACTGTCTTTATTCACTGGGATGTGATCAATTCTGAGGTTTTTCTTTTAGACAAGCCCTTGGATTTAATTCCATTCTGTACAGTAAGGATTTCTTGTCTGAAATTCACTTTGCATCAGGAGAGCCCTGCCTGAGCTCCCCCATTAGCTATTCTTTCCCCTCATCTCAGGGTCTTAAAGCACTTTACATGGATTAACTAATTAGCTCTCTTCATAACCCAGGCTTTAAGTTAATTTCCCTGTGTGCATTATAAGGATGATGCCAAGGAACAAGTCTCCCTTCCCCCAGCATTTTTCACCTCCTGCTGCTGCAGGTAACTCTGAGGTGGTTTGGGTTAGAGAGAAAGGAGCCTAAAATCCCATGGGGGGATGACATGAAACCAAGCAGGTCTGAATCCCACACTACCTCTCCTACCCTGCTTGGTGCAGGTTATGTGTTGGGGAACCTGCCAAGAGGCAGGATCATGACCAGGAGCACACTGAACTCTGGGCTGAGCTGTCATGGTTCCAACAATCACTGCACTGGCACCAGGCATGTGTGGCTTCAAAGAGAGGTTTGAAGATGAAAATTGAAAGTATAGAGAAACCAAAGGGGAAAGGCAATGCCGCGGGGTCACGTGCCAGGCAGGGGCTGCCACCTCCTTGTGAAGTTCTTTGTGTCCTTGGAAGTCTCCTAAAGCAGGAGTCCTGTGTCCACACCCCATCTGGGAGGGTGCAGGCTTGCCTGTGGACACAGGGGCTCCCAGGTGGCTGCAGGATTCCTCTCTGAGCTGATCCAGCAGAGATCCTGGACCAGAACAGGCTGCTCCAGCTGTGGGGAGCATCAGTCCTGGTTGGCCCTCTCCCCTGTCCCTCCTGCACCTGGGAATTGCTGCAACACGAAGGATCCTCACTAATGGGTGTCCACCTGCAGAGATGAATATATCCATGTAATATCCAGCCATGCAGCTCCCCTGTTACCTTTGGAAATGAACATCAAACATGAGCAGCACCAGGGCAAGGCAGAACATGGCAATGGCAATTCCCTGCTGGGACAGAAAGGGGGTGACCATGTGCAAGAGCACAGCAAAGGGGACGTCCCAGCCTGAGGGATGGCAGCTGCCAGAGGCCATTTGGTAATTTGAGCATTATAATTTTATTTTTATTAATGTTTATGCCCAAATTTCTCCTGCCGCCATTCACCTGGAGCAACTCTGGTGCAAGCCAAGGAAAAAGCTTGGGTGTCTGTGCCTGTCTTGTCTCTCTCATGGTCTTCCTAGGGGCTGTGATTTTATGTTCGTTTATAGATAATTTCCTTGGCCCCTGAGTTTACCAACCACTCTGACTCTCTGTACAGGCAGGGCTCTGTGCAGTGTATGTGGAGGGTTGTTTACATTTGCTGATACACTCTGGAGGCAACACGAACAATCACTGCCATGTATTAAATGTTGCAGTGCAAAACAGGAGGAAATTTATCTTTTATTTCTCTCCCTTTATAAACTCCTACTCGTGTTCTTTGATGTTGTTGTAAGTTATGAAAAAGTTTATTTTTTAGGAATCATGTTCCACTTTAGCATCCAAAAAAAAGAGCAGCGTGTAAAGGGAGGATACAATCCCTCCTGGCAGATCCTGGGAAGGAGTGGGCACAAGGGTGGGGAGAGATTTATCTGAAGGAGGAAGGGAGTGAAATACAAGGCTGGGATTTACACTAAACAGCAGGGAAATGTGTGAGCAGGGAGAGCCCTCAGGCACAGAAGAGCTTCCAAAGACAAGGGATGTCACGCTGGGATCGTAAAATTTGGGAAAAATTGATAAATTGCAGAGCATAGGAAGCTGGCAGGGATTCTGGACCCCAAATTAAAGGAGGTTTAATTTGCAATGAATCTCAGGAGCAAGCAGAGCTCTGTCTCCTTTGTGTCCCTTTCCTCTCGGCCGCAAAGCTCCATGGATTTAGGAAGCCTCTGGCAGGGGTGAGCAGTGACACGAATCCCCTGAGCTCCTGAGGGTCTCTCACGGGTCACAGGGAAGTTAATTCTCCCTCTGATGAGGCCCTTGGTGACGGTCACTGCCCAGGGAACAGGCTCAGTGCAGGCTGGTGGCCTGAAGCCTGGCTGGGGTGGGAGCAGGTGGTCTGGTCACGGCATCATCATTTGTGTCTCTAAAAAGTGACCTTTCCCCACCTGGTCGGAGGGGACTGAGTGACAGCATGGGGCTGATGGCAGCTGTAAATCTTGGGCCAAGAATGAGTTAGAGATGGAAATTCATCGCTGCACCTCCAGCAGGTGGTAAAACCCATTGTAAATCTCTGAAAGGCTTGTCAGGACGCTAATGGATTGAGCTCCTGATGCTTAAATTTCACAGCTCCCCATTCTCCCAAAATGTCACCTGGAGGACTCTGCAGAAGGACAAGGGGACAGAAATGAGCCCCTTTGGCCTTTGGTGAGCTCTGACGGGGGAGACAGCCCCAAGATCTGGCTCTAGAGGTGAGGGATAGGGGCTTGTAGCCAGGACACAGGCTGGGACTTGCATGAGGAGCTCAGCTCCTGCTCCACCAGCAGATGCCATGAGGTGTGGGTGACCTCCACTGCCCAGATGGACACCTGCCCCTCACCTCCACTCTCTGGATGGGTGTGCATCCCACTGGCACCTCCCTGCTGCTCCCTCCCCTCTTGCCCTGCCTTTGGGCACCGGGACAGGGCTTTCCCCAGCTCCAGCCCCACATCTGGGGGTGCAGGGGGTGGTCTGCCCTCACTGTGCCCCTTCCAGTGAATCCACTCGCCCCATGGATTCACAGCACAGACTGAAAGAGCCAAACTCATCTGCATGTGGCACAGGGAAGGTGTTGGGGCTGACCTGGAGCCTGGCAGCAGCAGACAAATGGGCAGGGGGGGTGAGTGGCATTAACGTGCTCAGAGCAGCATTAATTTTACCTCTGCCTTGCCCAGGTGAGCAGCGCTGCAGCAGCACCTCCCTGAGAGGAGGAATGATGAACCCTATTTATCTTGTCTGGCATCTCAGCTCTGGAAGCATTTTTAATTCCGTTTCTCCATTTCCCCCCTCTTTTTGTCTTCCTGGATGTAAGTTCCATTAAAATCTGTCTTGTTGGCTGCTTTGTCGAGCCCAGCGATGGCAGCCAGGGGAGAAGGATTTCAGGTATTTCTCTTCTGAAGGTCTGTCCTGACTCACAGCAAGTTAACCCATTGCTATTTCTAGGTTACTTCTGTTGTATTTTCTTTCGTTTCTTTGACTAAATACAAGGCAAAGGAAGATTCTGATCTTGCAAAAGGTCTGAGGTCAGAGAAATTGAAAAATTAAAGGACTGTTATTTTGTTTAGTCCTCATATCCCTTCTGTAAAACCAGCTGTGGATTTGCATGAACAGATCAAAGGGGCCAAGGAAACATGAGTGACTGGGATCCACCTCACTCCTGCCATGCTGTGCCCAGATTTCCCAGTGAGTCCTTCCTGACATTGATGGGGAGGCAAGTGATGCTCTGCCACGTCTCCCTCAGGGCAAGTGAACCCCTGGGAGCCCCTTTCGGAGTCAGTTGTGCCCTTCTGTGGCTTTCAGGAGTTGGGGCAGCTGCCCCCAGACATGCCAGGGTGCCTGGGGTGGGGAGACAGCAGCAGCTCTGGCCAGGCAGCAGCAGCAGAACACGGAAGAGGGAACACAACACAGACACTTAGGAAAAGGAAGCTTTGTTCCTAAACCTGTTTCTGATCAGCAGCCCCAATTCCTGCCCTCTCCTCATGGCTTGTGCCACTGACCTGAAGGTGCATTTTACAGCCACTGTCAAACCACTGCCCCTGGGAGCTTTCAGTGCATGGACTGGCTCTGGTGGGACTGTCAGTATTTCCAGTGGGCAAACAGTGAGAAACAACATTTTTAAAGAAATCTTATGGAATTTCAATTTCAATATTTCAAAATCAATGCCATTGATTCTGAGTCACTTGGACTGCAGCAGCTGAACCATTACTGGTTTGTGTCATTAAGGACTGGGGCAGGGATCTGTGTGAACCCACAAGGCAAGGGACTAAACATTAGGGCTGCTTTTTCCCTTTGTATTTAGCACTGCCTTCCTTTCCAATAAGCTGCTGCACAACAGGAGAGCCCAATCAATTAAAATAATGTAAATGAAGAGTGGAAAAATATTAGGCATAAAGACACAAGCTGAAGGGATTTGCTGCTGCCAAGGGTCACAGTGGGAAGCTCCAGAGCAGCAGCTGTTGGTGCTGATGGCTCAACCCTGCCAGGACTGACTAACAGCTGCCTTTAGGGTCAGGATGGATGCTGAGTGTCCCCACGGGCATCTCCACAGTGGGAGGCAACCCCTGATTGCAGCCACACCACAGGACAAAACCAGGCACCAGAGAGCACCTGCTTCCCACCGCGGGGACCACGGCACAGGGACATCACACACCATCCCCCTTTCCAGGTGTCCCTAAACCCCTCCTCAGTCTTCCCCAAGCATGGAAGAGGCCACAGCACCCAGAGGTGAATGCTGAGGGGCAGCAGGAGACCAGGACACCTGCTGGGGAGATGGGCAAAATCCTCTTGTCACCCGGGCTGGGAAATCACGTTCAGCCAGAGGGAAAACAAGCTGTCAGGGATGCGTGAATGTCGGTGTGCAGGTCGCCTCTGCACAAAAGGAATATCATAGCATGCAAATGTCGTTTGTATTGTGATCATTAGCTCAAGCTGTGGGAGGTGCCTTATATCAGTTAAATTCTTTCAGGGGCTCCTGCAGAGCCGCCGAGAACTTCTTAAGTGCACTGTGGCATTTAAGAGATTGCTGCCTGCTCTGAGCAGATGTTCCACGGATTATTCAGCTCAGCGTGCAAGACAGCTTCGAATTAAAACAAAAAAAGCTGCAATATTTATGGGCTGCTCTGCATGTGCTGGAAAACTGAGAGGAGCACACCATGTCTGGTAGTAAAGGTACACCCAGCAGTGTACCTGCAAACACCCAGAGCTGGGTTTCAAAGGGAGAGGCAGCAGTGGTGGAAGCTGGTGCAGGGGTGGCTGAATTAGCATTTCTTGAATATTTACACTCATTTACACAATTCTTCCCCGTGAGGGTGGTGAGTTGCTGGCACAGATTTTTAGAAGTTTACTTCTGCCATTCTCCTTGGCAGCACAGACACGGACAGAACCAGCTGCCCATGCCCTCAGCCAGCCTTCCCCCACCGTGCCCAAACACGTACTGAGGAAAGAGCAGCAGAAGCACAAACAGCCCTCGCCTGCCCTTCCCTCCCTCGCTGAGCCAATCTCAGCTTCAGGGAAGCAGCTGATGCTGGACCATTTCTACCCAAGTGCTCCTCACCCCTACCTGCTCCTCTTCCTCGTGCTTCCCTTTAAATCTGCTGCACACACAGCTGCCCTTTTCTCCCTTGGATGAGTTTTCCTGTTATATCCTTTCCCTTTTTGCAGGGGCTCAGCTCTTACTTCCAAGGCTTCCTCCAGGAGCTCAGGTGTGGAGAGCTGGGAGGGGGTGGCACGGGGCAGGGTGGGGGGCGGGTGAGTTCTGCACTCAGGTCTTTTCGGGGTCAATTCTTCGGGATTCCCCCTTTTGTATTCCCTGGGAATCCTCTCCAGAGGCTCTTCCAAGTACCCGTGCCCTGAGTGCGGCTCCGGGCCGGCCCCAGGAGCAGTTTGCTGCTGCGGAGTCGCTATAGGTGGCAGCATTGGAGAGCCAGAGGCTCCTCGGCTGGGCTGGCTGGGATAATTCATATAGAAAACAGCAGAAAAAGCGATACAGGTCATGCCGAGCACAAACACTTCCCTCACTGGAGCTGCTCCTCCAGGAGTGGGGCTGCTCTCAGAGGCTGGGCTTTCCATCAGGAGCAGCTGAGAGCTGATGCACCGGGGCAGGCTCTTGGTGCCTCGTCCTCCTCCTCTGCCCTGAGGTTTGGGTCACTGTCACCTTCCCCAGAGAGGTCTTCTTGCCCGAGGCAGCCCTGGGGATGCTCCAGCGGCAGTTTGGGAATGCTGCACGGGGCATGGCGAGCTCTCCCAGGGAGGTTTCTCCGAGCCCTCCCGACTCCAATATTTACAGTGACTGACGGTAACTCAAATGCGGTTTGTGATTCAACCTGATGAACCTGAGGCCCTAAATCACAGGAATCTGCCAAGTGAAGCACTTTAACCTCTGCCCTCGCTGCCATAAACAGCGAACGGCTGCGGCTCCTGGGAGCGTTTAATGAACTGCCTGACGCTGCCAACAGACTTGCTAATGCTCCGTGTCCCTCCTCTGCAAGTCCCCTGCCCCCTTTCCCCGAGCTTTCTGCAATGTTTTCTTGTAATTGCTGCCCTTCTGGTGGGGAAAACTGCAGAGAAGAGCAGCTGGGCAGGCGAGGGGTTTTTTAAGTGCCACTTGCCTGCGGTTACGGCCGTCTGAGCGGGACCTGGGACGTGCCCGGCGGTGGCTGTGCAGGGGCAGGGAGGGAAGGGAAAGTTCCTTGGTCCCCCCCGCTTCTTGGAAGGGACAAAGGGCCAGAGGAAATGCTCTTTGGGAACTACTTTGTGCCCTACAGGGGAAGGCTGCTGAGCAGCAACAGACAGGGGCAGCTTCTGGAATTGAGTTTGGAAGGCAAATGACTCCTGAGGGCACCAACTGTGAGAACAGACCTGGGCAAGACTCCGTCCAAAGCCTCTGTTATCTCAATGGGTTTCCTATTTATTTTCCAGGCACAATACACTCTGTAACCTCAGAGTTTTTCTCAGAAAGGAAATTCCTTCCTTCCTTCCTTTCCTTCCTTTCCTTCCTTTCCTTCCTTTCCTTCCTTTCCTTCCTTTCCTTCCTTTCCTTCGTCTTTGCTTCCAGAAGCAATTACATTCTGTCCCTTAACTGGATTAGGTAACTTGATAAAACTCCAGTGGAGAAATATTTGCTTGTATTTAATCATTTGTTGACTTGGCACCTCGCAAAATAAAGCAAAATTAAATAAAAATGTGTAAAGGGCAACCTGCTTGCTGATAAATCCAGCCCACTCTGAGCACTTTATTACAGAAGCAACGATCCATTAGCTCACACATAAATTAGAATTGTGCATCCCGTTTATGGAGTTGCAAATTGTCAGCTGCTGCTGTTGTGTCAAAAATAGGCTGTGCCAGGAATGAAACATGGTTGTTGTCTGAGCTGCCTGCCCTGGTGGATGAAGGCCAGGCAGTTCAGGGTTAGGCAGGATGAAAAGCAAAAGGAATTCAAGGCCTTTAATTTTTTTCATAGAATATCAGAGAATCATAGAATGCCCTGAGCTTAGAGGAACCCACAAGAATGAAGTCCAACTCCTGGCCCTGCACAGACACCCTAACAATCTCACCCTGTCCCTCAGAGGGTTGTCCAAACCCTCCTGGAGCTCTGGCAGCCTTGGGGCTGTCCCCACTGCCCTGGGGAGCCTGGTCAGTGCCCACCACCCTCTGGGGGAAGAGCCTTTTCCTGAGATCCAACCTAACCCTGCCCTGGAACAGCTCCAGCTGTTCCCTCGAGTCCTGTCAGTGCTCACACAGAGTAGAGATTGGTGCTTGATTTTTTGTGCTGCTTGTACAAAGAAAGCAATCAGCATGTTTGCATGTTAACATGGTCTGCAGTCATGGAATGAATCCTGTTAGTGCCCTGGAAACAAACCTGTCCATCTATTGATCACAGCTCTGTGCTATCTGTGCTCCAGTGTGGGAATCCAGCCCCTGAAATGAGACCCAGCCATCAATATTCTCTCTGGGTGTTTCTGCTGCTGTGCTTCTTATTGCAGGTTGGATCACCTCCCGAGGAGTTTCCCATTATTTCTCAGCCCAAAAGGAGGGAATATCTGCCTGGGGTTGCCACTGCTCTCTGTGTGCTGCTAACAGGGAAATGAGAGGCTCTGGGGTTACCTGGGGTTCCCAGGTGATCACCGTGCAGCTGCAATGACAGGAAAACAATTGGTCTGGGGGGAATTGCATCAGGAATCAGTTCAGCCAAGTATTGGCATCATCAGCCCCCACAAGGCTCACTGCTGTGCAGCCAGGGCTGAGGCTTTAGCCTGGATGGGATTTCCAGGAGCATCAAAATCAACAGCAGGTGAATCAATTCCAGGTGAACCCCAGCCCAGAGTGATGAGTTTGTCCAGCCTGTGCCCTCCTTTCCCAGCTGAGACCTGTCCTGAGCACCTGCCACAGGCAGAGCCCACCCCAAAGGCACAGTTATCCCCCAGCTCTTGTTTGGGCACAGACTTTGGGATGTGGCTGCAGTGATCCGGGAGCTGCACAGGGCGTTGGGATGTGCTCAGCCTGAGACGTGTCAAGCACAGGACTGCAGTGGCTCAGCACAGAGACAGAGTGGCTTTGGGTGGGACTTTTGCCATTGCCAAGGTGACCCAAAGGACTGTTTCATTCCTGCCTTTCCTGGAATTTCAACACAAGTGGCGTCACTGCCTGAAGTTCCCCTGAAAACCTGTAATTTCTTTGCAGAAGTGGTGACTGTGAAGGGCAGTGTTTAGAAAACTGCAGTTTTATATTTCCTAAGATTCTGAGGGTTTCTGAGGATAAGCCTGTGCTCTGTCCTCTGTATGTTGCCAGTGGTTGGGTCCCCTCCATGTGTGTGTAACTGCAGAGGTGATGGATCTGGCACAGGCTGCCCTGGCCGGGTCCATCACTCCAGCTGGTGCTCTGCAAAGATTTAAGGATCTGGAGAGGGCACAGCCACAGGAAAGGATTGTATGTGCAGTTTTCTGTTCTGGCCCTACACTGCAGTGCTGTGTTTAAGCTCCCCCAAGGCCCAACATCCCAATTCCAGGGCTCAGTTGTCCCCCTGGTGGCAGCTGCAGCAGCTCTGGGTCTGTGGAGTGTCAGAGCTGGGTGACCCTCTCCTACCAGATGTGCTGATTTAAGAGGTGGTTAATAACCCCAACTCACCTGCATGGGCAGAAGGAATGAAATAAAAAGGTTCTGCTTTATTTATTCTTCTTAATATGAAATTCATGCCCTGATTGTCTTTGCTCTCTTCAGCCAGGCTTCTGGGAGGTAAGAGATTCAGTTCATGAATCTGAATTTGGGGAAGCTTCATCTTTTGAGCTTTCTGTTCAGGGAAAGTTACTTGATAGCCAGGGAGCCAAGGGGGAAATACATTATTGAAAGAAAAGCTTCCTTTTTAATCTAAAATTCAGCAGGATCTTTGAGATGAAAAAGGTTATTTCCAAGAGTCTGTCCAGCATATCTTGAGGGCTTCTCCTTCCCATACAGTAAGTAATGAGTGGGAGGGAGGAAAGAGTCTCAGTCAGAAACAGGCTGCTGTTCTCTCTCAATTACACCACCATCCCATCTCCTGACAAGGGAATAGCAATTCCCCCTGCAAAGAAGTGCTTGGAGGCTGGTTGGAGAAAGAGGAGAAAGTAATTATGGCTAAACTGTGCAAACAGGGACTCCTGGGAGCAGCCCAGAGAATGCAGGGGCTACTCACAGGAGTAACGTGTGAGTTAGAACACTCCCACCTGGGAGACCACTTAAATAGGAGCCTTGGTCCCTTTGAACTCAATTTGTTGAATGCTGGTTAAGAGCATCTTGAAGCCCAGTGGAGGGAATTACAGGATTTCTGAGGACAGCAGGATGCTGGGGGGGTTCACAAGTGGGTGGTGGCTGGTTGCCAAGAGCTCCCTGCGGGAGACACAGTTTTGGGGCTCTTGGTGCCTTCTGTTGCCTCTCTGCCAAAAACCTCTGGAGCAGGACCAGGATGAGATACCTTTTCCTGTGAGATGCAGACCATGTTCCCATCACCCAGCAGGGCTGAGGATGGTGATGCCTAAAATCTTGGAAAATAGGCACTCAGAAAAACATTAATGGAGAAAGAGAGATAAACACCTTTCTTGGGAGCCCTCCTGGAGGTGCCCCCCACCCCAAGGTCTATGCATGCCCCCTCAGTGATGTTACAGTTTTTATTATCTTCCAATAATTAACATATAAGATACCTATAACCAACCATGATTCCCATTGCCCTGGGTGTCCCACCCCTCATGGTCCTCAGTGTTGCCCCCTTGGAGCATCTCCAAGGGTTCTGGACTCTTCTTTTGTTTTGTCTTCAAGTTCTTTTGCAGGTGTCTGCAAAACGCCGTGACCTTCAGGAAGCTTAAGGATATGTGAGAAACTCACTTTAGTGACTCCTAACACCACTTAATATGTGAGCAAGAAAGCCTATAATTCTAAAACTCTAAAGATCTACAAAATACACCCCAAACCTTTAGGCATCAATGGGATGCTGGATCTGTTACCCATCATGAGGCAGTGGGAGAAAATCTTCCCAGAGTCAGACACATCCTTGGGAGAAACTTGTTTTTCTCTCTGACCTGGAAACGCTCCAGCTTTGCTTCTGCTCCCAATTTAAACCCACTCTCTTGCCACGGTCAATTATTTTAAATCCTCTCCCTGGACTGTGCTGTGCTGGAGGAGCTGCAGGAGCAGGAGCTCTGTGTCTGTGTCTGTGCAGGGAAACCGGGAGCGACAGGCTCCGGCTCCTCTCCGGGGATGCCATTAGGGGGGATTTGTGTGTGGGCTGGAAAAGCACCAGTTCTGCTGTCAGCAGTTTTCTCCACAGCTACTCACACAGCCACTCTCCTCTCCACCCCTGGGGGTGGATTTGGGGGCTTGCTGTGTTAAAGGGAGACTTTGATCCTGCCACTTAGATGACAAATACCAAATGAGACATTTTTGACCCAAAAGATGTCCCGGCCAGCTCTCCCTGAATTGCATCCAGGCTATGCTGTGCCCCAACCCGGTGCTGAGCACCCACATCCTGACATCCAAGGAATAGCACATTTAGAATCATAGAATCATTTAGGCTGGAAAAGAACTCCCAGCCCACCGAGTCCACTGTGTGCCCGATGCCCACCTGGTCACCCAACCCGAAGCAGTGAGTGCCACATCGAGTTGTTCCTCGAACTCCTTTGGGGATGGGAACTCCACCACCTCCCTGGAGAGCCTGTTCCAACCCCTTCCATGCAAGATCAGTTCCATTTATTTTGAAGTGCCATTAAGCTGGGAGGAAATGCAAACCCCTCTGCTGGCACCAGAGGAACAGAGTTGTGCTAATAAGATGCTCAGAGGAAATTATCTCTGCTACCTGGTTCCACTGGGAACAAAACCCTTGGTCCTGGGATTTCAGCTCCCTGGCAAAACTAATTATAAGATATTCATAAATTCAAAATATTAGTTATGCAAAGAAGTTTTCTAAACAATCCTGCTGTTGTTCTTTTTTGTTAGAACTTCTTGGGGCAACATACACTCTCTGCCATTATTCCAGTTGTTATTTCAGTGCAATTCATGTTATTACAGAGTCCATCCCTCCCTGTATGGGAGCTCAGGGAGCTGCAGGTGGATTCCCCCACCATCCATCCTGCATTTGCACCTTCTCCTTGCTCCCTGAAGTTGGAGCATGGGGAGTTGCATGGACTTCAGCAATCCTGCCTCATTTCTTTTCCAGCTTTCACGGTGGTTCCAGCACTGAGCTTGGGGCTGCTGCTGCTCATCCATCACACAGGGCAGACAGCACATTATTTTGTAATAATTCAGGACAAGGCCTTACACTTGCTTAGCTGGCAGGACACGCCACGGGGCAGCTGT
The DNA here is from genome assembly GCA_013399695.1 of Formicarius rufipectus. NCBI lineage: Eukaryota > Metazoa > Chordata > Aves > Passeriformes > Formicariidae > Formicarius > Formicarius rufipectus. Next base: position 83,336 of record VXAU01002863.1, read on the forward strand.
GGGGATATGGATTTGCTTGGGAATCTGTGCACTCCTCTGCTCCCCATGTCCTGACACCAATACATACCATTCCTCAGAGCTCCACTCATGGGGTGGAGGTACCTGGTATTTTGGACAAATAATCCCCTTCCCACGTCTCCGCATCCCAGTTCTTTCCCTGCCCCACACAATATAATTTTCCAGTGTACTTTTATTCTAAAATCACCCAGCAAACCCACCAAAGCCTTTCCGAGGGGAGATATCAGTTAATATTGGTTAAAATAGATTTTTCTAAGCACAGAGTATTGCTTTTTAGGTTTTTTTTTAACACCTAAACTGCAAAGTGATGCCTTGAAGATGAGATTAGTTCATTATTTATAAAAGCAAAATCCCTCAGAATGCATTAAATATGAAAACATTGTATCAGGGTGTAAGATTTGGGAGGCTTAGGCTCTGAAGTCTAGACATTTATCTCCGACCGCATCCCATTTGCATTCATTACGTGTCCTGCTGTACCTCTAAACAGGAAACCTGATCTGCAGAACGGATGATCAAAGCAGGGAAATGCAGATCAGAAAACACGCTGTGTTCGCTTAGGAACGAAAAATGGTGTTGGAAAAAAAAATAATTGTCTGATATTCTGGTACATGAGACTCTGCCAGGCCCCGACAGTGAAGGGGGACCCAGGAGCAGCTGCTGGTGGGTTTGGAGATGCTGATGAGGGGCTGATGTTTGCACAAAGCTCCCTGAGCCCCTTGTGTTGGGGGGAAAGGGTTTGAGGACGATGGGATGCCCTGCAGGGAAGTGACCTGGGGAGATCCAGCCTCTTTCACTGTCCAGGCATGTCCCCCTTTTTCATCCATCCCCAGGAAGACCATCACCACATGATCCCATGGTCAGAGCAACAGGTAACCCTGGGCACAGGCTGCTCCAGCCCACCCCTGTGTTCCTTGCTCAAGATCATGTCATCACTTATTAATGTTTCCCTAATCAAGACGTTTCCACTCTTTGCACTAATTGGAGGGTGTATTACCAGTTGCACTGCAGCTCTGGCCCCACACCTTCCCTTTTCCAGCACAGACGCAGCATCCACTTCACTCTCAGCCTTTGAACTTTATTCAGTCATTTAAGATTCATGAAACAAACCCAAAAAATCAATATGACTGATCTGGAACCCCTTTTGGCCAGACCTTAGCAGCCCTTGCATGGTCAGCTCTCCAAATCAGGAGAATTTAACATATTTTTTGCAATAATAATTGCTGCTGAACATTCCCCCGAGCTCCTGTTGGACAGAGGACTGTTGGCATCCTGATAGGAGCTGCCAGCACAAGGACACCTCCTCCTAAACAGGAACCTGGAAAACCTGAGTATTTCTGCCTCAGAAATACTGTGTCACACTCAGAAATGGCCAAGAAGTTTGTAGCTAAACCCATGAAAACAGGTGCAATTTCAGGTGAAATTCATTTAATTTTAAAGGAGATTTTATTCTACACTGGGACTAATATCAGGTCTTCTGGAAACATTCCCAAGGTTCACAAAGCACTCCAGTGAGTTTGGAATCACTTTAGGATGATTTATATGTTTGGAAAGAAACCAGGCTCCCAGACTCCCTCTGCCTTTGACCTGGACACAGCTCCAGCCTTGATTTATTCCCTGATTTATAACGTGTGGGGTTTTTTGCATAATTTCAAATCAGAATAAAATTTGAATCCATAAAACCACGCAAAGACTGACAGCCTGGTCTGCAGCAATCCCTTCTGGATGATTCATCTGCCTTATCTCTCCAGCGTGCTCATTTCCCAGCCCAAATGCATCCAAATCCCAGATCAGAAGTCCTATTGTTTCCAGGCTCTGTCTCTTCCTCCAAAGGAAAGCTCATTACACCCGAAGACTCCGTATCTGCTGAGTGTGACAACAGAACCGATGGAGCACTGCCACAGTTGTGCTCACTGGCCCCAAACTTCTGCTTTCAACACAGAATTCCCTTTCTTTATAGAAATTTTAAGTGACAAATCCACGGAATGAATCTGGTATTCATTGTTTGCAAGAGAGGAGTGAGGGGATTTAAATGGAGCAGATATTCTGCAAGAAGCCTCAGGAAATCATTTACCAGCTCCAGAGAGGGGAGCCACGTTATCAGTAGAATTTACATGTTACATTAGCCAGGAGTAGGAATGTTCATCTTTCTATCCAAAATCTCTTTGCAGAATTAGCAAAATACTGTTGCTTTAATGTCTTTTTCTCGTCATCAACAGTGTATAAATCCTCTCACCTCTGCTGGAAACCAGGAAAATTAAATTTGTCAACTATTGTCCTTTCCCCAAAACACACTGCAACAGGAGTAGAGGCTTCAAGGTTGAAAAGGCTGAAAGTTGCAAAAAAAAAAAAAAGAAAAAAAAGAAAAAAAAAATTGCATTTTTAGCCTATAAGAATTACTCACACAGTGAGTGCCAGAGAAACAACTGATTGTTCTGTCCCGCTGCTGCTCCATCTGGATCTGGAATGTGAGGGCAGAGAAACCTGAGGTTTGACTCTGGCTCTGCTTCTCCTTGGAAAGAAGGTCTGGGGATGGACAAACCAAGGTGGTTTTGGGGCATCAGAGTCCAGCAGGTCATGAGCAGCCACAGAGCCTTTTCTGAAACAACGTAAAATGTTAATTGAGTGGAAACATTTTCTCCCATCTCTCTCAATACAAACTTGTTGCTTTTAACTCTGCTGACCCAAAAAGCCAAATATCAGGACTCAAACCTGATCTGGTGAGTGTCATCATGCAATTCAGGGGAGCTAAAGATGTTCCTGTGTTTAAGATGTGTTTAAACTCATAGAATCATTCAGGTTGGAAAAGATCACCCAAAATCATCCTAAATCCCATTCTACATTGCAGCCCAGGTGTTAAGATTTCTTAAACTCAAAAGTCTTGCTGGAAACCTCCACCTGATGGAAAAAAATGGGAAAAGACCCCCACTTCTCCCTGCTTGGGCTGTTCCTTCACAACAGTAAATCCCTGCTTGGCAAAGCAGAAAGAGGCAGTGCTGGTGGGAAAGACTGGGTGTCCATCCAGTACAGATGGAAACAGGATTATTCATGAAGGCAGCTGGAATGTCTCCTGTGTGGCTCAGCCCAAGGTGGTTTTGATCCCTAAATAACAGAACCTCTGGAGTTAGGACAGCCAGGAGCCAGAGCACGGGGGTGATGCTGCACTCCCAGAGTTCCCAGTGGGATGCTGTTCCCAGTGCTCTGGGGGACAGAGATGCCACGGGTGGCATAATGTGATTTGGAAGAGCTTAGTGCTTGGATTAAAAAGGCCTAATTGAGTGTCCTGGTAGGATAAGACACAGCTCCTGGTGCCCTGGAACAGAGGCAAATCTGAGCCATGAAATATGCTCAAACCTGATTTTCCTCTGTAGCAAACCACTGCCCCAAAACCTCTTTATTCCTTCTCACAAAGGCTGAAAGCCATTTCCTGGCACCAGCTCCCCCAAATTTCCAGTTAATAAGCAGGCTTTGTGCTGTTGACCTTACACATGCTGGCACAGCCAGATTTTCCAGCAGAAATGAGAGGCCAGCAGCCAACTTGTATTGCATTTTAAAGCTCTGCAGCCCAGAGAGGGAAGGGAAATGATCCAGCAGGGCCACGGGCACGGTGACTGGCACCCTTGGCGGAGCGTGGTGGCACCAGGGCACTGCTGAAATTACTTTTGGATGCTCTGTCAAGCACAAGATATAAATTGCACAATGTTTTTAAATGTTTTGGAGGGAGATTGCCTTTTGAGTGGCACCCTCCATTCCGGTGTGTCCAGGAAGGTGTAGAGAATTCATTTGCATTTTTCATTTTTATCTGTGTCTTTTAGTCAGGCTGGACCAGGAGAGTGAATCCAGCTGTGTGGATGGTGCCAGGAATGGCTCAGCCTCCATCTGCTCAAAGACACAAATTTGATTTCCCCTCATCTTTATTTTCATGTCAAAAATTTTCTCCTCTGTTTCAATATTCTTTTTTCTCCCTCTTTTATCCCTGGTGTAAATCGGTGACTATCAAGTGAAATGAAATGGAAGGGAATGGAGTGCCTGGAGCTATTCACGGCACAGGAACTCACTACACCTCCTAATAAGCCATTCCCTATTTATTTTTAGCAGCACACCATCCCTATCTTCCCTTATTGTTGAATACTCAAGTGGTGCTGCTGCTAAACATTATGACTTTCTTTCCTTTGCTTAATTACGTGCCAATCAGTGTAGAGCAGAGCGTGCACTCAGCTGGTTGCTGGATAAATATTGAGTGCAAGGCAATTCCAGACATTATTATGGAAATGGGCATTTCCAAACCTCATGTTATAGAAGATGGGGTGGAAATACGTGCCACTTGTGTTTCTGGGGAGTCCTGGGAGCAGCTCATGGCCCACCATGGCCAATTGGGACATTCCCAGCTTAGATCACCTCCCCACCCTCCCCCATCCAGGGCTTAGAAGAATGGGTGAGGATTTTTGGATGTAATAGCAAGAAAACCCATTTTGTGGTACCCAGTTGCCTTGTTTTCAGTTTGCCCACATGTTTTCACCTGTTCAGGCAGGAAAGTGAATGTGCCCTGGATAACCTGACCTGCCTTTGGCTATTTCTGTAAATAAACCCCAGGTTCCAGAAGGTGCCCACTTTGTACCAGCTGCCTCCACTCCCCACATTGGAGCTGCCCAGGGATCCACAGAGGAGCAACAAATCAGCCTTATACCTGCATGTGCAATTTTTTCCCCCCTCTTCTTGTGCCTTCACTCTGCTCTTCATTGTTGTTTTCACATAGCTGAAAATATACTGTCTGCTGCTAATGAATAGCATGGAAACCATACGCTGCCAAGGCTCTGGGGTCGTGCCGAGTCGGCTGCTGCTCCCCATATACTGCTGGGATATATTTGCCAGCATTTCAATTAGATCATCAATAACCCAGTGCAGCTGCTGAGAGAAGAACTCAGATGTTCATAAATGTTATAGTCCATTAAGTTCAGATACTTCAAAGGCAGTTTGGAAAGAAAGTCATTTGTTAGGCTGAGTGTCAGTATAGTGGAATGCAAATCACACTGGATGCCAAAGAAAGGGATTAAAAAATGGAGTTTAAAGGTCAAATTAACTTAATTTGACCACTTCTGACACATAATGCAACTTCCTGACTTTTAAAATATTGCAGCCATGTGTCAGGGTAAGGATTGCTCTGGATGGCTGCAAGCCCTGGGTACAGGATGGTTGGGGCAGTGTCAACAGCAGTGCAGGGACAGCCCAGCAATTGGGGGGTGGGTGGGGATGTGGGTGGGGATGTGTGTGGGTGCACTTTCCTCACTCAAAATCCATGTAGTATTTCCTGCCCCTAAAATCTGAAAAGCAAGTCAGTGCTTCAAGTACAGCAAATATTGAAAGAACTGATTAACATCATGAGAGATTTCCCATTTAAAAATGATTTCCTTGTGGAGCAGGCAGAGTCCCAAAGCTCCTTTCCTGGGATGTTTTCCTGCAGCCTCCCTCTCCTCTCGGGAGGCAGGTGTGTGCATGAGGGAGAAGCAGCGTGATTTGTGGTGCTTTGGAAGGAGAGGGGAATGCAAACATCAGGGTGGATTAACAGCTGACAGCAAAGGCGGCCAGCTCACCTCGGAGGAGGGATGGCATGACAGGGAGGGAGAGGAAAACACTACATCACTGTGGAACTGCCAAACCACAGCTGAGATTCAACAGCAGAAATGTGGGCATGGCATCTGCTTTCAGCAAGTGGAGCTGCATCCCAGGAACTGAGCAGATTGGCACCGGCCGAGGGGAGCAGCACGACAGATCCTGCCCCAGAAACACAGACAGGACGTTCACCTGCTGCCCAAAACCCCCACGGATTGGAAAGGTGGGAGCTTTAGGAGTCACAACAAACGCTCTCCCTGCCTGTCAGGGGGAGGATAACCAGGGAAATCTGTCCTTTGCAGCGTGTCCTTCCTGACACTGCACATATGGCTGGGCAGGGTCACCCCAGCCTGTTCCCAGCTGCTGCCATCCTGCTGGTGCTCCACAGAGACTCAGGGTTTGGGCTGGATAAAGCATTTCTGTGACTTCCTTGCTGGAAAATTGAGTGTTTTGTTTAAACAGAGAGTTTCTCATCAAATACTTGCTGCTGGAGTTCCAGAGTTCTGGATGGCCGATGAACCAGTTACATGAAATGTCTTTGCCAGATTTTGACCTCAAATGTGATAGTTTTTAAATTTCCTTTAAAACACCGGGGCAATGTTTCTCAGAATCCTGCCCCAGCTTTGCCTGAAGCTTCTGGACCTTGGCATGCCCAGCTGCAAGGACAGGGACAGCACAGCTGGTCGGTGGTGACACAGGTTCAGGATGGTTTTGGGCTCCATCAGCAGCACTGGCAGTGCCACGACTGTCCCAATGACAGGGACAGGAGACAGGGAGGGTTTGTGGCACTTGCAGAGCTGCTGCTGAGGATCTGCAGTGGAACACATGAGTTCAACCTCATGCCTGAAGAGTATCTGGGGAAACGAATGAAAAGGAGGTAGAGAAAATTCAGGAGAGGACAGTGCAATGGTTCTCCACTTGGAAACAATCTGTCCCTCAAATCAGCCTCTTCCAGACAGCACAGAAGGAAGATCCATGTCATGTTCTTACTGTGAGAGCCTCACTCCTGCTTTCTTCCTCCTACAGCCCCAAGATAACCTCAGGGATGACGCTGGGAGATCCCCAGGGATTCTTCTGGGGCATCCCCAAGGTTGTCTCCGGGTGAGCTGGAGAGAGGCAGCCTCTGGCTCACCCTTCCTGCAGAGACCACCTCTGGAAGCAGTGGAGGAGCTGGAAGGGCAGCTCAGGGAATGGATGTTTGCTCCCTGGGGAAGCTGGTGAGATCACAGGTGAGGCAGAATGAGGTGGCTGTGCTCCTGCAGGAGCCTGGGGAGCTGCTGGGGTCTCCTCCTCCCCTGTGCAGAAGTCCTTCCTGGAAAGATTATCTAAGTATCTTGTTCATCGTTTTCACTGGTGTTACCGTCTGTGAGTAATTAGGGGAAAGGAGGAGGGAGGCAAGGGGGAAGCTTTGGAAGTGACTCATTAGCAGGATATTAATGAATCTCTTGATTGGCCCTGTGGGGACAGAGGCAGACCCGTGGTGACTCCCCTGGCCACCTCTGTGCCCTGTCCCCAGCACCTGGGATGGGTCAGAGAAGGGCAGAGGGGCCAGTTTGGCACGGGGGCAAACTGTGGGCATTTGGGAGAATCCCAGACAGGACCAGGATGGGACCAGAGCAGGCACAGGAGGCAAATAAAAGGAGGAACTCCTGAGCACTGAGCCAGCTGAGGCACCCAAGCTTCACGTGGCTCGTGCAGTGACTGGCATTGCCCTGCTCTGTTGCAGCTGATCTGTCGGCGAAGCTCTGGGAGAATTCAGATCAGGTTATCAATTCCATCAGAGTTGGGAGACAGCAGGAAATTTGATAAGCACCTGTGATGGCTGATTAAGACGGAGAGAAGAGGAGCCTCTGGTTTAACTCCCACCTGACCTTTCGAGGGGGAGGCAGTATGCTGAAAAATGCCATTTGGAGCTCTTAAAGGTTTTATGCCCCTGAACGCCTCAGAGCTGTTTAAGGAGAATGATATTCAGCTTGTTCAGGCCCTGCCAGCTCCTGCTTCCCCTCACAGCAGCAGCTGCCTCGGTGGGAGGCTGAGAAGGATTTATGAAAGGTCAATATTTGAATGTGCAAAACTTACTAAGTCTATCAGAGCCATGGGGAGAGCTTCTGCACCAGCTCACTGAAAATCAGCCAGAATTTCCACTCAAGGAGGGCAGCAGCTGGAAGGGTTCTACGTCGTTCTGTTGGTGCTGGGTCTGGTCAGCTGTGCATAGGCAGCTCCAGGAATTCCCCTTCTCCACTGGCACATCGAGGTCTTGTCATGCTGCAGAATGGAACAGGTGGAAGAGGGTCTGCCCCAGTGTGTCCAAGATCCCTAGGCCTTCTCTCAGGGTCTGTAGGTCCACAGGGCAAGTTCCTATTGGGGGCTGATGTGAGCTGCTGCAGAGCCAGGATATTCCCAGAGGAAAGGGAGAAGCATTCCCAGTCCATCCAGGTTAGGAAGTCCTTTCCCAGTGCTGACCACTTGTTCTGGCCAGGTGACAGAACCACTTCTACTGAACTGTAGACACGGAAAGCAAAGCTAGAAAGCACACTCAGCTCTGAAACACAATGCCAAGGAATGATGTGGCTCCTCTGCAGGATCACAGCAGCTGCAGCTCTCACAGGTTTGGTGGAGAAGGAAATAAATTTCACTGAAGGAGAGAAGTGAACCCGGAGCAAAGGAGCTGCTGCGACCATTAACATCTGCTGTAAAGCCAGCGTGAACATTTCATATCCCACAATATGAAAAGTTTGCAGGTGCCTCCCAGACAGGCACGGGTGGTGATGTGTAACTGAGGGGTAGCAGTGGTTCAGCAGGAACATATGACATGAATTTGTTCAGGGATTTCAGGATTCTTAGCTGTGATTTTATTATCATTCAGCAATTTGACAGGCAGCTGGTTAAATTTCAACAGAAGAGACAACGTGAGAAAAGACTCCTGTTTCTTGGAATCAGCCAGAGGACAAGATGCTTCCCATCTTGGTGGCACTTCTGGTCCACACGTCAGGACCACGTGTCAGGACAGAGAGACTCCAAACCCCCAGGGCAGGAGGGATACAGGCAGGGCTGGGCAGGGGCTCCTGTCCCCAGCAAAGGCAGCTCCTTGCTTCTCCTGCTCTGGAGCCCCAGAGATTTTGGAATCACCAAAATAAAGAGCAAATGTTTTTGCATCTGGTTTGCAGCAGGAACTGAGCCAGTGTGAGGCGAAGAGAGGGATCCCATCTGGGTGAATTCCGGGGCTTCCCTGACACTTCCCAACACCCAGAAATATTACCCAACTCCTCAGTATTTAAACTCCTTTCAAGAGCTGAAGTGCCATTAAGTTTCCCATTTTGCCACAATTTACAATTAGTTTACCTCATTAAGCATTGTAAAAGCTGTCGGGAAGCACCTTGGAGGTTATCCATCACCCTTATTGCTCCTGCTGCTGGATGACTGCGTGGAGGAGCAGGAGGCTCCTCAGGGACTCAGAAAGGGGCTGTGGAGCCCTGAACTTGGGGGACGACAGCACTGGGGTCCCCTCTCATGAGCACCAAAGTGCCACAGCCCTTTGGCACCTGCCTCAGCCACCCAGAGCCACCCAGAGCTGGGAGCAGGAGGCAGCTCCACTGCAAAACCCTTCTGTGGTGCTGAGCACCCAACCCAAAGGCCACAGTGATTATTGCTCCTTGCATATTTCCTATTTTAAAGCCTCACAGCTGGATAACTAAAGGCAGCAGAAGGAAGCAACTCACTCTGCACAGCACAAATGAAAGCAGCAGAAGTAGAAAAAGTTGGGTTTTTATTAAATCCCATGTAATAGAAGCCAAATAACAGCATGAGATGGAGCTGCATTTTAAGAGAACAATCTCAGACTGTTCTGTGTGTAAGAAGCTCTTATCCCTTCCAGCTATTCTGGATCTGTCCTGTTGCTCTTCCTCTTGTCTTTCCCCAGTACTTGCAGTTTCCAATGAATGGGTAAATTTGACCAAGAGCTAAAGCACACAGTTTGTAACCACTGCCAAGGATTGTTTGAATCCAGAGATGGGTCCTTGCTTAACTGGTGTAACTCACACAACTCAGCTCTCATGGGAGTTGATTCTCAGCTCTGGAAACCAAAACACTTCTACTGAGCCACCAAAATTGCAGAAAGAAGTGTAATTTTCAATAATTGAATTACAATAATCTGATTAGTGTTACTCGAGGCACAACTTGCACATTGGCAGAAGGGATGGTTAAACCAGTCAGTCACCTGTGCCTGTGTCCCTTCAGGAACACTCGAGATCAGCATGTTGAGTTTGGGTGTTTTTTTAATTCACAATAGTGGTGCTCAAAATTGCTCTACAAACTGCCCTGTTTGAGGCTCCAGCCCAGGGAAGTAAGGGGGACACCAGAGCTGCCTGGTGACATTCTTACCCCAATTCCCGGAATAAATCCACATACCAACAGCCGGTATTTGGGATTTAATTGTTTTGATAAGCACGGGGCACTTTGCCAAAGAGTCAATTGAACAAAACTGTGGCAATTAGAGGAGAAGTTCTCCCTGCAGAATTGCCTCTTTAAGCTCCATTCAGATTTACAAATGAGATTGGATAAGTGGGGATGTCCGTGCTAATCCCTGTGCCCCTCCCTCCTGTCCCCATAGACGGGCTGTCCCAGCTCTGAGCTTTGCCGAGTGTTCTGACCGCCCATCCGAGTATTTTTGGTGGTATTTACACACACAGAGAGAACAAAAGGTGATTTACCCAGTCAAGTGAGGATTGTACTGCGCAGAGAAGTTCCCACTGGATGTGTATCCCTGATTGTGTCTAGTGTGGAATTTCAACCTCATCTTTTCATTATGAGAAATCAGTTTATAGAGTCACCTCCACTCCCCACAGCCCACCTGGAGGTCACAGAAAAGGGCTCGCCTAACTCAGAGCCTGTCTCTCCTGGATTTCTGCAGGACAAGCTTTACTCACGGTCAAACACACCTACAGCAACACTGAAATCAGGTTCTTGGAGTTTATTGTCCCTGCTTTTGGAAAGAGAGAAGGCTTTGTTTTCTCCAAGAGGAGCTGGGATTATGACAGGTCTGCCTGTGTTCATTTTCATGCTCTCACATGGCCCTGGTGTGATGCTGTTATGGATGAGTGATCTGAGCAGAGGGGTGTGAGGTGCTGGGTCAGAGCACAGGGATCAGTGAGCCTGGACCTGGCACCTGCCTCAGTTCTGCAGAGTCCCCATGGAGTCCAAACCTTTGTAAAGAGCCAAAGAGGGAAATTCTTTGTCTGCAGGCACTTTCTGGTATCTTCCAAGGTAGCACAAGGCTCACAAACAGGGTGGCTTGTGGTGGGGTATATAAAAAGGCTCATGGACAGTCCCTTTTTGCCAGGTAACCTCCCTGAACTGGTTTTAGACTGGTTCAGTGCTGATCTGGAGATGGGTAATTTCTTCCTGGACACCAGTTTTTGCCCCAGGACAGATGAGGAGTCAGGGGAGGGAGCAAGGAGGCTGCTCTAATCCACCTGGCTGAGACCAGAGCTCAGCTTTACTAATTCCCTTGACTGGCAGCAGGTGTTCACAGCAAAATCACTGTTTCAAGAACCTGTCTGGCTGCGTGGTGCAGCATCTTGAAATGGAAACAATTGTCCCTGTCAAGTCCTCTGTGATAACCCCAGTGGGACACGTGGCCCGTTGGGCAGATAAAGCTGCTGCTGATGTGCAGCACACTGGGCCAGTCAAACCATCTCAAGCATTGCCTCCTGCTTTGCTAATTAATTTTATCTTCTGCTCAAACCTCAGCAATCCTCAGCCTTGTAGAATTGATTTCAGGGCAAAGGAGGGATATTGCTTCTTACAAGCCAACTCCAGTTACAAATCTGAAGTTCTTGCTCTCTGTAATTTGCATCAGTGTGTTCTAAAGTAGGACACAGCACTTGGATGGTTTCTATTTTGGTAGCTTATAATGTATTTTTATAATGTTTTTTCCCTTCCCCTCCCTTCTCTTTTCTTTTCTTGGAGACAAACAGCAGCTGTGTTGTTGGCACAGTGCTGAGGAAGGGAAGCAGGAGGTTACCAAGGGCATGGAGATAAGCAGTTCTGGTGTAAATCAGATCCTCCACGAAGCTGAGATTAGAAACTGTCGCTTGCCTACAAATAAGAGATGATTTCTTGCCCTCCCTGTATGTGCAGGCACTTTGATTTTCCATTCAGATGGTTTCTGAACACTTCACTTTGGAGTGGGAAAGGCAAGGATCAAGTCTCCACTTGTCTGCAGAAGGACAGAACTTGGTTGTTCTCAGTACAGGCACAGCACAGGGACCAACCCTCCCGTGATGCCATCACTGAAGCAAAGAGCAGTCTGGAGCAGCAAATCTGGCCCTGCTTTGGCCACTAAAAGACTCCAGGTGGATGCTGAGCCAGGTCTAGAGGTGGCAAATCCAGCAGGACAGGGAAACCCCCATCTAATACTTCAGAGAGCTCTGCACAGGCTGCCACTGGAGGGCCCAAGAAAATACTTGGTCAAATAAACCAGGCTTAACCCAGACCTAGCTCAGGACACAGGACAGCTGGGATCAGCTGCTCCAGAGCCACACCTCTGGTCCACAGGGCCCTGGGACCCTCTGGAAAGGCTGGGCAGGATGCCTCATCCCTGTGCCCAGAGGTTTTGGACAAGTAGAGCTCAGCACAGAGATCACATGTTTGGCTTCTCGGAAAGCTGAAGGATGATCAATAGTTGATTAATCTAGTGAAGAAATTAATGTATTAAAAGCAGTGACTGATGTCAAATACATTCTCTCTTGCTCATCGATTTCCTTATTTTTAACCTGCATGTGCCAAAGCTCTGAAGCCCAGTTCCAGTGTGCAGCTGGCACATCCATCTCTTTAATTTCATATGGATATAAGTTACTGAGCAATGTATTAGATTGAGCAAATGTGGTGCCATTGATTTTGTGGCTGAATTATCTGATTTGATTGGCACCGTGTCCCATTTAATAGAGAAAGCAACCAATCCTATAAGTATTGTTAGTAATTGGGTAGTTGTTCTCTAAAGAAAGATTACTTGAGTTTATAGGAAAAATGTTTCTCGGTTGCGGCGTAAACTGGATAAATTTCTACAAGAGCTGAACATGATAACATTTATCTGTGTAATAACAACATGCTGGGCTCTCTAATGCAGCATCGAGGGCTCTTGGGCAGCCCTCACCCAGCAGCTCCTATGCCATTTATACACTAATACCAAGCTCAGACATCAGGGCCATTAATTCATTTTAGCCCTCAAAAGCCTCTGAGAAATGCCACGTACATGTGCATGTTCTAACAAACACACTCATGATGTTCTGCACCATAGAGTGACAAAACTGATCGTGGGTTCAGGGCACTGCTTGGATTTGGGAGCAGGAGCAGGACCAGCCCTCACACCAGGGTGGCTGAATCAGAATCACAGAATCTTGTACTGTTGGAGAAGACCTGCAAGCCCACTGAGTCCAACCCGTGACTGATCCCCACCTTGTCATCCAGAGCACCGAGTGCCACGTCGTTCCTTGGACACCTCCAGGGGTGGGGACTCCACCACATTTGGTTGTGTGACGACACAACCAAGGATCTCTTCCTTTCCTGTAACTCCTTCCCGAGCCTGAATCTGACACAAGTAATTTTATTCAAGGTGATGCTCAATCCTGTGATGAAGGATATTTAATTAAATGTTATACTCAACAAATTTGATATCAACCATCATCTGTCAAGTTCATGTAGCACTGATTGTAATAAAAGCAGAACGACTCATATACTGATTTTTCAGCCTGTGCTGTATTATTTTCACAAGAGAAACCAGCACACACCGATTGAATTCCACGCAGATAGATGACAAAACACAATCCAGCCATAATGCTGATGTGACAGCCAAAAGGAGCGCAGATATTAGCAGAAGAAAGTGATTTTTTTATTATACTAGTTTATCACTGGATGGAAATTTTGAGACTTAAATTTACCATCACATCCACATCTGAACCTGAATATCTGGGAGGTCATTTACTCCACAGCACAATAAAAAGGAGTCAGACAAGGTAATGCATAATGGAAATCAAAGCAGAGCTTCCATTTGCGATGCTGCCGCACAAAACACTATCGGCTGCGGGATCTGAATTATGAGGAGATTCACTCTCTGATGATGAATACGGAACATAATGAGGGGGGAAGGACAGACCCCGAGGGAGGAGGAATGTGCCACTTGTAGAGGTGTTTATCAAAACAGAGATATGCTTCTGTATCTTAAAATGTTATTTTTCTCAAAATTTATTGCAGAGACTGATAAGCAAGACCTGTTTATTTACCTCATGGCAATTACAGGGTTGCTCAGAACTGCCTGCTCCAAAAGATTTTTCCCCACAGAAAAGGTTTTTTGCTGAGCATTTCAGGGCTTTGCTTCTAAAAATTCAGAACTTCAAAACAATTTTTAAATGTAGAAATATTCAGTTCTTTTCTGTTCCGGAGGCCTAAGACACAACTTTCAAATTCCTGACTTCTCAAGAAAGCAAAAAAGTTTCAGGCTCCTGAACAGCAAAGAGCATTTTGTTTTCCTCAGGGCACTGCAGGGCAGGTGTCCCTGGGGGACCCTGGAGGTGTGGGACAGGCAGGACCCCCTTGCCCACGGGTACCCCCATCCCAGAGATGCTCCTGTTGCTGCCCTGGAGAGCTGTTCCCAGCCCCAGTGTGTGGTGTCTTCATCTGACACGTTGGATTTACCAAGCCAATACAGCTGTGGATATATAAAGTGGGTGAAATGGTTGGAGAACAGCTTTGTGTTAGGTCTCCTCAGCTTTTCAGAGGAGACACTCAGCGTTCAGCCTCTCTTGCCTCTCCTAAGCTGGCTTTGTGCGAGAGCTGGAATGGAAAACGGGAAAGACACCAGTTTTATCTGCCCTTAATTAAATGCTGAAGTGCTCCTGTGTAGTGGTGGGATTGTGTTGTGGTGGAACTCAAGCCCCACAAATAGGGTAATTATAAGCTGAGGGATTTTGCTAATGCCAGACTTTCCCTCATTTTCCCTCGGTAATTAGAGCACAGCAAATAAATCAGTGTGCAGTTGACTTAAACAAACTGCCACTGGAAGAATTACTTGCTGATGACTTTCCTGGCAAGTCACATCTCTACTCTTGCCACATATGTGACAAATTGGTTTTGTTTCTCAAATTAAAGACGTTTCACAGAGCTAGCATGTAATAGTCCCTGCCTGCTCCTGGACAGTACAGGAGCACTGCTGGAAGGAACTGTGAGATATGAGATGCTCTGAGTCCTGGTCTTCAAATCTGAGAGCCATAAAGTCACACATATAAGTGAAATTCAGATGGGGGCATCAGTTTGACAGCAAGGTGTTGGTGTTCCAGTGACCGGCAGGGAGAGATGTCACCAGAAGAAACCCCAGGAAGTGAAGACTAGACCAGATCCTTTTCAGGGGCCTGTGACACACCTCAGTCTATCCCAGTGAGGAGTTCATGGCACCTGCACGAGCCTGTTCTCCCTGTGAACCAAACAGCCCAGACTGGTGCAATATACAGAACTAAAACACCGAATCCGGGAGCATAAATTTCTCTAGTCTGGATCTCGGCCATATGGTTGCAAGAGCTGCAGTAGATCTGAGCTATCCTGGTCCATCTCCCTCCCAGTTTGACCTCCCTGGACCTCAGAGGGAAGCAAGGTGCTGTTGTCTGAGTGGAGGGTGAACCCAGCCCTCCTTTCCCACCATCAGGAACGCTTTGACCATTTCACAGACACATCCCCACAGCTCCTTCTGCAAGCAGCAGTTTCCTTCTGCACCGTGAGTGTGTGCCGAGGCTATAAAAGCCCTGACAATGTGTATGAGAGCAGGATCTTTGTTTACCAGCTGTCAGCTCATAACAGGGGGCGTTATCCCAGCCCTGAGACCCATCGCCGGTGTGGGCACGAGCTAAGCTGGCTGATTTACTGACTGCTCACGCCCGCGTTCCATGAGCTGGTGTGAATGTAATCTACTCAAAACACCCCGGTGGGACCCATAAACTTTATATAAGGAGCCTTAACTCAAACACTAAGAGGCTCTGAGGGCCCATGGAGAATGGCTCAAATGCTGCCGTGGATGGATTTTTTTAATGCATTTTGTTTTTTTCTTTTGTAGTCACAAGGGTTGATTTCTGTTTATTTTGCAAAACAAAAAGCCGCCCCGTCCCGAAGCTGTCCCCCTGTCTCCTCTGCCACAGGTGAGGCAGGAACAGTGTGCCAGTACCGTGTCATTCATCCAGACTTGGATGACCTGCATGGAAAAACAGCTGGGTGACCTTTCCTGGTCCTTGTCCTCAGCGGGGATTAGTGCAAACAACGATTGCTGTTGTTTCACAGGATATTTGCCCTCTCAATACAGCAGCAAAGTTTAATAGCGATGTGTAATTCCACTGTGGTAAAAACATGATCCTGGGATGAGCCCTGATAGGGCAGTGATGGTTTGTGCCATGGCAGGGGCAGGCACTCTCTCTGGGTGACATTCCCAGCCAGCCAGGGATTGTCCTGTGGATGCTGTGCCACCATCACCACAGACACCACGTGAGGCTCACTGCACTCACCAGGATGCTCAAGTCAACAGCACAACCACACAAACCTTTCTGATCCCATCTTCCTCCCATTTCTTCCCAGAGAAATAAATCTCTGTTGTTTAGCCTGGACAAAAGGAGGGTCAGGGGGAACCTTCTCACTCTCCACAACTCCCTGACAGGAGGGGGGGGCTGGATGGGCTCTGCCCCAGGGAACAAGTGATAGGACAGGAGGGAACAGCCTCAAGGTGACCCAGGGGAGGTTCAAGTTGGATATCAGGAAGAATTTCTGCATGGAAAGGGTGATTAAACATTGGAAGGGGGTGCCCAGGGAGGTTTGGAGTCCCCATCCCTGGACGTGTCCAAGGAATGACTGGATGTGACACTCAGTGCTCTGGGCTTGGGGGGCAAGGTGGGCATTGGGCACAGGGNCCTAAATTATTCTATGATTCTATTAAAAACTGTCATCTAAATGTACACAAACCATGGAGAGAAGATGGAATTGCATTATCTCCCTGAACCTGACACCACTAAGGATTTGGCTGTTTGGCTCCACTTTGAGATAATTGTTTCCAAGGATCTGAATGTAGAAAATATTTTAAAAACAACTTTAGAATCAATAGCTCTTTTAATTTGCAACTTGCAGCTCACTTTGACAAATAACCTAAAAAGGGAGGATAAATAATGCAGCTTCAATTATATTTCTGTACAATATTTGTCTTATTTTGTGTTGTGTGCTGCTGAGCTAATTCAATTTTCTGCTGCCAGCCCATGCTTGTTCCCCTTTCACTTGTAATATATAACTTTATGAAGAGGGACTAAATCTTCCTGCATGAACGGCACTTTATCCTCAAACGTGAATGCTTCTGGAAAATAAGAGAAACTAAACCAACAACAATACTCTTCATAAAAGTAAGAAAAGCTACACAGCTGAGTTATTTTTCAGTAGGGACAAATGACACACGATGAAGGAAAGCCAGTGGCAGCTGGGAAACATTCAGGAACTCCCCAGAGGCTTCTGGTTTCACAGCTGGGAACCAGGTCCTGATACCCTCTGCTCTAACACATGTTCCTTTGAATTCCCAAGCCAGCGGGGCTGGTGGGGACTCATCCCCTGCTCCTCCTGCTGCCTCTCTGAAGGACACACTGAGATCTATGGTGTAGAAACAGTGGTTCCTTGCCCCAAAAGATGAACATTTAAATTGTCTTTGGAGCCTGGGGATGGAAATTTCAAATCCTGTTTATCTAAAGATGAAGATCAGAGCTCGCTGGGGCATACCAATGTGCCTGGGAGTTTATCAGAGTGCAGTGCCCACTCACCTGGGCTGGCACCACGAAACCTGTGCCTGGTTTAGATCCTGTCACTGCACCTGCCTCCGTGGCTGGCACAGCTCAGGGCTGGGATCATCTCGTGTGGTGACATGGGGCAATCCCCACAGCCACCTCCCTGCTCAGCAGCACAAAGGAGGGGACCCTCTAAAGCTCACACCTCATCACCCACTCACTCCCTGACATTTCTGTAACTTTCCTGTCATTCACTCTCACGAGCCGCCCTTGGAGCTATTCCTGCTCCAGTCCCAACGCCTTTCAATTTCTTTTCCTCCAAATTGCTGCCTCTGGAGCGGGGGAAAGAAGCCACGAGCACTTGTTTCGTGTCTAAAGGCAAAATATCAGTGAGGCTCTGCCTGTGCCGGTGCCCGTCATCTCCCCCCATCCCCGGGGGCAGCTGCTGGCTGCTGGGAGCCAATAGAGAGGCAGAGGAGGCTGTTCAGCTAAAGGTTGGGAATTGTTCACAGCAAACTGACAGATGTTTATGGTTCATGGGTACATTCCCAAAAGGACAATGTTAGCAGCTTGAAAAAAAAATGAAAAAATGGGAGGGAGTAGAGATGGAGGCATTGATTTAACAGCTGTGTTTTTCTTGAGAAGGTGTTCTCTCAGGGATGTCGGGGAGCTGACATTTTCACAGGGCAGGGGTGGGGTTCATGGCTAATTGTGGTCCTGGCGGTGAAACAGAGCAGGGGATCCAAATGAAAGATTTGGAGGCTGCAGCATCTCCTTCCGAGCTCCTTCACCTCCTGGAATACTGACAGTGAGAAAATAAGGGCTCACAACAACTTTGTCCTCTTGGCTTGTTTCCCACGCTGTTTGGGAAGAGATGGCTTTGCAGACTTTCCCTCGTCTCAGCACGACACACAGCCTGGAGGGAGCACCACTGATCCAGAAATGGTGTCGGGAGAGAAATCCACCCTCAGCTCCCTCCTTGTCCCCCTGCCTCTCCCCCTGCTGACAGCTGGCCCTGCTGCTCTGCAGACTCTCCCGTGCAACACTTTGGGTTGCAGGTGTTCGATTACTTTTTCATTTTCCCCTGAACTGGTGCTGCTCTCACACAAACACCCCACAGCAGGAGCTGTGTGAGCAGAAAGCCCAAGAGCAGTAACTCAGCTTTCCACGCTCCCACACTCCAGAGTCACAAGACCCATGTTGCACCTCCCTGCACTGGTGTTAATTTTAGCATTGAAACTCTCTATTTTAGAGCTGAAAATGCAGCTGGTGACACGGTCAACACCTGCTGCTGTTGCCCTCCTCGGCAGGAGGCAGCAGCGTCCTTGGGAATGTATTGTGGCAGCACTGCCAGGTTTGTCTCGGAGCTCAAGCCAAAATCCTGGTGGGAGCTGTCAAAGTCGTGGGCACCACAGCCCTGCACTCCCTGCTTGTCTGGTTGGATTAATAAACAAAGTTTAGGGTGTTTCTGCCACTGGTAACATCAGCTTTCGTGTGATGGATGAGCCTGCAGGCACTCCGGTGTATCCATTACTCATCTCTGCCCTGGGCTGTCAGGGAGCACCAGGTGCTCTGGCCACTCCTCTGGCAGGGGACATTTTTGGGGGCAGGGAGACTCGTGTAGGGTATGTACTGAGTACACACAAGATGCCTTCCCTCACTCAGCTGGTGCTTGGTGCTCTCTCCTCTGTCAGTGGATCAGGCTGGGGCTCCTGTGGAGCCTCCCTTGTGCTGCTGTCCTGAGGTGATGCTCAAGCTCTGATCCTCCATGGGGCTCTGCAGCTTTAGGGGCTTCCAAAGCACACTGCTGAAGTTTTTTTGGGGATCTCCAGCTCTGGACCTGCAGCAAAAGCCAGCAGCTGCAAGGTCACTGGCCAAGCCCCAGAGGTGTAAAGCTGCACACCCCAAAACTGGGGTTCAATGACCAGGGTGCAAAAGGAAAGCCCCAGCTCCCCAGTACTGAGCAACACCAGAAATCCCAGATTAGCCAAGAGCAGAATCAGCTGAAGATGTGGAGTTTTTCTTTATTTTCAAAGTAATAAACTCTTTAATTAACCATAGCTTAATAAGTCATCAATCTTGTGTTAAAAAAGGAATAATGAACTAATTAACTAGAATGCATTTCCCACTATAGACAATCAGTGCCTTATCTTAATGCAGGGGTATCTCTGGAGGGGAATGAGGAAAGTTGGTAACAATAAAGAAACTAAATATTGAGAGAGAGAATGATTTGTTTTTCCCCAAAAAAGAAAGTGGATTAAGAGACAAACTCCAATGTTTGAAATCCAGAACACTTACTTCCCCTGTTTTGATTCTTACAGGGAATACAGGCTAAGAACTACCCTTAGTAATCTCTGAATAACTATTTTATATTTAAGACAAGAGCCAGAAGGCTGGCAAACCCCTATTATTCACCCTCCTCCCCACCTCCCCAAGTTTAAAGAAATGTAAATTGCCATTCCAGAGGCAGTGCCTTCAAAAAGGAGTTTG
Source organism: Formicarius rufipectus (assembly GCA_013399695.1). Taxonomy (NCBI): domain Eukaryota; kingdom Metazoa; phylum Chordata; class Aves; order Passeriformes; family Formicariidae; genus Formicarius; species Formicarius rufipectus. Next base: position 103,243 of record VXAU01002863.1, read on the forward strand.
CATTTCTGTGAGATTTCAGAATGTGTCCTTCTAATCTTCCAGTCCCACACATATTTATTCCAGCGATTCCCTTTGCTTCTTCTTGTCAGCCTAAAGTTAATTCAAGTCGTTTTATACTCCAAAAGCAAGTCTTTTCTTGTATGTTTAAAATACAGTTTGAGCCTCTATCTGTTCAATAGAGTCACTTGGGCTGTGAGCAACTGCTCAAGCAATTGCTGCTTCTTCCCTCCAGAATATTACATTCCCCGTTGCTCACAACAAAGCCATCACGAGTGTTAATATTGTTGTCATGGTGACTGACAGCTGCTGCAAACATGGCTGATATAAAGTTAAATTACTGCACATTGCAAGCAGTGCAAAGCTTTGAGTGTCACTGGGGTGATCTGTTACATCCTCCTGGGGAAAGCTCAAGAGGCTTCCACCAATTTCATCACAAAGTGCTCAGGAGGCTTTACACACACCTGTCTGCAAGGGGGGCTGTCAAAGCAACATCTTCTCTCATCTCCTGGGCTGAGCAGCTCCAGTCACCCTGCAGAGAACAAGGGGCTCTTCCAGCCCCGCTGTGGGGGCTGCACAGCAACAACAGCCAGAGGGGATGGGGGGATCTCTGTTAGCAACTGCTGATCCATGAAGGGGCAAAAAGGTGCCATGTTATGCCATGGTGTCCATCCCACAGCCCCACTTGAGTTCACAGGAGTGAGAACTTACAGAGCGAGCTCACAGATGTGTAAACTCAGAGTGAGCTGAGCTGCAGGGTCTTGCTGAGCGCAAACATCTGAGGGCTCCCCAGAAGTCAATGTCTGTACCAGGATGCCTCTGGAGACCTGTGTTTATTCCCTGCTATTCCACAGGGATATTATCTTCCTGCTTCTAAACCTGCAGGGGTGGGATGGGCTCTGTGACACAGCCAGAACGTGACATGCAGCTCTGCGGGATGAGCTTCTGGGAGTAACATCCCTTCCAGGAGCCTGGGCAGGTTTAAACTTCACATCCACGTCCTCTGTGCCTTTATCCAAGCACCCAGCTAGGCTCCTGCACCCACTGCATGCACCTGCCAGCAGGTGGACATCACCTCAGCTCAGTAGCCACCCCCCACCAGATGTCCGAGGGGCTCAGAGCTCCTCCAAGGGCTGGAACCCGCGGTGGTGGAATCAATCAAGCAGATGGAGGTGTGGGAGTGGAGTCTGGGTTAAGAAAGGCCTATTTCAAGCCATATTTTCAATTAAATTGGGGAAGTTTTTAACTGATAAAAACATCTTTAGTAGGTTTTAATGGCATTTAGCTGCTTTAATTGGGATGTCTATATTTGGAGTTTGCAGACAGAAACAGATAATAAGGCAACAAAAACAGATCACAGGGGTTTAAAATCCTGGCATTTGCATAACCCAATTGTTCACATTATGAAACGGAAACCCTGTTATCAGCTTGCATAAAACAGCTTGTTTTGGTAGATTGCAAATACTGTGTTTAATTAACCAAGCTTCAGGGACAGTGAATCTTATTGTTACAAGATACCACTCTGTGGAAATAAAGGCGTTTTCATTTAAATAAAACAAAAGGGGATGTTTATCAGGATGTTACTTAATTGTCAGCATTGCTAAAGAGTTTTGTTCCTGCTACAATTTATGAACTGGAATTGATCAGTGAAGCAGGGAACCAGGCGCCTTTGTCCTGTACAATTAAAGCTCTGTCATCTTAAATCCCAGCATTAATGATGCCAGCAGCCAAGGGGAAAGGGGGAAGGTCTGCAAGCACATTGGAAATTCTGGACTGTGAATGAAGCCTAGTTTTACCCAATTAGCCCTCTCCAAGCATGTCAATCTTGGTATTATCTAACTCTGGCTCTTCCAGAAAGTCCATTCCAATCTCACCGGAGTCCCAGCACGCTCCCCAGCAAAGAGCAGAGGAGAAAGCTGGGCAGTGATGAGAGTATATGCCACTGACACATTCCCTGCCACCTCCTCCCTCAGCATTCAAGCAGAATATCCTTATCTGAAATCCAGGAGTTGTCCACAGAGCAAGATGGAAAATAACTGAACTGCCAGGGAGGGAATGATCAGGTTTTCCTTGGAGAAAACACTGCTGGGAATAGAAAACATTCTTGCTTCGAGCATTAGGCACAATAAAAACTAAACATTTCTGTATCTGGATGTGTTTTCACTAACATTTCCAGTATGTCAGAAAATATTTCTCATTAGGAAAAAACCCAACCAGGCAGACATCTCCAGAAATGTTATTTTCTGTGCTGCAGCCACCCTGGGAACCTTCCCCAGGCCATACCTGGACAGAGCTGTGCCTCTCTGGCATGGCAGGAGCGTTCCCCATCCTGGGAGCACACTGAGCTCTGAGAAAAGCAGAAGGGGAGGAGAGGATGCTGTGCACCCAGAGGACAGTCCTGTCCCACATTAACACTAATGCAAAGTACAAACCACAGGATGTTTCCCTGAATTATGGAATTGTATTTGAAAGGACACAAAAGCTGCAGTTGCTGAGCTGCTTCCAGCAACAAAATGCATTCCATGGCCTGAAACAGAGTCTTATTTATATGCTGTGTTTTCCTGTGATTGCTTAAATAGGCTTATGACACTGGTCTTCCTGCTGTGCAGCACTATTGAATTCCTTCTGTTCTGAAATGACAATGTGCAACATCTGATTTCTGACCACAGTGATACCCCCCAAATACCTGGAGGCAGCGGGGAGCATCTGGTGGGGAGTTCAGGGAGGGCAGAAGCTGCTGGTGAACCCAGTAAAGCAAAGAATCAAAGAAATGTGCTGGAGTAATGGGAAGGGAGAGCAGATGCTGCTGGCAATAAAAGCCTGTGTGAAACCCAGCTGAGAAGCCAACTTCGAGACCCACAGGGGCAAATTTGTCCTGGGAGGACAAAAGAGACCCAGCAAGTGAATAGTGGAAAAAAATCCATCGCAAGGTGCCCATTATCAGGCCATAGTGAGGCTGCAAAGAGTGGTGAATTGGATCTGAGGAGGGGAGGGGAGGGAAGGGAAGCAGGCACCCTGTGGACACAATTACAGAGCCAGCTCAGGATTTGTGGGTTTGTAAACGCAGGAGCAGTTCATGGGAGAGAGCTAAGGATGAGCTAAAAGCCATCTCCCCACACGTGCCAAGGAGACACCCAGCTCCCTCCCACGCTGCCCAGTCCCACCAGCTCCCACCCTTGTCATTATCCACACTCTGACGCCTCCATCCCCTCTGTATCCTGACCCTTCTGGCAAAGGCAACCTTGGTGTGCCCCAAGAGATGTGCCCAGCAGCAGGGCACGAGCCCACTATCACCCTGGGATTCTGCTCCCGGTCCTGCTGGGATCCAGCACTGCTCAACCTCGTGTTGCCCCGGCCCTGGAACCTCCCAGGGAACCTTCCCAGCGGCCAGACTGCTCTTGGAAAAGGTGAACGTGGTGCTTGAAAGGCACCAAATCCTTTAATCCCTGCAGCCACTTTAACCCTTGGCCTCCAGAGCCTCACTGAAGGATCTGAAAGCTTGCTGAAATCCCAAAGTATCACAAGGATCATTGTACATCCTTAAATAAACCTCCTTTCTTTAGCTCTCTCCCTTTGTGAGGATTTATGCTCCAAGAGGCACAGCTGCTCCTAAGGAAATGGCTTGAGGTTCCAAACCCCCTCCTGGTTTTCACTCCTTGCCTCTTGAGGGTTAACAGTCCTCGGGAGAGCAGAGCAGCCTGTCAATCCACTTTGGTAATTGAAATCAATTTCTCTGCCTTATCTGTAGGAAACCTATATAGTCGAGACACTAATCTGCTGGCTCTGGCATCTTTTAAATGAAAACCTGTTTTAAAAAAAAAGGAAAAGGTCCTTTCCCTGCCTCCTGATGCTCCTTTGCTCAGGTTCCAACGGGTGGGGACAGACAAAACTCCCGGCCCTGGACTTATTTTGGGAGCTCACATGCTGGCCAAGGGGCCATCCAGTGGGAGGAGGGATGCCAAGAGCAGTTGGGAAAGGGGCTTTTAGGCAGATTTCTCCCTGCTGCAGCTCCTTGGCTCATCCTGCAGTCACTCCCAAGCTTTGCTCCTGACTCCTGCAGACACCAGGCTGCTGCAGAAGGGGTCACAAAAGCAGGGTGTGCTCACTGCCGTGGGCAAAGCAGTGGGCAGGGGTGAAGGAGATAAGTACCCCCCAGGCTGCTCTGAGGGGGCATCAGTGCCTCCCTTCACAAACCTCACAAATCCACAGTTACCAAAAACAAGGAAAAGAGCAGCCCCAAACCATGTTCTCTCCTAATCCTGGTCTTTAGGAGTCCAGCCAAGACAATAGATTTCTAATTTGCAGTCAATCAGGCTTGAAATCTCTGCAGTTTTGATTGTAATTAAACAGATCAAGTAATCAATAGGGACTCATACCTCCCTGACCCTAAAAGAGGGTGAACTCCTCTGGGGATTGAGAAACCAGGAGCAGCCTCAGAGCAGGGAATGAGGAAGGAAGCACAAAACCAGTGGCCAGACCAGAAACTCTGCAGCTCTCATATGAAACAGGGACTGAAAGGACCTGAGTTGTTACTAACCCAAGAGTCTGATATGTACTTCCATATACAGACCCAATCCATGGACCTTCCCAAAAATCCATCCCACTGCTGGCTGCAGGAGGGACCAGCACCATTCCCTAATGAGAAATGTGCATTTACCAAAAGTTAACAATTTGTAGTTTCTTTCAAACTAAGTGCACTTTTTGAGCAGGACAATATAATTAAATGAGGCACATTAATACCATGAGATAAGCATCACTGACCACATTTATGACAATATTAAAGGAATTCACAGAGAGGAGGAACTCATACCCTATAAATCAAAGCATTTTGGTGCATAGAATTTGGGAACATGAGCCTATGAATTGTAATAGAGCATGACGAAGTCTCATCAAGAGAAGTAAATATTAAGCCCCCGATGACAAACAGACACACACATCCCATCTGAATGTTTTTTCAATTGAAAGCAGTTCCCTGATTCTTATTCTCTTAATCGAGGTAATTTGCTTTAAATGTCCCTTGCAGCTGAGAAATTACAATTGCCCCTTTAATATTCTGGTAATACGAACTGCATTTTCCCCATCTGATGCTAATCCTTCTGTTCCTCTGAGGAGGAGTCCTCTCTGGATGAAAAAAGCTTGATAAGAGACCAACACGCACATCAGAAAATGAAATGTCTGACAGTGATTTGACTGCACAAGGGTAGAGGAGGGAATGGCCATGTCCCTGGCCTGGCTTCCCCAGCCAGTTATCCATTATAGGAAATTGCCATTATATTCCTTTCAGCTCCCCAAGAAGTCAATAGAACATAATGAAGTTATCACAAGATGCAGCTTCCTGAGCTAATTTGGTGATGGCAATATAAAGCAGCTCTGGGCAAAGGTTGGGAACAGCTTTGTCTGCAGAAGGGAACACAAGGATGGCTGGGGTTATGCAGGACAGGCAGAAGTTTCTTCCACTGTAGAAGACAAGAGTTTTTTTATCCTTTGATTGATAAAAATGTCAAAAAAGTTTTAGCCGCATTTCACTCAATGTTACAGCAATAGGAATCTGAAAGATCAATATGAATACAGGCTGTTCGTGCCTCTGGACCCCAGTGTGTTAAACAAATGCTTGTTCCCTTTCTCCAGGAGCACTTTCATAAGTTTTTTTCAGGAAAGCTTGTTACACATGTGTTTTCTTTTTTTTTTTTCTGTTTTTCTCAGCAGAATACTAAAGGAATAAGAATCATAAAATCCCAGATTGGTTTGGGTGGGATTTAGTTTGGTGTTGCTGGGAAAATTAACAGGATGAAGATCAAGGAGCAAGTGGACTGACCTGTAAATATCTGGCATTTTTAGTTCTGCCTCAAAGCACCACAATAAACCACTCTGAGCACAAACTTGCCTCAAAAATGAATCACCAAGTGCATCACGGAGCAGGAAATTGCAAAGGGACACTGAGGGTCCTGGGCAGAGTTGTTCTTTCCCCATTTCTACCCATTTTTCTTCCCCCTCAAGTTTTGATGGGCCATGTCTAATTATTGAGTGGCACATATTTCCCCTCTCACCGGGGTGTTACCAGACCATGTCATTTGTGTTGGTCCACAGAATTAGCAGCTATAATTGGACCCTTTTAACAAGGTACACAACACATTTTAAATTAAATTGCATGTCATAAATCAGGTTAACCTTTTCAACACTGCTCTAAGAAAATTAATTACTCATATCGAAGCACATGACCTTTTCACAGTGCTTGGGATTAGCTTCCGCATTTCTTTTATTTTCCCTTATCTCTGCTCCTCCCTCCTCTCTACCCCAGCCCAGACTTCTTTCTTCATTTAAAACCATCAGAGTCCAAAAAGTATCAAGGCTGAGCACTTTGCTTCAGCTCTCATAGCTTCAGCCTAGCACAACTTAATTATTTAATCTCCTCTTCTAAGCAAGCTGCCCCTCTTCCCCCTCCCCTCTTTCCTGGCAGGTGAAGCCACAGCTGCCCAGGTGCCAACACTCAGCTTTATCATCTGACCCTTGAGTGGGGTTTGATGTTTGCTTGAAACACCTGAAAGTCTTGTGACCCCTTTCCATCACCACCAACTGGCAGTATTTCTACTTTATTAGCCTCAGAATCAGAAATAAAGTGTGGCTGAGTGCCCTAAGAGCTCAGAAGGAAGAAAAGGGAAAAGTGCTTTGTGTTAAAGTTTGCCAGAACTTTCTACAGGAGTTCTGCAGGGCTCAAGGGAAAAAATGTCAGTGTGGAGTCCTGGGAACTTCAGAACAGGAGAGCTGCTGCAGCAAGCAGGGTGTTATTCAACCACACCATCTGGAGAAACCCAAACAAGTACAACATCATTGTCCACAGCTGAGCCCTGTTGAGAAGAGGATTAGGCTTTGGTGGAGGCAGCAAGAGCTCTTCATTTTGGGAGTTTGTGGCAAATACGGGTAGTAAGTGGCTTGGAGTGAAAGGCGTGGATTGGTGGATTGAGTTCATGTGGGTTTGATACTTCTCGTGCTCTCTGGAGATGGACACTCAGACAGCAGAACCCCCAGTGGTTCAATGCTCTGACAGAATGAGGACATCTCTCTCTGCCCTGGCTTGTGGGTGCTCAGGCTGAGGGACCAGCCGTGCAAGGAGGGAACAGTTCTGTGCCTTGGACAGTAAGTTAAGAACAAAGCACTTTGGGACTCTGGTGTTTGGAGCAGTTGCACTTTTCAGGATGTGCTGCACCTGCCTCAGGTGCATTTGCTGCAGCCAAACTCATTCCTTCTGGTTTCTGTGCGTGACCAAGTCCCAGGTATTGGTGTCTCCATGCTGTGTGCTGACCCTGGGACCCACAGGGGTGGGGATTGGTGTTATCAGACTCTGTACAAACATGTGATTTATGAAAGAACCTCAGAAGTGAAGAACATCCATTCTGCTGTTCTCCCCTCAAATGGGATAATCCATGTAGTTTTACTATAGACTGTATTTCCCAGCTGCCTTAATTTCTTTAAATTGCTCTGTGAGTTGCTGAAGTCATCAGCAGAAATGCTGGAGTCAGCTGGATTTTAAACATTTAAAATGATATAGGACCATTTTCCTTCAGAAAGAATCTTAAAAAATTTAATTATTCTTTTTCTTTTTCCTATTTCTTTTTCTTTTTTTCATTTAATGGTGGGGTTGTTGAAACCTCCCATTAAAAGAGCCATAAAATAAAACAGACAAATAAAAAAGCTTAGAGCAGAAAGTGACAGTTTTGTTAAAAACATCAGGCATTTTCTGCTGCTGCAGTAGTGCCTCTTCTTATATGGAAAAGGAGGGAATGAGGAGGAAGGAGGGTGCTTGGAAGTGGCTCCTGTGTTTTATGCTCAAGCTGATGCCTCATAATCAGGATTGCAGCATGGTCCCTGCTCCTTGGAAACCAGATATAGAAAGAGATAAAAATGTTAATAACCAAAGCACAATTAAAACAGCTGTTATAGGCTGGATTGGGCCCAAATTTGGCCTTAAGGTGAGAGTGGTGAGTCCTCCAAGTAGGTGTAGACCAAAGGATAGTGATGCAGGACTAAATCCTGGCCCCCTTAAACTTGTCTTCCATAATTTCCCAATTAACCAGCCTGGTTCGGCTGAGTTTATTTGGGAGCACTAACTTGGAGACAAAGGCAAAACTTGCTGAGAGCTCATTTGGAATGAGCAAGCCAAGGTAGCTTTTCCCCTTGTAGTGTGCTTAAGCTGTGTTTGTGTTTTTGTTCCTGTGTACCCAGACACACATTAAAAAGATTGAGCATAATAAGTTAATTGTTTGCCTAATCCTTAATGAAGATTGCTATTTCCTCTTCAGAATTGCTGCTTGAAGTAAGATGCATTAAAGCTCTGTCAGAATCACTGGTGGTGGGAGTAGGTGGAGCTCATGGGGAGTTTTGTCTCTGTGCCATGAGTCTCCTGGCAACGTGGGGATCCTCTCACTGCTCTGTCCCTCAAGGACAGCTTCCCCAAACCAAGGTACAAGGAAAATTGAAATGCAAGTCCCATTAGCTGCAGTGATGAGTGACCCAAGAGGGTCCCTTGTGAGCAAATACCTGTAGTAGCTACCTGTTGCTTGATTGTAATGGTTAGGAGCCAGAGGAGTCCTTTCTGTACCTTCTTTCTATGAAAACATGGAGTTTTTGCAGCTCTTCTGAAGGCCTTGTTCTGTGGCTGGTTCTCTTCTCTGTGGCAGTGCTGCCTCCCCCGAGCTCCCTGTCATTTATAATTATGATGGTTTTGTTCAAGTGGTTTTGAATCAATCCATCCATCCCTGCCCTCCAGTTGTAATTATGCTTTTTGATGCCATTGAATTGCAAAGATCTGGGGGAGAGGCTTTCAACATCTTTGATAGCACAGTGTAATACATCATTCAGCTGGGTTGGGGCAGTGGCTCCTCAGCCTTGCTCTGAGCATTAAATCAGATCTTTTGATGGTGAGACACAGAGCCGTGGAAATGTCTCGTTTGCAGATTAACTGAGTCCCTCAAAGTGAGCAGTTAGTGCGTAACCAGCCAGGGCTCTGTGCATCCGCTCATGGCAAAGAGGTGCAGGTGACTGAGCAAAGAGTGTGAACCCAGCAACCCAAACCATTATCAAACCCCACGGTGCAGATTTGCTTCTAACAGACTTGTTTTGCCCTAAAGTTTCATTTGTCACATTTGGCTCGTTTCAGATGTTGCTCCAGTAACTCCTTCATTACAGCGAATCAAACAAACAAATGAAAAATTAAAGCCATTGTTATCCAGCCGTTCCCTCAGGGGGTCTGTGGTTCTTGGCATATTTATGATGGTTTTTGGGCTCTGTGTCCAATGAGAACAGATGGCAGATGGGTTACACTGCCTTACCTGCTCCAGCAAACTGGCAGGGGTCCACAGCTCCAGCAAATGAAAAACCACAGAGCAGGCTTGGGAAGAGAAGTGCATTGTAGTCACTGAAAGCCATTTGCAATTGCTTATCATGTAGTTGTTGTTGTTGTTTTCTCCTTGTGGTCTTTTCTCCTGTGCTGTTCATTAGCCCTTCTGGAATTTAAATGGCACATTTTATGGATGAGAGTTAACTCTGCTTGGCAGATGGAACTGCTGCACTGCCATTGCCTCTGTGCACGAATATAGAGATGTGGACATCGATAGGAATGCAAGTCACTCGAAGTATTCTGACTGCTAGAATATTTCTTTTCCTTCTTTATTTAATTTTGCTGTTTGGAGTGAAAAGAACACATTTAAATAATAAAACCAACCACAATGTGCCTGCTGCTCTATTCAGGGAGTTTTTCTAATTTCAGTCCTTTCTGCAGAACTGCTATAAATACCCTGACATGAGAATGCCTGAGAAATAGGTCACAGCAAAAACTGCTAATAGGTACATTTGATAGAAGTCCTTCCAAAGTTCTGATTTGTTTCACAGTGTTTCATAAAGCAAATAATGTGAGGATTAGGCTGGAGTCTTCAAGAATACCTATCTGAGAGCGGGAACCAGATGAACATTCCTCTGCTCCTTTTCAGCCCAGACATATTCTGAGTCCAGGTCTCATAAGGTTTGGATTTAAGTCCAGGTCTGAACCAGGTAAAACTTCTGCAGACTGGAGTCCTGTGAGAGCAGGAACATCAGTAATATAATTATCTTTTCTTGGGACAGTTTGGGTTTTGAAACCCGACCTTCCCCCCAGGGTTCCTCTCTGGAAGGTGTTGCAGGACCCAACCACTGGAGAGGCTCCTATAAAATGAGTGTTCTGGAAACAGCAGATTTGCATCAGCAGAGAAGGGGGAAAAAGAGTTCTCCCTACTAAAGGTGTGACAAAATAAAGTTCTAGACTGGCTTTGGCATCAGATTAAATAGAATTTATGGCTGGAACTCTGGAGGTTTTGGCTTGCTGGGAGCTCCAGGAGAAGGGTGGTGGGCACTAATGGGGATCAAAGCACAGTCTGTTGGCTGCATTTTGGCTAAAGAATTTGAGTTTTGCAAGTTTCTTTTTAAGCTTCTCTCCCAGGGCCTGGGAGCTGGATCTTCTGAGAGACATGATGCAGACTGCAGCTCAATCTGATTTATTTTTTTTCCCCAAAGCAGTTTGGAGGAAATTCAGATAATCATCAGAATGTGTGGACACTTTTTTAAACTGAATAGAACTTTAAGCTGTGCAAAGTTGCTTGGAAAAGCTCTTTTGGGATGAACAGTAATCTTAAAAGACAGAATGAAAATATGCACTTTACTTTTTGAAAATTCTTTGCAAACGTCTAAGTATTTTTGATAAGGGAATTCATGGGAATAGTTGGACCTGAGTAAAAAATACGGGCTGTTGAAAATGTATTTGTTTTCAGGTGATACTTTACACAGAATCAAATTATGCTTTAGATTCTCATTTAGGTAATCTGTGTATCTTATTTACATTAATATAAGTTACCTGCTTTGATCCAAGATGGTTAATAGCCCTAATATGCCCTAAGGCCTTCCCAAAGGATAACAAGGCTGGCATGTGTTAGGGCATTGGTATTTAAAAAATCTGGAAGCCTTGAATAAGGGAGGAAAGGGAAAACATAATGCAACCAGAAGGCCCTTAACATTTATTGTGGCAGCATAAATAAACTGTTTGGAATGTGGGAGGCTTGAAGTTGAGGCAATAACCAGTAAAAAAAAAAAAAAAAGGAAAACTTCAAGTTTAATTCCACCACTAGTAGCAGTAATACAGTAATAAGTGATTTTTTTTCCCTTCAGTGAGACTGATCCTCTGGGCTGCTGGTGTGCTCTCCACTGGGATCAGGGATGAGCTGCAGGGCTCCCAGCTTGTCTATTGGCATCACTCTGCATGTTTTGAAGGCAGGGCCCGATTCCCCTGGGTTGCCCCCCATCACTGGCAGGAGCTGCTGTTGGTTTGCACTCAGTTCCTCCCTGGTTTGTGCTCCTGCCCAACCCAGGTGTGCACTGAAGTGCTCTGGCAGCGGGGTGGGCTCAGGCATTTGGTGTTTAATTACCACTCTGCTGCTGTTAATATACTTGCAGCAATAAATGCAAGATGATCTATTCCTGCCAGGCTTCCAGTGTTTATCATTAATAGAGAATGAACTGACATAAAGGCTTAAGTATCTCTTTCCCCTCCTGTAATGAGCAAAAACTTGATTTCCTTAACTAATAGATTGGTGTCAGTGTAACAGGAATGGAGTTTCCAGCCTGTAGTTAAGGGGAAAAAAAATCGCTTGCTCCATTTACTTCATAGAGAAAAAAAAAGGCTGAACAGCTCGTGCTTTGTGTGTGAAAATGCTGCGTTTTGGAGGCAGGGATGGCATTAACATTCTAATGGTGGCTGTTTAAGTGCAATCAATGTATTGCAGGTGTTCAACAGATCCCGGGGATGGAGTGTTCCTTGTCTGAAGGTGGAATTGGCTGCCTGCCTTCTGCTCTTTGGGGGCTGCTTCAGATTGTCTGTTTGCTCATATTTTACAGTAAATTAGAGACCTGTGACCATCATATTAATACTTAGAACAAAAGCCCTAGAGTGCTTTTATCTTTAGAGTAAATTATATTGGCTGAGTTTAGAGAAGTTTTGGATTTTCCTCATGAAATGAGATGTCACCAATAGGAATGTGTAAGTCCCATTTTGCCATTTTCTTGCCATCAAAGTCTGAGATCCAGCAGCAGGCTGGAGCCTCAGGAAACGGACTGGTTTGTGGACAGAGCACCAATGGCTTTTCTCTTGCATCTCTTTGGACCAGAATATCTGTTTTACATGGGCTTGGTACAGCATAAGCTGAAGTTTGTGCTCCTGGCTGGGCTTTCCTGAGCTGATCTTACACAAGTCCTAAGACACCAGAGTGCTCTGAGATGCCAATCTCGGAACCAGCTGGACCAAACCAGGACAATGCTGATCATTCCCTACTTCAGAGCTGCATTTGCTCAGCAGTGATGGTCCCAGCTGGAGTCAAGTGCAGCAAACTGAGTGATACTGGGATGGACCTGAGCCCAATGGGGAAATGGTTTATACCAGGGACTTTTGACTGTCTTTGTAATTTGTCTCTTTTGGGTGATTGTGACCTTATTTTCAAGGGTGTTGGTCCATTTGTACCACCCTGACAATGAAAATGGGCTTTCAAGAGAAAATGAAACCCAGACTTTCTCTTTAAAGATGCTCATGTAGATTTTGGGGTTTGTCCAGGGCATGCTGCAATCAAGGGAATCCATCAGGTGATTGAGCTGAGTAATGAGCAGAGCTACTGAAGTACAGAACAGACTTTAGCAGAGCAGCAGAGAACCCCCAAATATCTGGGCTCATGGAGAGCACTGAACTGAGGACAAAGCTTTTGGCAAACTGGCAGAGCTGGGGGTGATTTGGGGCAGTGGTACTCCTAGGAAGGGAGGACAGACATTTTGGAGAATGTTCTTCCCAAACTGATAGTCCCCATGGACCTGGAGAACACGGAGCAACCTCATTGTAAAATATTCATAGACAGCTGCTCTATAGCATTTATCCCAGTGTTACTGAAGTCTCGAGCTTGTCTATAATTAAAGCATTTATGTTTCAGATGCTTAACAGGGTGTTTTAAATGTTTAGGTCTTGTAAATGATGTTTATTTATGGTTAGCTAATTAAGTCAGCAGAGTTCAGCTTGGTCTCAAATCCAGTCCAAAAGATGAGCAGTGACATTCCCTGTTACTTTGGAAGCAGCTGATCCAGAGGGGATCCCCACTCACTCATTCCCTGGACAGCTCTGGGTGTGTAGCTGCCACGTGTTGGCCACCTGGGTGGAATGTCTGTGTTCCTGGCCCTCCTGGCTGGGAAATGGAATGCACAGAAATTCAGCAGCTGTTAAATGAAGCAGTCTGTCCTGTCATGGATACTGAGTCCCTGGGCTACTGGGGTCTTTGGTGGCATCCACCCCTCCAGCCTCTTGCTGCTCTGTTTGATGCCAAATGCCCACCTTGTGCCCAAGGGGTGTTTTTGGAGCTGTTTTGCTGCTGTGGAAGGAGTTTCAGTTCTGGGAGGGGAAAGGAAAAGCCTCAGGTGAGTGTGAGGTGAGGTTTGGGACAGCTCCTGGGCAGGAGGGGAACAGTTTCTGCTGCTCCTTGGGGTGTGGCATCCATTGAGGCTTGAAAGGGACTTTGGGTTCTTGAGATGAAAGCCCAAGTTTGCACCAACACCACCGACAGTGAGTGTGGTTTGGGGCCACCCCTGCCTTGCCCAGGGATGCAGAGCCAAAACTTTACTCCCAGCTGCAGGAGCCTGGGGAGAGCACCCAGCCTGGAGGGGAGAGCTGGTGCCAGCACAGAGCTGGGTGGTGGTGGGTTTGAGCTCACTCTCCAAGCACACCAAAGTGTTTCCTGGGTTGAACAGTCAATTACCTTTCCTCTTTTTTTAGAGTGTGAACTCCCAGGTTTTCAGGGCAGGAATTCTGTCTCTGCTGCTGGCTGATGCTGAGCACGATGACGTGCTGGATTCTGTACGGTCTCAGTGCTATTGTGATGCAAATACTAATAACACAAAGGAAGATCAAGGTATGAGCTGTTGGCACCAGCTGGAAAACCCAGATGCATTTTGTTTCCACCAGTTAATCCTGCAAGGCTGTGATGCCCTGTCACTATTTCTCAATTTCTTTTTTAATGCATTGCTAGAAGTATTTACATGAGGGTTTGGCCTTTAGCATCCTTAAGTTCTTGCTTTTAATATTGGAATTAATACAATTATTCCCATTCTCTTTTGCTCCACTGTGAAATTTTGCTTTCAGAAGAATTCTACCTTAAAAGCAGCAACTAAATGAGGTCCAAAAGTGCATATATGGAAAGGATACCTTGTCTAGAACAGACAAGTGATGGTTCATCAGCCTCTTGGCTGTGTTGAAAAGGGTATTAGCAATAGCATGTGTAACCTCCCGTTGCTTTACTATCCATGTTTTTACTGCATGTTTTATCCACCAGTGTGAAAAGCCTCTGCTCAATGAGGTTTGCTGATGGACTGGTCCTATAAAAAAAACTTCCTGATGGTGATCAAAGTGTCGTTCACACATTCCCCCCGAGGCTGTGATGCCCCCTGTGCACTTTACGGGGGCCAGATGGCTGGTACGTGTGCCAAATGCCACATATAAATTCATGGCATCTCTGTGGCTAACCAGTGCATTTTAGCATTTAGTGTAAATCAAAACACAGCCCCAAATTACTTCTTAACCAAATTGTAGCACTTTAATATAACTGTTCCCAGGCCGGCTGGAGCGGGGTTTGGTTTTGTTCATTTCGGGAACCATCTGTGCCTTTAAACGCGGCTTCAGAGCAATGAAAATAACTCCAGAAAGCAGCATGAACGTACAGAGTGGGCTGAATGGGGTTAAATTGGCTTCAGGATGGAAACTGATAGACTCCTCCTCTTCAGTTCTGCCTGGAAGAGTGGAATGTGTTGCCATCCTGAGCAGTGCCGGGTCACCCCAACCCCACACTCCCTTCAGGTGAGAATGTGTGTTGGTTTTCACCCGGTGTCCACCCAAACCTCCAGTGCACCCCCTCTCCTTTTCCCAGAGGGAAAGGAAAAGGAGAAAAGGCAAAAAAACCAGCTGAGAGATAATGGCAAAGCAAACTCAGAGTGGCTAAATACTGCAATTTATTACTAACAAGTTAAGAACTAAAACTAAAAGTAATAAAATTAAAAAGTAAGAAATAAATCAGTCTTAAGAACATCTTTCTCCTCCCATTTGTCCCTTTTTCCAGCAGTTCCAGGGAGCAGGGAATGGAGGTTTGCAGTTGGTGGTTCTGCCATTGCTCTTGTCCTGGGGGTCACCCCATGGGCTGCAGGGGGGTCTGTGCACCCCGAGGGATCTCCAGGGGCTGCAGGGGGGGCACAGCTTTGAGTCCTTCCCCCCCTGCTCCCGTGGGGTCCCTCCTTCTCCTCCTCCTTCTCCCACCTTGGTCTCTGTGTTGTTCTCCCATGGNTGGAGGGATGAAAAAGGCAGTGGGACCCCTCGGGGGTTGACCCATAGAGGGTGGTTTCATCTCGGCAGTGGCTTCTTTGAGGGGTTGCCCTGATGTAGGACAGACAGACAGACACCAGTGCAGCTCCAGAGCACAGCTCAGACGCCATCAGGGCTGTTATCCAGGGATGTGTTCTGCAGCGCTGTACAGGGGAGGGAATTCTGGGAGCAAAGCAATTCACATCCGAGCTGTGATTCAGCTCCTGAAACTCATTGAAGGAGCACGTCTAAATCTGAGCAATTTTACCTGGATCTATGCAAATTTATGGCATAATAAGACATGGAAATATATGTAAATGTTGTCAATTATTGTAAAGCAAAGGAGCACATAGATGGAATATTCCATACAATGTTTTATACAGCATTTTTTTGAATTCCTAAAAAAGAAAGCCTGAGAAATAGCAAATGAACTGGAATTGAGTGTGGATGTTCCAAGCCCATTACATTGGGACATTTTCTTTAAACTGCTTATTAATCTCACCTTGCCATGTGGGTTTTCAAGAGCTCCCTTCTCTCCATTGCTGCATTATACCTTTACAAATCAGGGAAATGTCAACTCGTGATTTACTGACAAAGCCAACAGCTGACATAATTTATCTCACTTGAGATCAGTTCATCAAACTTGGGAACATCTTGGCTGCTGTAAAATCCCGGCATTTGATACAATCGCGGCTGCTTAAAATGCAAAGGCTAACCTACATTTTTAAAATGCTGTAAAAAGAACAAGAAGTGATGCCAGGATGAAAATTTATGAGGCACAGAGCCGGGCTCTGAATTGAGCGTTTGGAGTGTTGTTACTATCTTGTTTGCACAGTTGAAAACGAGTGTTAATGGGAGGACGGAGCCGGGAGGGCTCCTGTTGGCATTCCAGCCCAGCACCGGCTCTGACCTGATGCTGTACAGGAATTTTTAATGCTCATCCTTGATTTAATATAACATTGTTTGATACCAGTGGCTCCTTGTTAGTGGAGATCTGATTAGAGCAGCACGTTTTGGCAGTTTGAGTACTTGCGGCATTGAAATTCGGAGTTAAACCTATGAAAACACAGCTGAAAGTGGAAGAACATTGTTTAATATCAACTACTCTGATAACATTAAAATGGAATTAGCTTTTTGCGCCCTCTGTCAAGAGATGTTCTGTTTAATGTACCGGTATTGTGAGGTTTTTGGGGTGTGAGGTTTATGTTGGGGGTTTGCACAGTGCTTGGCACAACGTGCAGGATGTGGCTGAGTGCTCTGACAAACAGCAGCTCCTGCAGTTCTGATCACCAGCCTGTCAGCACCAGGGTAAGAGATTCCCATGGGTATAAAACACAGAGCTTTAGATTAAAACCTGATAACCTCGTCCTGTTATCTACAGGTACTTCTGTAATGGTCACCTTGATCTGCTTCCTCTGGACTGGTTTGCCCCTGTTGGGAGAGTGGGAAATGTGTGTTCTTGTGTTTTACAACAACTTTGGGGAACTCTTTGCTCTTAAATATTCATGACCAAGCTGTCAACTGATGTGTCAAGAGTCAAGTTGACACAAAACCTGATCCAAGGGTAAACTGAGCCTCGGTCTTGACGTGCAGCTCAAGCCTTCCTCGGGATTTTGCACCCCAAGTGTGTTGGATGCTTCTGATCTTTCACAGGCAGTGCTGAGCCCAGGGAGAGCAGGGCTGGGGGTGTGTGTGGGTTCCTGCAGCTCTGCTGGGTGCTGTGTGCCCTGGTGACACTCAGCCCTGATGGGAGAGGCTCTGCAGCTCAAGAGGAAAAGCATAACTTGGGTTAACATTTATCTCAACTGTCATCGCTGTTTGCAACACTAAATCTTTCTCATAAATAAGTGCAGAAATCTTTGCTTCAAAGTGAAAAATTCATGCTCCAGTTAAACCTCAATTATATTTCCAAACAATATTTATCAGATTTTCTAATGTGTGCTTAGTGCAGTTCAATTTTGTGCTATCAGTCAAAAGTGGCAGCACTCGGGAAGGGGGCTGGGAGGTGTTTTTCAGGTGGGAAATGGAGCATGAACTGAGGAGGCAGCACTGCCAGGGCAGGTGAGAGGGGCCATGGCTTGGGTCCACTTCTAATGAAATATCAGTGCATTAGAAAAAAAGAAAACGAAAATAAAAAAAGCTATTGTTTCTCCCTGAAGAACAAGGGAAGTGGATCTGAATTCAAAGACTGTATTCCAGGGACCTGGAATGGGAAACTATTGTTTCATTCCATAATTCTGGGGAGAAAGAAGTGTAATTTCACGACTCTCTGAATTTATTTCACCTAATCCTTTTTTTCTACAGCTATTTACATTAATTTAGTAAAAAACCCTGACAAGTGTGCCTATGCAGAATTTAAGTTCTGTCCTTAGGTACACATTAAGTCAAGATTTAAGGTTTGAAATATAAGATGAATTCAACTCTTGCTTACAGTTGCGTTGCAAAAGTGTTGATTATCTGAAAATTCATGTTTCTTGTTCATATAAATGTGCTCATGTGCAATACTTTCTATGTATAGTGCCAGCACTTATGGTTAGAGAAGTGAAATTCTTGAGCTGAATGGGAATGAAGTGTGTGCTTGAGGCTGCAACGTGGAAGTGTTGAACAGATTCCTCATGAAGTTTTCCAAGGGAAGTTGTGGGCTGGAGCTGTGACAGCCCGTGTGTGTGGGGTGCTGGCTCTCTGCTGCTGTTTTCAGTTGAGTCCCCGGGTTTGGAGCCTCCCTGAAGGTTCCTACTCCCACCCAACCATTTACACCTGGAGCTGCTTCTTTGAAGTCATTTGTTCTTCCTCCCTTGATGAGCTAAAATTGGGCTGTTCCCTTTGTTCTAAGGGAATATATTCTTTTGTCCTGTCCTCCAGGAAGGAATTAAACGTTCATTTCAGCCCTGGGCAGAGGGAACTTTGTTTCAACAGGGATTCACTCCCAGCCTGAATAAATCTGAGGTTTTTGTTGTTGTAGGTTCATATGAGCACAAATTACAGCCAAGTGAATAGAGAAAAGGTAGGATGTTTCAGAAAGTCTCTGAACATGCAAGGCACATATTGTTGTTGACTTCTGATCTGTGCTTCAGAATGGGGCATGTTATAGAAAAAGGAGGGACTAAGACAAGTGTTGGAAAAAACCAGCAGTACCCAGCCAAGAGATTCCAAGATTCCCATTTCAGATACATACAAAGAGGGAAGCTATAGCAGTATCATTCAAATGTGACAGCAGTCACTCCAACCTTTGCTATTACAGCACAAAATTACATGTTCTTGCCAGAGAAATAGGAAGGGCTGATAGGGACGACAGCTGGGATTTGCTTTCTTATCTATATTTTACACACATGCTCTTTCATTTCCCTCCCTCTCCTGCTGTTCCAGGATTCAGGCTGGCTTTTAGAGCTGCTGTTAGTTTGCAGACAATGGGGCAGCTTTGTACCCTGTGGTTTCTCAACCCCATAGATCCAGGTGGAAAATTAAATTTAACTCTTGTGCTTTGTAATTGGCAACGTTAAGGAGGGAGCTTTACCTGCAGTGGGCTATTGGTTCTGAAATGTCTCCAGAGGTCCTTTCCTGAGCTGTGGGTGAGGGATCCAGCACTAGGGAATCAATGTGTAGTGGGTTTGACTTGACTGTGAGAAAATGGGATTGCAATCTCAGCTTGCACTGCTTCACGGCACCCGGAGAGAAAATGCTGAGCTGAAAATCCTGAGCAGAGCAGATTCTGGGAGCTTGCATGACCTTGCTATGCTGGAGTTAATGGCAGCTATTACTTGCTACTAATAGCTCATCAAAGCACTTTAAATTATCTACCTCTTGGGTGCATATTATAGATTCTGTAAGTTGTAAGATTTGTAGTACCCTCTTGTCTCTGCTTTCTGCTGGGTTGATTTTTGATTTCTGGTACTCTTGCTCATGGGCTCACCCACCAGTACTGTGGGAAAATCCATTCCCACGTTTCCATCCTGGGTCGCAGGGGGATTTCTGCAGTGGGAGACCTGTGTGTCAGGGTTGTGCTGAGTGAGGGATGTGGAAAAGGTGATCCAGCAATCTCTCCTTGGGATTTGCAGCAGTCACACCGGAGAGGAGTGATTCTGAGCTATATTAAATTTAAAACCAAAGGAAGGTGTGGGGCTGATCTGATGGATTAATAGAAAAGTTAATTTGCCTTCCCCAGAATGATTAGCATTGATAAAATGCAGCTGTAACCTGCCAGAACCAATCTGTGCACACAGGGTTTGGGGCTTTGTTCTGCTCATGACTACTCGGGGTAAAGATACTTTTTTCAGTCTTTATGTTCTCTCCTGATTGAGTTTGGCCCGGGCTGTTTTACTGGTGACTCTGCATCCAGCTGCGGAAATGGGTGAGCTCCAGTTCCAAGGATGGCCATGGGATTAATGCCTGTGGTTAAGGAAACTGGAGCTGACAGGCACTGTGGGCTGGCTGTGCAAACACAGGGAAGTTTTCTGTGCCAAGTCAGTCCCATTAATCTCAGGACTGTGACATGTCTGTGCTCTTATTGATTTCCCAGCAGACTGTTCATCACCAGGCTCGTCACGTTCTGAGCCAATCTGGAGAAGGCACAGGGGGGAAATGGGGCTGGTGTGTTTATCTCTGGGGCACAGGATGCTCATAATCAATGCAACTTGGAGATGAAGCCAGATGGGTTGAGATAATTGATGGAAAGTGCCTCAAAGTAGGAAAGGTTCTACATCTCTTACAGGGAAGGGGGAAATATTTTGTTTGAGGACAGAAGGTATCTGTGCCCCCTGATGCTCAGAGCTGGTCTGGGGAGGCATTGCCCACAGGTGCACACCTAGTCCCAGGCTGTGCCCATGTGGGAGCCAGAGCTAGACCTGCACAGGTGCCCTGTGGTGGCTCTCCTGGAGCTGCAGGGACCTGGGGTTGACCCTGTGGTGGTCTGTGACTCTGGATCATGTCCATGTAGACCAGGAGACAAGCTTCTTACTCTCATTTGTTATTTACCTTTTGAAGCTTTGTACCTGTGTCCAGCCCTCTGTTGCCCTGTACAGGAAGATCTCAACTTCTTCAGAGT
Source organism: Formicarius rufipectus (assembly GCA_013399695.1). Lineage (NCBI taxonomy): Eukaryota > Metazoa > Chordata > Aves > Passeriformes > Formicariidae > Formicarius > Formicarius rufipectus. The sequence continues at coordinate 123,681 of VXAU01002863.1, forward strand.
CCCTGCTCCCTGGGCAGGGCTTGTGCAATTCTCTTGCTGTGTCAAGGATGCACAAACTCACCCACAAGTCCTTCATCTGCTCTCTGAAACTTTCCTCAAAGCATTCAAAAAAATGTATTTTTCAGCAACTTAATTAATTCTTGTCTTCTCAATCAATAATGAGCCATCCCAGTCAAGCCCTACATATTAAGTTGTTTTCATGTTGTTCTTTAAGACAGCTGCTTGGAATGAAAATAGCTTGTAGGCAAATCTTAGAGAAACAATTAAAAGTCTGGTGCTTGGGAGATTTTTTGCAATCATGAACTGATCATGGGTTGGTCCCGGAAAGACTCGTGCCTCTGGCATCTGTGGATGGGAGCTGTGTGTAGAGATAAGCAGAGGAATATCTTTTTTGGCTGATTGTGGTCTGAATGCAAACTTGGAGTTGCTCTTTGTTTATTTAGCATCACTTAATTTATCTCTTTGTCCTCTTTGCATTCCCTGGAGTGGCTTTTGGCTGGGAATAGAAGACTGGGACAGGTCAGTCCCTGGCATAGCTGCCTCTCTGACCAACCTCTGCAGAGAACAGGCTGATGGTTAATCTTGGTTTTTTCTCTGCAGAGGAATTCCACTCCAGATTTGAAAACTCCTTCCCTTAAGAGCCCAAGCAGGGTGAGCTGCTCCCTTTGGCTGCAGGTGCAACACCAGGTGTGTCCTGTCCAAGCAGCACCTCAGCCCAAAGGCTGTACCCCGGTCCCTTTGCTGTACCAAAGCTTTGCAGGGAAGGGAAGGAGAGCCAGGCTGGGAATGCACTGCCTGGGATGCTTGGAATTCTTGTCTCTCTCCAGCTATTTCTTAAAAGAGCTGAGCCCAACCACCACCACCACCAAAAAACCCCAACAAACACCAACCGAGAAACTATGTGTGTGGATATACAGAATCCCAGGATGTTTTGGTTTGGAAGGGACCTTAAGGATCATCCACTCTCAACCCCTGCCATGGGCAGGGACACGTTCCACCAGCCCAGGTTGCTCCAAGCCCTGTCCAACCTGACCTGGGACACTTCCAGGGATGGGGCAGCCACAGTTGCTCTGCCCAACCTGTGCCAGGGCCTGCCCACCCTCACAGGGATGAATTATTCCCTAATATGCAACTTAAACCTACTCAATCTCAGTTTGAAGTCATTCCTCCTTGTCCTATCAGGCTTGGCCTTGATATTGGAGGTCTTTTTCAACCTAAATGACTCTGTGATCTTTCTGTGCATTGGAGAGAAATAATGCTGTAATTTCTCTCATCCCTATCCAGTGTCAGAGCTACAATAGATAGCTCTGTAATTAATGTGTTTCTTTCCCAGATGTATTTCTTTTTTTTGTTCACTTTTTGTAAAAGGATGTCATTCCCAAGGTGGGCACAGCCAAAGTGGGCTCATAATGTGTCATTAGAATCTTTAGACCTTGTGCCTTGCAGGGTGTTATTACTGTTCAGTGTGAGAGAACAGATGCTATTTTACTGAGAAAGCAAAACTGCATTAAATTGACAGCACTTTAATTTTTCTTGATAGTAGCAAGAATTCTTATTTCCTATTTTATTTGCATTTTTATTACTGAGAAGCACAGTGCCTGAGCTACCTGGTGCCACTGCTGCTCATCTAGTCAGGCTATGACTGTCCAAATAGCAGCTGGACTATGAATATGTATCATTTATTCATATGACAAACTTTTGGTACAGGATACTGCATAGATGGAGGCTTCCTGCAGTGAGTGGCCTGGAGAGTAGATGGCAAAATGAAGTGTCTTGAAGTGGAACACTCCATCAAGGCATTCATATTGTCACCTAAAAGCAATTCTTTTATTGTCCAATTTTTTGCCCACACTGTTATATTTTCTGATTCTGAGTGTATGTGTTGGCCTGGGTCAGAGCTTCTTGTACTGATGTGGGTTATTAAAAAAGAGATGTGCACTGAAAACCAGATCTGTTTTTCTTTTTTTTTTTTTTTTTCCCAACCAAGTGTCCTGGTGGGCTTCAGAAAATTTAGGGATTTAATCTTTTTGGTTCTGTTTTTCTTTCCCAGGTTTAGCTTACATTAAAAGTTACTAAGGTATCTGATGATTTCTGACCCTCTTGCTAACTGGGGACTTAATACTCATCCATATGGAGAGGCCAAGGATATTGCTATTGCTCAATCTAGAAAAGACTGACTGGAATGTTGTTCTTCAAATGTGTAGAAAAAAACCCCCAAAACAAACACCCCACAAACTGCAAAGGAAGAAATTCTATGTTCTAGACTGGTCTAGAAGAAATGGTGTTAAATGGCAAAAAATGGAATCTTAAATTGATCTTATGCAAAAGCTTTCCACTGATGAAGCCAGGGGGGTTGTTGTGTCTGGGAAACCCGGGCTGCTTGTCACTGGGGACTCCGCAAGAAGTTTGGACAGGGATCTCCTTGATTAGGAAGAAATTCTACCCTGTGAAGGTGGTTATCCTTTCCTACATGGATAGAGATTATTGTATAGTTATTTATAGTCATAATGTCTGTCCTCCTGTGAAATTCTGACAGTAAAAAAAGAAAGACTTGTAATGCTCCACAGCCGTGTCAAGAAAAAAGCCTGAAAAGCAGTGAGGGTGATCCCTTGCTCAGGTGAACCCCTTCCTCTGATGCATCTGAGTCCAGACAGGATGATCTTCAGGGAGCTCCCCTTCAGCTGCCTTGTAGTCAGATGCACAAGTTATTGGTTTCAGTGAAGGGGCAAGTGGGGGAACTTGCAGCAGCCTGTGATGTGCAGGAGTTTAGAGTAAATAATTGAACCATCTCCATGGCCTTAAACTCCGTGAACCTGTGAATGATTCAATTTGCTGCTGATGGGAGCACCAGTGCTCTGGAGATGCTCATCTCTGTGCCTGCAGCGTGCCCAGGCAGTTCCAGCCCCTTGGTCTCTTTGCTGGGGTTATTTATATTTATAGAAAGAGTGAAGTGCCTACAGCATTTTGCCTAAAATGGTAATAACCCTCCTCAACAATGCAAAAGACTTTCTTTTGATAAGATCATTTTGAAAAGGTAACTGCTTATGATAATACAATTTATTCGTTATGGCTTGGGGGCAAGCTAGGATGGAAATGAAGCATGTCTTCCATTAGAACCCTACAGAAACAAACTAATAGGCTGCAGAGAGAACCATTTGTAATGTTACTATAATTCACATGATTCATTAAACTGAAATGGAAAATGATAGCATTTTCCCCTGAAAAAAAATCCTTATGGAATTACATGCTGAGATCACTTAGTTGAACTATTTTATTGACTAAGCATCTTGTTGTGCTGATGTGGAGATTATATAGGCCTGCAGCCATTTATTTTTCTGTTTTCTAAAATTAGAACTCCTTTTTATTATGGCAATGCTCTAATGTGTTTCCCCTCCAGCTGTAGCTGCTGGTCATGGCAGGGGCTGCTCTTGGCATTTCCTGGCCATGGGCATTCCTGAACCCTGGAAATGGGTTGCTGGTGCTCACCTTCCCAGGTCACTGGGGGGAAAGTGAAGGATTGAAGAGCTATGAGGCACTAAAAGGCATAGGAGTGATGGGTTTTAGCACTAGAGATGAAAACACAGTTCTTTCCAGGTGATTCACGTCTTAGGGACCTGGAGAAGTTTCCCTTGATATGCACACTCACCTCCCCAGAACGTCATCTGTGATTAATGTCAGCAAGCACCCTGTGCCATTTAAAGGATTTGGGGGAAACAGCACATTGAGCAGGTTTAAATGCTGATGTTTTTGACAGCCTTCACATTTGGCCATGACATGTTGCAGAGGAGACTCTGTCTTTGAGTGGCCATTTATCAGAGGACAGAAAAAGACTATTTCAAATGAGCTCAGGATGACCTCAGAGTGGATTAATGTATTTGGGAGGACTGATCAACCTGACAATCTCACATTCATCAGTGTGAAATCAATCTGAAAGGTACAATGGGTTGTATCTACTTAACTGTTGATAGAGGATGCCAGAATTGACAGAATAACCTGGCACTTGCTATTTATTGTGTAGGGATGCAGAATACTTGGCTGTACACATAAACATCTCTTCCCTCTTGCAACACATTGCAAGGCAAGAAAAACTAACAGCAGTCTGGGATAACTGAGCCTTTTCTGACAGTCTCACTCATCTCCTTAGTCATCTGTAATTCCAATGAAGTGCCTATTCCCATGTCATGCAGCACAGGAAAGCTGGAGCTACAGTGACTTTTGTGCCAGTGTCATTTACATTTTGCTTTATTAGACAAAAGTCAAGTAATTAATCAGTTGATTGCTTAATTCAAAATTCAGTCACTTGCGATTGAGACTTCATCACTCTGCTTTCCACATGATGAGATCTGAGTGATAAATTTGATTCTGTTTTGGTTGCTTGGCTATGAATAAATAAAGTGAGTTTGGGTACAGACAAGCCAGAGACTTCAGGGTTTTGGATGTGAGTAGAAACAGAAATATTGGGCTGTGAGTAAAATTCCACAGGGAGGTTTTCAGACAACCCAGTTGGATTTCATAAATACTGAGTCTTGGCTGGTGAGAGGGGATCTTACCAATCCATACAAGCATCTCCAAGGTGGGTGGCAAGACATGATGCCAGACTCCTTTCAGTGGTGCCCAGTGACAGGACAATGAGCAGTGGCCATGAACTAAAACACCACAACTTCCACCTCAACATGAGGAGGAACTTCTTTCCATGGAGGTGGCAGAGGCTGGAACAGCTGCCTGGGGAGGGTGTGGAGTGTCCCTCTCTGGAGACATTCCAGACCCACCTGGACACATTCTTGCTCCAGGTGACCCTGCCTTGGCGGGGGCTTGGACTACGTGATCTCCGTAAGTCCCTTCCAACCCCAGCTACTCTGTAACTCTGTGTCTTCCACTTCTTTCAGCTGAGTTGGAGTGAATTTCCTTTTGGCAGGTCAGATCCTGTATTTCCACATGGCTAAAGCTTCCCTGCTCTAGGCAATATCCCCTCTCTATAAAATACACCCACACCCCAGTTCAGTTCCCCAAGGAGGATACATCCAGGGCTGTGGGGAGCTCCTGAGTGGGAACTTTTCTCACCCTGTGCCAACACTCAGAGGTGCAGGACCTCACAGGACACATTCAGCACAGCAGCAAAGGAGAGCACTGGGAGCCAGTGGGTGCTGGTGAGGTGGGGCTGAGGGAGGGTGCTGTGCACTCCTTGGATCCCTCTCTAGCAGTAACTCTGCTGTCAGTGCCTCTGAGCAGCCCTGAAGCAAGAGCCATGCAGAGGAGGTTTAAATTCCAGCTTTTAAGTAAATTGAAGTATGAGTACAAAGAACAACCAAATGTATGTGTTTGGAGATGCTTATTTCCCCGTGAAGAATATTCATTCAGTGGTCTCCTACCTGCAAAGTCTTAAATCTGCGCTCCAGCCCGGATTCCCCTGCAAGCTGGAGCAGAAACTGTCATTTCCTATTGTCTAAACAATTTACAGCTGCCTTAAAAGGGTGTCTCAGCAATCTTGACATCTCGACTTGATCATAAATTCAGAGCTACTGTTGAAGGAAATGCTTTTCCCTTCAGATAAGCACACAAATGGAAATCCCCACTGCTGGAGCTGCAGGAAGGCAGCTGTGTCTGCCTGTGTGCCCCACCAGTGGAGCTCTGCTGTGTCAGGCAGGGTGGTGGGGGTTGTCACCTCCCTGTGCCCATGGCCAGGGGCAGGTACAGGAATGCTGCTTTACCAGCAAGTATTTCATTATCAGCTTGTATTGCTTTAAGAAACTCTCTGCAGTGGAATTGTAATCGGGTAAACCTGGGGCCCATGAAATGAGATTTTCAGTCCTGTGAGTTAGCAATAGGTGTGATACATTAAAGCAGATTTGATCCCCACGTGAGGGAGATTTTGATGAGGAGTGTGATAAATTAACCACAGAGCTTTGTGGTACAGAGCCCAGCTCTCCTGCTGACCCACTACCCTCATTTGGCTTTCTCATCTGCTTGCAGTGTTTGAGGGAGTGCTCCACAAATAAAATTAGCCATAACATCACCAGTACTTTTCTGCAGGGAGAAGGCCAGGGAATTTCTTCTTGAAGATGTGGGAGGTTGCAAGAAGGTGAAACTGCAAAGATTTGTTCCCAGTGTTCATCCCAGGGATAGAAATGGGGTCTGGAGCATCTTGCTGACAGCAGGAACATCTGCTCAGGATGGTTGGTGCCAGCGGTGCGATTCATTCTGGATCATCAGTGCTTCCACTGCCCTGCCCCTGCTTCCTGGAGCCAGCCTGTGCGAGGCAGGGAAGGTGCCAGGTGTGCCAGAACTGCAAGTTCTGGAGCGAGGAGCAGATGTGACCTTGCCCTGGAGCTGTGCTGGGTGTCCTGGTGCAGTGCTGTCACCTGGGCAGGTGTTCACCCCCTCCCAGCCCTTCCCTGCTGAGGTGGCTGGGTACACCAGGCACCAGGGCTGGCACACTGGGGCAGCCACAGGGCAGAGTGTGAAGGGCTAGTGGCATCATTGAATTTCTGCTCATCTTCCTAAAAATCATGACACAATATGCTGGGCTTTTTGGATTCTGCTGTCCTGGTTTTATCTTTCCCCCCTGCTGTTATCACAAGCTTTTTTTGTGTGTTTCCTTTAGTAGAAGTTTTCCCTCCCTCTTTGCCTTCTGGGGGCCTTGTTGACTTCCTCAGGCTCCCCCTGGTGTGGTACAGATGGGGTCAGACCAAACCCATCACCTGTTCTCTGATGTGGTATCATTGAGACAGTACTAATGTTTACCTGCCAGGCTGCTCAGCCCAACAATCACCTGAAGTGATGGGACAGAATAAAGGGCTGTCCTGTGTGCTGTCCTGTGCCTTGGAGGAAGGTGACCATCCCTGGAGCATGGGCAGGGCAGAGCTTTGGTGTGGAATTGCCCAGTGCAGAGGGAAGACAGGGAGGATTCACAGCTGAAAATCATCTTTCTTACATAGAAAATAACGTCCTTAGAAATTCTGGCTTTATGAGTTCTCACAGCCTGTGGGGGAGATTCACAGGTGAAGAGATAAGAAGTGCAGAAGGGGACAGGATGGTGCAATGTTGACCACAGTGACAAGTGTCACTGGAGAGAGCTGGCAGATGTGTGACAGGGGAAAAGTTATGGAGTCGAACAGGCAGCAGGTCATGGAGAATCCTTGCAACCACTCCTGTGTCACTCCAGAGAGAGGAACAAGCCTCCCTGTGTGTCCGTGAGCTGGGAATGGCAGTACCTGCAGTTACACTGCCACAGCTTGTGGGTGTCACTTCGTGCTCTTTGCACACAGCCAACTCCAGCCACATTTATTTAGTCAAAGTTTTTAATAAAATGTAATTGCAAGGGCTTATACAGAATCTGTATGTGGATTTGACATTTAAGGATATGATTAAGTGAAAGCTGCTGAGGTCATTGCTTGACTAAATTGGCTTAATGAATGTTGATTACACTGTACATGTTAATTTAATTTAGTGAGATTTTATCTTCTGGATTTGGTATCACCTTCTGTTTAGTTATTGATTGGGATATGGGAGGATGCTAGGACTGATTCTGTTTGAGTTGATGGGTCAATGCAGCCCTGGCTGCACAGTGTGCCTGGTAGCATTGAGAATGTGCCATTCTCAGCGTCTCCTTCCAGGAGAGAGTCCTTCCCTCTCCACTGATGGCACAAGTCCCTCTGGGACAAGAATGGGCTGATGTAATGCTCAGATTCTCACAGGAGCTGCCCCCCACGGGTGTTCTCTTGCTGTGGTAGATGAGTGTGTTGCTGATGTGTGACTGCATTTGTGCAGCTGTGAGGACGGCGCGGATGGAGCCGCCTCTGTACAAGTTTTCTGGTTTGTGGACTGGAATCTTCCCTTAGAAGGGAGTCAAGAGAAAAAAGTTTCCTCCACTAAAAGGCTGTGGAAAACTTCAGCCATGAGGAGACTAATTGGTCAGAGTGTGTCTTCTGTGAGCCTGAGTGTGCTGCCCTGAGTTTGGGGATGGCGAGGCTGGAGCTTTGCTGGCTGACACGGGTCTCTCTGGTGTTTTGGGCAGGAGGGTTGGGAGAGGAGACTTCTTTCCCTCCATCCCTCTGCCTTCCCTCGTTTCTAGACCCTACCCTGCTGCTCCACCCTGGCTGGCAGAGGACCCCAGGGAGCCCACGGTGTCGGGGCTGTCGTGGTGCCAAGGAGCCCCTGCCCGCAGCACAGGCTCAGTGCGTGGGGAGATGAGCTGCTGCCTTGGGAGAGAGCTGCTCCCGAGGGAGCTGCATCCCATATGGAATGTTTCTGTGGCATATGCTCTTAATCCCGCACGCTGAATTATTCAGCAGCTCAGAATAATGAATCATTGAACAAAGCCTGGCGTTGTGCAGCTCCATAGGCCAGGGCTGCCTGGTGCAGCAATCCTGCCCAGTGTTCCTGGGTGGGAGCTCTGCAGCTCAGGGTGGGACTTTGCCAGAGCAAAGCTCTGGAACTGACTTTCAGGCCCTTTCTTGTGGCTGCATGAGCAGCACCTTCCACCTGGCTGCACAGGGAAGTTCAGTGCTCAGTCAGCAGAGCAGCTCTGGCTCACTCTGCTCCTCTCCACAGTGGAAAGCACAGAGTCAGAGGGTCCTCTGGGCTGGAAAATCCCTCTGAGTCCAGCTGTCCCCTTAGCATTGCCAAGGCCATCACTGGACCCGTGTTCTCAAATGCCACATGTGCACATCTTAAATCCCTCCTGTGATGGGGACTCTGCCCTGGGCAGGCTGTGCCAGGGCTTGACCATCCTTTGGGTGAAGAAATTTTCTCCAACATACAACCTAGACCTCTCCAGGCACAACTTGAGGCCATTTGCTCATGTCCTGTTGTTTGTTACCTGGCAGCAGTGACTGACCCCCACTTTGCTACAACCTCCTTTCAGGGAGTTGTAGAGAGCAAGAAGGTGCCCCCTGAGCCTCCTGTACTCCAGGCTGAGCCTCCCAGCTCTGCCTGAGTTTTAAGGATGTATTCTATCAGATTGTACTGTAACTCTTGTGGTCTTTTAAAATTCCCATAGTTCTACTTCTTGTGAACTCAGTTTGGAATTCCCGTCCAAGCCCAAGCTCTGGTGTGACAGGCATGGCCCTGGATGGAGCATCACCAGGAATCTTTCATGGGGGATGAGAGGTGTGATGACCAAAATGTTTAAAGATCAACAATCCTGGGGCTTCTTAGGATGATGCTCTGACATGATGTGCATTAATAGGCCTCATCTCCCACCAAAATCCCTGACCTTGGAGTTTTGGAGCATGTAAGAAATGGAGAGAAAAACACAGAGAATGTGGGGCTACAACTCATTACTACTACCAAAATAAAGTCCCAGAGCAGCCCATTTAATAAGCAAGTGAGCTGGCATGCACTACAGTGGAGCTGCTGACATTGTGTGATGCTGTTCCCACAGAGCTCATTAAATGTTTTTATGTAATGTTGCTGCAGCCATACTTTGCTGAATTTTTCCTCATTGTGCATTTCACTCAGTGGTTCCATATATTTTAATAATTCTACTTTTTGTCCTCTCGATTTAAAAAAGAAAAATCAAGGTTCAGCAACCTAAACAGCTTAATAAGGGGCAAATGAAATGTCTCATTTCTTTTGGAGACAAGTTCTGGTGTTCTGGGTTTTAGTAGTGCAATTTCATCCCAGAAAATAAAGAACAGTGTTTGTTGCCAGCTTTGAGAACTTGAGCAATAAGGAGCACTGTTGAAAGGAAAACACTCAGCACAACATTCCCTGCAAGTCTATAAAAGCTGCCACAACCTGTTTATTGGAAATGAATGGGTTTTGCTTCGGACTGTTGCATGGGAAAGTGGTGGCCGTGGCTCTTTGGGAGGGATTCTGAGTGGGAACCTGGTGGAGGTGGCTCCTTAGGAGGGATTTTGAAGGGGGAAACTGCTGGATGTGGCTCTCTGGGTGGGATTTTGAAAGCCACAATTACCCCAACTCTGCATTACTGTGTGATGCCTCCCAAAAGGCTGGAGGTGGGGAGGGTGCAGTGCGAGGGCTCTGCTGCCTTTGAGCCCCTGAGAGTGTGTCTGTGTTGTTGCTGAGGGTTGGGGATAGTGCACAGTTTATTAATCACTCTCTGACAAACACTGTTAAGCCTCATTAATGCAAATTAACAGATGATCTGTTTTTGCAGAGTCTCAATCCCATCACATGAACTTACACTATACAGCAACTTCAGAAAAATCAATTTTTAGTCCTTACTACAAATTGATTTATGGCTTTTTCTTCTTGGAGCTGCTGGGGCCCCTGAGCTCTGATCAGTCAGACTGCACATACCCCTGCATGCCACGGTCACTCTGGGCTGCAGGGGCAACATTGACGTTAGGAAAGATGTCTCTGAAAGTAAAATTAGTCTTGAGATTTCTTTTTGAAAGGGTGTGTAAAGTCTTACAGAATTACAGAATCATTTAGATTAGATCATAAGGTCGTTGAGTCAAATCTGCCAAGGCCACCACTAACCCTTGTCCCTGAGTGCCACATCCACATGGCTTTTAAATCCTCCCAGGGATGGGAACTCCACCACTGCCTTGGGCAGCTGTGCCAGGGCTGGACAACCCTTTGGGTGAAGAAATTTTCCCTAATACTTATTTTTAAGTATTAAGGATTATAAAGTTAAGGATTTGTAATGACCATGTTTGAATACTCTGCAATCCTTTCCTTGAAGTGTTACAGTAAAAATGTGCACATTAGTGGGTCATTTGATTACAGCTCTGATGCCTTGCGGTTATCCTGGGGACAAGAATCCTAAAGGGGAGTTTGGAAATTACAATCACTTCACTTGGAGATGGTGTGGTCTCCTGGGCTCTGACCGAGTAATTAGGTTTGAAACTTGAAATGAAATGTCTTTCTTAAAATGAGAATTTAAATGAATTAGCTGCATCTCTCGGCAGGCACTGAAGGGGCTGGTTTAATTTAAGTGCCAGGTAGAATCCTGGCTTGGCACACACAGCTTAATTACAGTCACTCCTAACAACAAACACAAAAACAAGGTGGGAGCAGAGCCTGGCCAAGGCAGCACTGGGGTTTGAAGTTTTTCACAAGTATTAAAATTGCTCTCTAATTAATTTACCCTGACCTGATGGTTTGCTTGTTGAAGGAAGTTTGCTTGATCACTCAGCTGAGTTGTCATTTACTATTTAATCTGAGCCATGCAGGGAGAGTTGAGGAGCTGCACTCTCTGCTCTGGTCTAGTTCACAAGGTGGTGATCAATCAAAGGCTGGAATCGATGGTCTTGGAGGTCTTTTCCAACCTGAATTACTCTGTGATTCTGTGAGGATGCAGAGCTGGCTGCTGTGTGAGGAGGCTGTCCCAGTGCTGTGTTTGGAGAGTAGGACTTGTCTTGCCTTCAGGGATAGGTGGCAGCTGGCCTGGGATGGGAGCACCCTTGAGCAGGACATGGTCTGGGAATGGAGTGACTGGCACAGTGGGAGTCTGTGTAAAAGTAAATGTATTGGAACCTTGGGAATGGTTTTGAATGTTCTGTATCCCTAAATGAAAGGGAAGATTATACCACTAATGGCAAAGTTACAATCGCAGACCATGTTGAGCTGGAAGGGACCCACAGGGATTATCAACCACAGAAACCCACGACACTGTCCTACCCCTGGCCCTGCACAGAACCATCCCCAGGAGTCACACCCTGTGCCTGAGAGGATTGGCCAAAGGCTTCTTGAGCTCTGGCAGCTTTGATGCTGTGACCACTGCCCTGGGGAGCCTGTTCAGTGCCTGACCACCCTCTGGGGGAAGAATATCTTTCTAGTACACAAGCTAAACCTCCCCTGACACGACTCCAGGCCATTCCCTCAGGTCCTGTTGCTGGTCCCCACAGAGATCAGTGTCTGCCCCTCCTCTTCCCCTTGTGAGGAAGTTGTAGACTGCAATTTCAATGAACATGAGATTTTTTGGGAAACACCACGGAGCTTCCCAGAGAGAACTCTTAGCTAGTCATGAAGTCATTTGTTGATCAAACCTCCTAATTTTGCATCTGATATTTATTTTGCAGCCTAAAATGTTTTTGTCATGTCTTGAAAGCCCCCTCATTAGTTGTGCTATTTGTTCCATTAACACAGCTCGTGTGTTGGTGTTTGCAGAGCACGAGCTGGTGTGCAGGCAGATGTGTGTCACAGGCCTGAGTATGAGCTGGAGCTGGCAAAACAGGGAATGATTTAATGAAGTTTTGATACAGCTCATCAGATACTGAAATGGGAAGATGCAATATTAATTTAGAAACACATTATCATTTCAATTGTGGTTGTTCTGAAGAGTATTAATAACAGAGGAGCTTGTGGCAGTTTGGGAAGATGATGTATTATTCTAAAGGCAAAAATATTCTTCAGAATTATGTTTCATTTGACACCTAAACATCGAGCATATTCCTATTATCACTGTGTAATCAATTTTTTTTTGCTGTGCCTTCCCTGCTTGCAAACATAATCACTGGAGGCATTTCAGGCACTGCATGGGAGGTTCTGAATGGGGGAGGCAGGACAAGCTTAAAACACCAGGCTGACAACTTCTATCTTTTAATCCTCAATTCCTCCATGGATTTAAATGACTTGAAATTCTGTTTTGACAGCAGGATGTCCTTTTGCTGTTACAAGCAAAAGAAAGATGCAAATATCAACTAAAACTTGTCCCACCCGTGTCAGATTAGGCCAGGTCCTGTGGTTGGGACTGACCACCATGGCTCTGGAAGGCTTGATCCTTCGTACAAGGGAGTTAGTCTGGGACAAACGACGGGCATCCTGGCCTGCCTGAACAGCAGTGCTTGGCTCAACCAGAGCAAATTTCTGGTGATGAGAGATGTAGAAAACATATCCTGAGTTTTCTGATGCCAGGTGCAATTTAATAGGAAATGTGGCGTTGGGTTCATGGACAAACCTGAATTGACTGTTACTTGGTGATTGTATGAAACCACTGTCCTTTTTACCATGACACTTGCTCAGGGTGCAGCCCCACTGAAAGTGCCCAGCCTGAGGTCTTTATGGAACCATTAAGGTTGGAAAAGACCTTGAGGATCTTCGAGTCCAACCATGAATCATCTTGTGCAGGTGGTGAGTTCAGCCTCTGGTCAGGAGCAGCTGGCAGGAAGGGATGTGCTTTCTCTTTAAAAGTCTGTTTGGGGGCATCCTCACTGCTGTGCTCACCCCTGTAGCATCTCCCTGTTCCTCAGCTTCCTGAAATGAGACAAAAATGAATGTTCTGGAAAATACATGCCCTGAATTTTGCTTTGTATGGCTGAAGCATGAAAACATTTAAATGGCTCCTCAATGTGTCATGAGTAGAAGCCCTGGGATCCTGCACTGGAATTATCACATCCTCCTGTGTCACATGGGGATGTGACCAAGTCCGTCAGTGTCCTCTGTTCCTTCTCCCTCTGAGCCATCCCACTGGAGCAGCTCTGGAGCCTGTGGAGAATCTGAGGTTCCCTGTGTTCCTTGGGCTGTAAACAAGGCATATTCACATCCTGATGGTGCTTTGGGAAAACGGGCAGGTTCCCTCCCAAGCCCCTGCTCGTGGCTTGGGTGAGTTCCAGCCTGAACAAACACTTAATTACCGCAGTCTCCTGGCGCTGGTGCTCGAGCAAATTCCCATCTAACCACAAAACCCAGGCAATGTTTTGTGTCTATTCTTAGTCACAACCATTTAATCTGTAATACTTGAAATCCTTAACCGAGTTGGCTGCAGGGCAGCTCCTTCCCAAAGCTTCAGAGTGAATCCCAGCCGGCTGCATTCCTGTGCCACGACACCAAGATGCAGAGAGCTGCATCCTGGGCTGTTCCAAGCTGACCTGGCTTGGGGGGCTCTGGGGGCTTGGGGACAGTGCTCCAGGCAGTCCCAGCACTTCTGCCCAGCAGGCTCTGGGCACGCAGGGATTCTCAAAGATCTGACATCAGATGTCATCTCCTGTTTCCAGTCCAATCCTGAAGATGCCTTTCTGGCAGTGTCCCAGGAAGTTTCTGAAGGTTTCACTCAGTCTCTGGACTTGAGGTTTTCTGCTTGGATTTTAATAAACCTGTTATTCCTACCTAGCTGGATGCTTGGCAGCTCTGCTGGGCTCCAGCTGCTCACACTGCAGTGCTTTCCATAATTTTCCTGACACAGGCAGCAAAACAACCTTGGCTGGTTTCTCCCAGCCTGTGGGACCTGTCATTCCCCCAAGAAGCTCCCAGAGCTTGCTGGCTTTTTTTAGCCAGGCACCTCACTGGTGGGGACAGGCAGGTGATGAATGAGCAGTGTTCCTTGGGGTGTGCAGCAGCAGCAGTGCATCATCTCAGCTGTGCTGACAGCTGGGCAAGGCAGAGCCTGTGTGCTCACAACACACCCAGCTTTAGGAACAAGGTGTTTGCTGGACACTGTCCCCCCAGGGAAGATGCTGGAATTGAGCTTTTCTTAGGGAATTGTGAGCCTGCTCTTGCAGGCAGGATTAGTCCTTTCTACATTGGAGTTTTTAGTGGCGCTGTGGAAATACCATCTGGTGATTCCTTGGTGCTTCTGAGGGCAGCACTGCTGGGGCTCAGCTTCTCTGCTGTCCCCACGACTGGCACAGTCGGTGCTCCATGGAAAAGCAGGCATTTCAAAGTGACAGATGGGATTTTAGGAAAAAATTCTTCCCTGTGAGGGTGGGGAGGCCCTGGCACAGGTTGCCCAGACAAGCTGTGGCTGCCCCATCCCTGTAAGTGTCCAAGGCCAGGTTGGACAGGGTTTGGAGCAACCTGGGCTGGTGGGAGGTGTCCCTGCTCATGACAGCAGGATGGAATGAGATGGGCTTTAAGGTCCCTTCCAACTCTAACCATTCTGTGGCTCTCTGGTCTGTCAGTCTGTGCTCAGCTCTGAGTGATTGTGAAGGACAAAATCTGGGAGTTGGGAAGCTTTGGGTCAAGTCCGGATGGGAGTGTGGCTGGAAGATCTCACACTCCTGGTCCAGTTGTAAATAAGAAAATTGCTTTGATGGTTTCATGCAGAAATTCAGAGGCAACAGCCAGAGACTGTGTCCTCACCTCCACATCTCAGAATGACTACCTGTCAGTTAAAGGCCAGATGCTCCAACACCTGCCAGCAGACAACAATCCTTCCTTTAAGGTGTCTGTTCATGAACAAGGTTTTACCCTGCTCTGTGTATGTACGGGTAAAATATAACCAAGGGTGAGCAAAGACAAATCTGCCACTTCAAATAAAACAACAAAATTCTAACTGAGAAAATATTTCTGTAAAGTAGATATTTTGAAAAAATAACATCCTCAGTAATTCTTTTGCTTGGTTCCAATCTGGGACATAAAATGGACTCTCAAACCTCAACTTTTACAGCAGTTTTCCCCACTGGAGCCTGTGTTGCAGCTGCCCTCTGAGTTGGATTTTGACCTTTGCTTGTGTTTCAAACCCTTTGCACCCTCGGCTGCCAGAGTGGGAGTGCTGGAGCGTGACTGTGCTGCAATGGCCCATCACACAGTGCTGGGGCTGAGGAGGCACCACAGGACACAGTGCCCTTGGGGGGCAGCTTTTGGCTTGTTCTTATTGAATCAAATCTATACAAATAAATCCTCGTGTTAGACTGCTGGTTTCACAATAATTCAAATCAAAAAGAGGCCTGAACTCCCTCTCCAGTGGTCACTGCTCATGCCATCTGATGGGGGAAGATAAATAACGAGGTAATATTTTACTCGTCAGGCTCTGCCACTGGCAAATGCTTCCAAAACGTGCTCTGTGAATTTATGCTGCTGGTGCCAGACTTCCCTGGCAATGCTGGTAATTAATCACTCAGTTTAACAATGAGGAACATTTCACTGGTCTGATTAGCACCAGGTGAAGTGATCAGCACAATTAATCAGGTGCAGAGGAGGACTGGTGCTGGATTTGGGCAGGGAAAGTTTGGTTTGAAACCCAACATTTCCTGTGTGTGGTGTGAGAACAGCCTTGGCTCCCCATGCTTGGGGCAATGGACCAGCCAAGCACTGTGGGCTGTCCCCTGGCTTGGGAAAGGAGACCAGGGCAGAGAACAAGGTAGAATAAAGTGCATGTGGGGGGAAAAAAAAGGTTCCCAAATATGAAATCAGGTCCACTGGTCTTGGAATCTGGGTTGGCCAAGTGACTCACATGAGCTACCCACAAGTACCTGTGTTTACCCTTCTGTGGGGAACCACAGAAAGTTCCCCAAGTCCCAAAGTACTTCCTAAAAATGCATTCTTTAAAGATATCTTTTCTTTTCTTTTCTTTTCTTTTCTTTTTTCTCTTCTTTCTTTTCTCTTCTTTTCTTCTTTTCTTTTCCCCTTATATTGGCTTCCCACTGCCTACTCTTTGACTAGGAAGGCTCTAGCACACTGGTGAATATTTTATGTGGATCAATTCCCAGCAGTCATTCTAAATAGCCCTGAAGAAGGCAGTTGTACCCATCACTGCAGTGCCAGGTGATGTGACAGTCCCTCCCACGTAGCTCTGCTGTCAGTGCCACAGCTTCTGTCCTGTCCTCACCTCTGGAATTCATCCTGTAGCCATGCAGTGCATGTGTAGTTTTTAAATTGCAGCTTCAGGCCCATTTCTGTGTGACACTCACTCAGGTTTAGAATTTTAGTGGTTGTAGCTCATTGTATGTAATTGAACAGCCTTGGGGAAGCACTGTCAGAACCAGGAAGCTCCTGGCAATTTTTGGAATCTATTGGGGAATTACCACATAAATTTTTCAGATGTTCATGTCATTTATCCATTCCCATGGTGCTGCGTTTCCTTTGGAGAAACATTATGATAAATTACCATCAAGGCAACGGAGAGGGACAGGTTTGCTTTGGAACCAGGTGATGTGGGCAGCCTTCAGAAGTGCTGGAGAGCAGAACAACTTGAAAACAATGAGAAATACCTTGAACTGAGCTTATTCTCTTAATCTGCACCACCATGAAGACTTCTTTCATGTTCCCAAATTGCCTTGTCCCATTCCACGTTTCCCAAGGCAGTGGGTGAGCACACGCAGGGTTTGGCAGCACACACAGTAGTTTCTCAGGCTGAAGTTTCATTATTGATGCTTTCACTGTGTACCAGCATCTACTGGTTCCCCCTGGAGTAAGAGGGAGGCTCTCCCAGGAACAGCAGCTGCAGAGCTGTGGAGTCTTTGTCACCAAGTCACAGAGGAGATCTTGGACACAGACAGGGTGATTCATCCAGACTAAGGCAGGAAAGACGTTGTCCTGTGTCAGATCCATCTTATGAATCCCAAGGCAGCTGCTGCTCTTCAGCAGAGTTCAGTGAATCCTTTGCTTAAATTAAACAGTCCAGTGACAGGAGGGATGTAGGCAATCACTCTCATTCCCTTTACCCTGGCTGCTCAGGTTCCTTGCTTCCTCTGTTTGCCTTTTCCAAAGGTAAGGCTGGCCATTAATTTAGTAATCTGTGGGCCCAGCAGACTCAGAGGATATCAAAGGTTATTGCTCACACAGCCTCGTCTCCCAGTCCTCTGGGACGTGCTCTGTGAAGTGGAGGAAATGGTGCATGATGAGGGAATGCCCTTTGGAAAAGGTTAAGCCTGTTGCCAGTTTATCACATGGCCCTGTGAGCAGGGAAGGGGCCGGTGGGAAATCAGAGGGAAGCAGGAGAGCTCTGCTGATGAGTGTGAGCCCCAGCAAGGGGGGGATGCACGTGTGGAATTTGGATGAGCCCTGCCCTGCCACTCCTGCATTCCAGCTCCTCATCACTCTCTGGATGAAATGATGCAGATTTCCCTCCTCCAATGTTGTTTTGGAAGAAGAAGCTTCTCCAGCCCTCCCAGCACCAATAGGGATGTGCTTGTTTCAGCTCTGTCCCATTGGTAACCAACCAGCCAAATGCTCTTCACGTGTCAGTGGCTGTGCTTGGGTTCGTGGGGTTTTTTTCTGCAGTATCACAGAATCATTAAAGTTGGAAAAGACCTCTGAGATCACCGAGTCCAACCTGTGACTGATCCCTGCCTTGTTGCCCAGCCCAGAGCACTGAGCGCCACATCCAGTCACTCCTTGGACACCTCCAGGGATGGGGACTCCACGACCACCTTGGGGAGCCCCTTCCAGTGCCTGACCACCCTTTCCATGAAGAAATTCTTCCTGGATATGGATGAGTCTGCATTTGGAAGTGAAACAGGACACAGACATAGTCTGGATGACGGGAAGGAATGAGAAAAGGTGCTAATATTTAACTATTAATAGTTTATACCCCAGCATTGTAAACTAAATATCTTCATCATTATTTGCTCCAAGCACACCCATTACATCACAGTTGTGAAACTGGTTGGAGTGTTTTTTGATTCATTCTGTTTGTTCCTGTTTCTGTGTGCTTGGTTTTCCTTGGTTTCAGGAGAACTGAAACCTCCCAGCAGCTGACACAAGAAGGGGAAAACTGAACGGGGAAGCCAAGACCTTGCAGCCTCATCAAGGGAGATGAGCTGGGCTCTGTCCCTGCCCCCTGCCCTGGGAATTCTGCAGGTTCCTTCTCCACGGCTTGCACTGGGAAGGAGTGTTCCCACAGCTTTTCCAGCTCCTTTAGGTGGCCCAGCTGAAATGGATGGGGGTAATGAACACGTGCACAGGCTGGGGGCTCAGCAGCTCCAGTGCCTGCCAGCAAGGAAAGCAGAATTAGGCAAGTGAAGAACCTGATTGTTTATCAAGTGATAAAAGATCGGTGTGAATTGCAGGAGACGGGAAATTTGGAAGATATGTAGATTTGAACGGGTCCATTTGTTCTGCTCAAATAAAAGTGTGGGAACAGAATCCTTCTTCAGAAGTATCACAGACTGAGGTTTCCATCTTGTTTACTCTGATTCCTGGGAGAAGGATTTATTTCCTGGTGCTGGAAGGCCCCACGGTGCTGGCTGCAGTCTCCCTTCTGTGTCCTCAAGGAGGGAAGGGATGGCAAACCGAGGTGGCACAGAAAGCCCTTCTGATAAGCTTTTTTTTTTCAGTAAACCTGAACCTTCCTGTTTCCTGTGAGGTTTGGTTTCTTCTCTGTAAACTTTTGTTTGGTTTTTAAAACAATTTTTAATTGGGAGTTTTACCAGGTTCATTTCCAAAGGGGGTATTGCTTTTTTTCCAATTACAATTGTTCTTCCTTCAGCCTTTGGAAAACACAATATTTCTGTGCAGGTTTTGGGAGGCATCTCAAAGCAAATTTTGATTAAAGCTCTGAGAACTGAAGCATGTGAGAAGTGTGCTGTTACAGGCAGCCTCCCCAAAGTAATCTATTTTTATGAAAAACATGAGTGTGTTCATTTACACCCTTTGCCTCAGGGGCACAAACCTCTCCTGGGAGGGGGAAAGACGTTTCCGGTGGTTTTGACACAGATGGCAGATTCAATCCCCAATTTCTCTTCCCTACATTCCGTCTTGAAGCTCCTGATGTTCCTGTCAGCCCTGTCCTGTCACAATTCCTGTGCAGAATGTAAACACAGTGATCTCCCAGCCCCAGAGCCCTTTGGAAAATCTCCTGTAGGGTTTATACAGCCACTGCTTGGCACCTTCCTCCCTTTCAGGGCTCAGGATTATTGTGGCATTGACTGAACAGGAAATTCGTGGAGGAAAATTAAGCCTCCAGAAGATACAATAATTTAAATAATTGGCAATTTTTTGTGTGCACGTGAGAACACGAGAAAAGCAGAGTGTTCATTCACCATCAGTTCCTCCAGGACCACGTTACAGGTGCAGATGAATTCTTATGAAACAAAGATTCTATTTTCATGCAAATGTCCCTCAATAATAAAATACTCTGGGAATAAAGATGACAGGAAAATGTATGAAGTACAAGCAGAGCTGTTTCCAGAGCAGTATATTTCCCACAAAACCTCAATAGCTCTTTACACTGTGGGCCATGTTAGGGACAAGGTGCA
This sequence comes from Formicarius rufipectus, assembly GCA_013399695.1. Classification (NCBI taxonomy): domain Eukaryota; kingdom Metazoa; phylum Chordata; class Aves; order Passeriformes; family Formicariidae; genus Formicarius; species Formicarius rufipectus. The sequence continues at coordinate 143,507 of VXAU01002863.1, forward strand.
GGATCAGAATCCAGGAGCAGGATGGGGCAAACACCTGCTGCTCATGGAATCAGGGAATCATTAAGGGTGGGAAAGATGCTGCTTCTGATCTGCAATTTCTGTGCAGAAATGGTCTTTTCTGCTCCCATATTGCACCAAGGAAACCCCTTCATACAGGTTTGGGAAGAGCCTGAACTGCTGCAAAGGGCAGAGGTTTCCAGAGTTCCCGAGTCAAAGATTTCCTTCCTTCCTTCCTTCCTTCCTTCCTTCCTTCCTTCCTTCCTTCCTTCCTTCCTTCCTTCCTTCCTTCCTTCCTTCCTTTTAAAATAATTTTAAAAGTTTCTGTCAAAGCAAAAATCTTTTTGTTCAGAATTCTTTTGATTGTTAATGCTGTTAATGAATTCCCAGTTCCTTTATTTGTTGTGATCAAGGTGAGAGGAATTCCCCTGGACTGGCACCTGATGTGGGACAGGGTTGGTCTGTTCAGGNCCTTCCTTCCTTCCTTCCTTCCTTCCTTCCTTTTAAAATAATTTTAAAAGTTTCTGTCAAAGCAAAAATCTTTTTGTTCAGAATTCTTTTGATTGTTAATGCTGTTAATGAATTCCCAGTTCCTTTATTTGTTGTGATCAAGGTGAGAGGAATTCCCCTGGACTGGCACCTGATGTGGGACAGGGTTGGTCTGTTCAGGCTCTGGTGGTTCCCACAGCTGGTTCCTGCTCACCATGGGTGGATCTTCTCTGTCCTTTCCCTTTGGGAATGCCAGGTCTTGTCTCTCATGCTGCCTGTGTGTCCTGCCAGTCTGTTGCAACATTAATCATTTTTTTCCCTTCTGTATCTTGGGCCTTCCAAACATGGATTTAAACATTAGATGAAACTAAATTAATCAATGTAGAAAATAATTAACAAAAATGACTTCGCCTCAGAGGCTGAAGCAGAGATGGCTGAGAGAGAAACCTAAATGCCAAAATTAAAATCTCGATCAAGTTTTACAAATAATAGATAATTACAGGGCTTTTTCATTTTTTTCTTTTTTTTTCCCCCCTTTTTTTAATGTTCATATTAAATTGTAATGAATTATTAGATATTTAACTGACATTTATCCAGATAGCCCACAGCATGTTAGGTAGTGCTTACATGCTGTAATAAATGTCAGCATTTAAAAATTAATTGCTGTGCTATCTAACTTGCTGTGGGCTGTCTCGTTAAATATTAATGGGATGTCTAAAAATATGTTATGAGCTGAAAGGATTATTTGGATATGGGATAGCAGAGTTCTGAGGCCTACAGGGGAAAGCTGTGTTTGAGCATCATCAGTTCCTTGGGATCACTGCCCGGCTCTGCCCTCTGCAGCAGGGATGGGGGGCTCAGAGAGCCTGGGCACGTGGAGGGCTGGGCTGGGGGTCTCTGCTGGGCACAGCTGGCACAAATCCTTCCCTGGGAGGGTGGGGAGACCCTGGCACAGGTTGCTTAGAGAAACTGTGGCTGTCCCATCCCTGGGAGGGTCCAAGGAGGGGGTTGAGTGGGGCTTGGAGCAACCTGGGATAGTGGCAGATGTCCCTGCCCATGGCAGGGGTGGGACTGGATGATCATTAATGTGCCTTCCAACCCTGACCAGTCTGGGATTCTGTGATCCTCCAGCTCCTCTGGTAATGCATTAAGGGAAACCAGTCCTGGCAGAGATTGATCAGCTTCTCAGCAGGGAAGTAGATTATTTTTCCACCCTGGCAAAGAACCAGGAGCTGTGGGTACCCACTGGTGCAGGGAGAGCAGAGCAGTTCCCACCTGAGCCAGGTTCTGCCCTGCCGTGGTCCCAGGGAGTGCAGGAATGGGATTCTGAGGAAGGAAATAACAAAAAAATTAGAAGTCAGGACCTGGTTGTGCCTGTTGTACCCTTTTTGAGGACTTGGGAAGCAAACCCAGCGTTGCTGTTGCACATCTCTCATGCTCCCCCATCTCCAGGGTGGGGGTCTTGTGCTGGGGAGGAGGAGGAAAGGTCTGAGCATGGGCTTGGCTGTTCCATGCCGGGAGGAGATGAAGATGCACTGGGGAGGAGGAAAGAGGAGGCAGGTCCTGTCCAACATGAGTGCTCACATTTATTATTTATTTTGAGCAAAACGTGCCAAGTGCTTTCCAGAGAACACACACCAAAGCATGTGAGGGGTTTGAAGAGCACCAGGAGGGAAGAGCCTTTTGCAGCTCAGTGATAAACCAAAGGGATATTTCTGTCCTAACTCAGTCTATCAATATTGCATGCTGGCCTCCCAGAAACGGGGGGTGATCAGGAGTGCTCTGTGCCCGTGGTAAACACAACGCACGTTGCTGTAATAGAGCTAAAGACCATTCCCTGCGCCTCTTCTGTTTCAAGCTAAGAATTGTGCAGTGTTTTCCCAGTCAGCCACTACTTTAACTCCAATGCTTTGCTATTCCCCAAACACTAATAAAGTGTTTATAGTGAGTGAAAGATTCTGCTCACAGAGGAAAGGCTGCTCCATGGTTATTCCTGCAGCTGCAGGGTTTGGAGTAGTACAGGCTGGGTGAACTTAGAGGCTACATTACTCCTCTCTGCTTCTATTCTGCATCTCTTGTTTTGTCCAGGACAAACAAAGTCCAACAAAATTTGGACTCCATGATCTTTGAGGTCTTTCCCAACTGAAATGATTCTGTGGTTCTGTAATCTTGTAGCCCCTGAGACAAAATGCTGCACGATGTGGGTTTTCAGTCAGGTCAAGTGTGTGGATCAGGTCTGCGTGGATTTCCACCTAGGAAAGAGAAATGGTGGGATTGCCGAAAAGATGTGATTCCTGCAGGAATACCTGCATGAATCCTCTGCCTGCCTTTTGCAGGAGAAGACAGTGTGAGTCATGCACAATTTCTGCCCTTTCCAGCCTCCATCTGTTCCCAACATGCTCTGAAATACCCACATGAAGCAGAACATCTTCAAACCCTGAGCCTGGGTGGTTCTTGTCCAACACACTGACTTGATTCAACAGAAAACAGGAGAGAATTAAATTTAAGATGCTTCAGAGGAATTCCCACTTCCTTTCCCCCAAACAGGTCAAGGAATGTGATTTCGTTCATCATGTACTCAGTTCAAGGCACCACTTAATGCTGAAGGATTGAGCAAATATAATTTAAGGTTCCACTGTGCATGTGACAGATTTAATTAGTGTACATGGGAGCTCAAAGTTGCTCAGAAAGTATTTGTTTGCATAAAAACAGGCTATGTCTGCAATTTAAACTGGAATGAAGTAATGCAGTTATGGAGAATTTAATGAGTGATTGTGTAAACACCGTCCTGGATGGGAAATAATATTAGGAAATAAAACTGTGAGTAAGTGCCCCCAAATCCAGCCTGTTAGACCCACAGCAGCTGTAATTCATGGTAATGCCTTTTGGTTAATCTGGGGGGGGATTACGTGTCTGTGGTGGCTCTGGAGTGAGAATCCCTGGAGTTTGTCATCCCATCTGTGGAGCAGCTGGAGCGTGGCTGCTGGTGACAGTGGGGCTCGGACCCACTGCGGGGTCACAGCAGCTTTTGGGGGAAATCCTTGCAGGTAACCCCATCCCTTATGGTGTCTGGAGAGCTCGTCCTAACGCACTGCAGCTTGTTGTTTGGAATTGTCAGCAAATGATTGATCTGTGGGCCACGAGGGTGACGCAGGGGCAGGAGCTGTTTGTTGGTGTCTCGTAGGAGTCTGCCCACCACGCTCAGGCATCGTGTGTTAATTGTGAGCTGCTGGCAGCCTGCTTAGTACCTGGCAGGGAAGCTGGTGAGGATTTGGAGGGAAATGTGATGACACAGTATGGATTTATCTGAGGAACAGAGGAAATGGCTCATAAGGCACCGATCCAGCTGCTGGTGATGGGGGAGGCAGAAGGGGGCACAGGCAGAGGGCAGAGCTGGGTCTGTGGGCAGGAGGAGAAGGGCTCCGTGTGTCCTCAGTGAGGAACCCCCCCGTGCTGATTAAAGCCAACACGATTTGCAGGCGGATGGATTTCCCCTCCCCTCCCCAATGGAATTTCCATCCTTTACTTCCCATATAAACCCATTTAGTTCGGACAGCCCTGAGCTGCAGTGATGATCCTGGGGGAGTGAACTCTGCTGTTTCTGACTTGGGAGGTTCAGTTGTTACCTGGTACCTCTGGAGGTCACTATAACAAAGAAAAATACAGAAACTGGAAGTGGTTTTAAGGGTTTTGTTTGGCTTTTTGCTCTCGAAGTTATTTTCTGTAGTGCATTCACATGTGACATCTGTTCAATTCATTAATTTCTGTGTGGAAAGTTCCTGATCCTGCAAGATCTTGATCCTTTAGCCTGTCTTTTCTGTTAACTACAGCAATCCTCAGCTGCTGTGCCTTCCCAGTTTGAAGACTTTCCCACCGGTCAGAAATGGAAGCTCTAACCTGGCACTTCACATCCTGCTGATCTGTGTGGAGCCCCTGAAAGCTCTGGGTTTTCCCTGGAGAGTGAGGAGGGTTTGGTGTAATCTAATCCTTTCTACACTGATGCCAGGTCTGCAGCATGGGGTTGTTCAGAGACAGTTTTACATGGGCCTGACAGTCTCACAGGTCTCTACTTCTCAGAGTGGAAATGGCCTGAATTTGGAAAAAAAAATGGGAGTATCCCTACACTGAGAATTTGCATGAATGCTACAATTTCAAACATCTTTTGTTTGGAAGAAAGATCCTGATGGAGCCATTTCCACTGGTTCTTGTTCAACAGGTTCTTAGTCCTCCTGGCAGAGGTGGGTGCTGAGATATCACCAGCTGTTCCACTCCGTGTGCTGTGTCTTTATCCCAGGGTTGACAATTGCAGCATCACTCACAAGGTGTTATTCAGGGACTTTCCAGGGGAAATAAGAATTTCTCATGCTGGTGATGTGCACGATGACCTTCAATTCTGAACACCCTAAACCAGAGTTTGTCTGAACTCTCCCATTGGTGTAAGGAAGCTGCTGGATAAAGCCTGAAGGTTTCTCCTGCTCAGAAGCTTGTGCTCTGCAGTTGTTTATCACCTGAAAAGTACAATGTCTATTCCCTGATATGTCAGGATAGAGACACTATTTTTTGTTTGATGGCTCAGCTTGACTTTTCAATGACTAAAATTTACATCGTGGGGTTTCAATCACCTGAGTTAGTTCTTAGCCAGACTTGAGATGCTTTTGATCACTGCCCATGGGTTAACTGCTCCGAGGAGTCTCAAAACTGTTGGTATTGTTAAACAGACAACATATTTTTCTTTTGATTAGACAGCGAGGCCAGCACAAGTGTCTGCTGTGCAGAGTTATCTGAGCAGCCTTCTCAAGTGCTGGAAGTTTACCCTTGAATATGACAGATATAAACCACCTTTTCTGTGTCTGTGTATCTTTCAGTCAAGTGATTGATCTGCCACATTAGTGTGAGCTCCAGCTTTGTCACCCTGGCACTTGGAGGCTGAGCTATATATTCTGCAAGGGGAGATTGCCAAGGACACTCCTAGGATGGAGTAATCACCAGAAGAAACCTTTGCATCATTTGCAAATATATGAATTTGGTTTGTATACTAACAGGCACAGAATGTCCCTAACAGAAGTTGTTTTCAAGGACAAGCACAGAGGAAATGTTCCTGCAAGCCCCAGCCACATCACTTAACATCTCCTCTTCAGTGGGCATTAACTTCTCAGAGTTGCTACCAACCAGCTGGTTAAAAGCCTCTGCTGATATTGTTTCACCAGATCAGTGAGGACACACTGTAAGGACACGAGGAATGTGGTATGAGCTGTGTTTTGTACTCTTTCCTTATATTAATTTTTGAAAATGAATGCAAAAATGATGAAGATACACAGTAGAAGTGGGATAGAGCATGGCAAATTGAATCATTTTATTCAGGACAGCGAATAATTCAGACAGTGAATAATTCCTAATGACAACTCCTATTCCTAATAATTCCTAATGACAATAGGCAGGAGAGCAAGACCCTATCAATTAGTGCCTATCAAGTGCTAAGTGTAGCTTCTGTTCCTTCCAGAGCAGGTTTGGGCAGGACAAAATGCTTTCTTAGGTGTTTGCTGGAGGAGCTTCATGTTCTTGGCGCTCCCTTGTGCAAAAGCAGAGCAGGGGAAACTCCACCGTGTCACCCCTCGGGGCAGGGAGAGTGAGGGGCTGAGCTTCCTGAATTTCAAGGCTTTCATCAGCCCCAAGTGGGGAGTAATTTGGAAAGAGCAGGCACAGTAAAGAGTAAACAGGACATATTTGGTGGGGGAAGAGGATATTCCTTATTTAGCCTTGCAGTCATTCCATGCAAAAAAGAAGGAATTAAGTGCTTAGAAAGAATTAAACAACAGTCTTAGGACCTACAAGGTTGGGAAATGGTAAATAGCAATTATAATTGTCAAAAGGATGGTTTTTACAATTGAATTGGAAAGGCATTTATTTGGAAAGGAACACTTAAAGAGGAGCAAAACTTAATATGGGGTAATGGAAATGGAATTTTGTACAAGAAGCAGCACTGTGGGACCTGTGACCTGATGAACTGAGGAGCAGCAGGCCCAGGGCATCCTTCTCTCAGTCCTGCCAATGCAGAGTTTGGCCCCAGCATGACTGGGGCATTCCTTTGGGATTTGGGACCTTTCCTCCTTAAGCCTGTTGGTGGCATCGACCTGTGGAGAAATTGCAGATGAAGGTGGGGGAAAAAAAGATCCCTTGGAAGTTCAAATGGTAGCTGTCAAATGTGCAGCTGGGACCAACCTCTGTTTAATTTGCCTCAAGGGATGAGAAATTCCTTGGTGACATTTAGTTTTGTCTCCAGAGGTGGAAGAGGTGAGGGTTTTTGGAGACCACTTCTCTGAAGTGCCACAGAATAGGTATTCAGCTCTCTTTTCTCCCAGGAGACTGTGGGCATCTTGTTGAAATACCAAGGAGACAAAGGTAGAAAGACATAAAAAGGTCATTAGAAAAATTTAAGAAAGTGGCATTTAGCAAGTGTAACGATGCTGGCCTTCACACTAATTGTGCCTCAGAAAGATCACCAGGAATGGTTTTCAGAGGAATCTCAGAGAAATGTTACAAGTCTCATTTGTCAACAGACTTTCCTAAGGGGCTGTTGATGCAGGAAAACAGGATGCAACACATCCCTCTTTATTGCAGGATCACTGGAATAAATTAACTCCTTGAAATTACAACAGGAATCACAAGCATGAACACGTTGTATGTCCCATCTTAATTGTGGGCTGTGTGAAGTGGGGGCTCCATGTCCCCCAGGAACTGCCTCCCCTGCTCCCAACCTCCTGAGAGAGGGAAAAGCTGGATGTTGCCTGCAGTGAAATCACAGACTGACCTGGGTTGGAAGGCACCTTAACAGTTCATTCAGTTCCAATCCCTCAAACATGGACAGGGACACCTTCCATTAGACCAGGTTGCTCCAAATTCCGTTCAGCCTGGCCTTGAACACTCCCAGGGATGAGAAAATCATTGGAAGAGTTGAGATTGGATGGTTCCTGTTTTTTTGTTTGTTGTTTTTTTCATTTGCTTTCAGAATAAATTAACTCTTGAGCTTCTTGAAAAGAAACCGAGCAGGTATTAAAAAAAATGAGTTTGTTGTTTGTTTGTTTGTGGTTTTTAAAATTGGTATTTTAACATGACCACCGTCCCACACACCCCTGGTGCAGGCTCGCTATCCAGGGAGGGATGTTCCCCTGCAGGGTTATTCCCCGGTGCTGATGTTCTGACTGGCTGGGAGGAAAGCTTGTTAAGAGGATTTTTCCCAGTTCCTCCAGCTCTCCTCCTTGCCCTGTTTGATGTGGGCAGATCTGTATGGGGACAAATGCACCTTCAAGTGCTCAGGAAGTGCCAGGATCTACAGAGATAATGAATTAAAGTGCTGCCATGGAGCTCGTTCCACCTTCTGATGTGCATGTTTAATTATGTGACAGGTTTTGATAGGAAGTACAATGTTTAAGTGTCTGTATATTCCAAGCATCCGGTTTGATGAACTGATCTTTATGTATTCCTGCCTCATAAATGGCTTTGAATGCACTTCTAACAAGGCACTGGATTAGGCATAATAGGACAGAGACAGCACAGGGAGAATGTTTCAATTGGCATCTAAAAGGCATCAGTTTCTGTGTGGGGTGAGAGTGTGAAAGTGCCGCTTAGAATAACCCGCGGAAAATGCATGAGATGAGTTAAAGGAGAACCCAGGAGGAAGGTCTTGAAGATTGTGCTTGCAGCAAAAATGTGATCAATGGGGACAGAGAGCGAAACAATGCGGAGCTGCCAGCGAAGTAGGTCACCCGTTAACGAGGCGGTGACTCACGCAGAGAGGGAGAATTTAATTTTTAAACACCGAATCCTGCACCTTCTCGAAATAAAACGTGTATTGAAATTTAGCATCTGGCCAAATAAGGGGAAAATATTTTATTTATGCTTCATTCTCCTGTTTGCAGTTTTTATTACAGTTGCTTATATAATGCTTTAATAACTTTTAAGTGACTTCTTTGTGTCGCTGCTGTTCCTGCAGCTCAGGGCGCCCGTGAACCAGGAGCTGCTGAGTGATGGTGGTTGTTGAGATGGTTCAGGGATACAGTTGTGCATCACTTCAGCTGTGGAAAGTTCATAGATTCAAATTCTTTGTGTCCCACCTGTTCACAGATGTAATATAAAAATGGATGTGTGGGATACCAAACCACTGATACGTCCCCAGGAAACGCAGCTGCCATTGGTGTGTTCTTTACTCCCTCACTTTCACAGCTCAAAGGCTGCACAAAGTGGAAAGTTGCACAGTTCAGATCAAGGCTTTCCCAGCATATTTGCTCTCTGTGAACAGCCCGTATTTCAACGTGTTGCTGTTTCTCCAAGAGCAGCTCTGTGTTCATTCAAATCTCAGCTAAAACCTTCCTATGGCTGTAATTAGTATTTTATCTTATTGATTAATGGAGCAAGATCTATAAGGCAGGTCTTAAAATCATTTAGCAGTAAAACACTGTGCGATAATAGTGTCTTTGTAATCCTTTTAATAATGACACAAAGAAGTTATTATTTCTTCTAAAGTGTCCACATTGGATTTATGTTGATGAGAGAGAAATTCCTTACGGATCTGTCTGGACATGGGCTCCACTTTTGGAGTCCCTGAGCTCAGCAACTGAGCTGTGAGCAGCCGAGACTCAGAGAGTTTAATAATGCTGATAAACTACAAATATATAATGTTTAGCCCCACTGTTTTCTTTTGTCTGCTATACCTTTGTGTTAGGGGAAAAATATCATCCCATTTTCATGTCTGTAACTTTTTTCACAGAGCTAATTTTTTCCCTATGATGTTATTTTTAGTTCTTCTCAGGTGGGGAAGGGAAGCTACTGCCCATGTGGGTCCTGAGGAACACAGCCCTGAGCCTCTTGCCAGGGTGAACTGCTCCAAAACTCCTAAATCTGAGTGCACCGAGGGCAGGATGCTCTGCTTTTAGTCACACAATGATGTGTCTTGTTACTTTTTGGTCCCAAGTGGGCTGAGTTAAGCCGACATCATCCCCTGTTAAGGAGAATATAAAACATCCATGTGAAACCATGCCCTGATTTAATGGGAATAGCTCTTGCAAGCTGGAGAATTCTAAATTGCAGCCAATGACTAAAGGTGGAATTTTTGCCATTGTGCTCAGGCTTCTGCACTGAGGTTTTTAAAATCATCCTTGAGAAATGAGCACACATTTTAGACAATGACCAGAATTCAGCCAGCAGGAAAATGTTTTGTGTCCGGAAAATCTTTGAAGAGAGAGATTTGAACCCTCCTCAAGTGGCTGAGGTACTTGAAGAAATCCTTGAAGGAATGAAACAGGAATGGAGGCAATGTTCTAAACAAAAGCACAGTAATTGTGCCCTTCACATCTGAGAATTGTTTCCTTGGGGAGCCAAAGCTGTCTGGGTCTCCCGTTGGGATGATGATGCTCCTTTGGACCATGGGAAAGGCTAAGACAGGGACTGAAGGAGGTGGGGGGGGTGTCTCTGTGCAGCCACTTCTGGTGGGTGTTTCTACAACTATCTGCTCCTAGGCATTGGTATAAAATAATGAAATGCATATGCATTTTTAGAGGTGATGTGAATTTGGGCATTAATTAAGAATGTAAGTTCCAGGTTCCTTCTTTAGACACGAGTTCTTATTAATATTTATAAAAAACGATTCCCTATTAATACATTCATAATACATCAGATATGTGGCACTATCAGGTTTAATAGATTTTTTTTAGAACATCATTGTAACTGTGAGGATGTTCTCCTCTGTCCTTCTCCGAGTTGAAAGAGTATTCATATGGATTTTTCTCCCAATGTTTAGACAGGATTTTTCTGAAAAGCCTCCTTTTTAATTACCTCACCAGTCTATCAAAAAAGGGCCGTGGGCAACGTAATTTCAGCAGCGAGTAGCTGCCTAAACTGCAAGCAGAACACTCAAGGAGCAGAATGGCTGCAGGCGTGGATCAGATGGAATCCAATACCTGCCACTGGTGCTGGGGAATGTGAAATGGACCTTTGGCTCGGGCTGCTCTGGCGGTGAGGTGGGCTTTGGGACCCCCTTGCAGCTCGGACCTGTTCTGAGCACGGTGCCAGGGGGGCTCCTCTGTGACCCCACTGTCTCTGTGCCCTCTGTGGACCTGCTGAGGGGCTGCCCTGGGTCACCTGGGCCAGGGCCAGGGGCTGCTGCAGTGGTTGGCACATGTCACAGAGACCCCGTGGGGCAGGAGGGGCGTCTGACTTAAAACTTACCATCCTGTGTGCCAGAAATTGCTTTAGGTCAGTTGTCTGGAAGTGAGGTTTGTTTTCATGGAGGGGAAAGTAGCTTCTAAGTCCTCCATAGGACCATAGAATCATGGATTGGAAATGACCTTGAAGTCATCCAGTTCCCACCCTATGGCAGGGACGCCTTCCACAAGCCCAGGTTGCTCCAAGCCCCATCCAACCTGTCCTTGGACACTTCCAGGGTTGGGGCAGCCACAGCTTCTGTGCCCAACCTGTGCCAGGGCTTTCCCACCCTCCCAGGGAGGAATTTCTTCCTAATGTCTAATCTAAACCTACTCTCTGTCAGTGGGAGGCCATTCCCCCTTGTCCTGGCACTCCAGACCCTTTTCAATAGTCTCTCTCCATCTTTTCTGTAGTTCTCTTTGGGTCCTGAAAGGCCACAATTAGGTCACCCTGAAGTCTTCTCTTCTCCAGACTGAACAATCCCAATTCTCTCAACGTTTCATCATAGCAGGGGTGCTCCAGCCCTCTGATCATCTTGTTTTTCTGATAAAGCAGTAAAGGTCTGGGCCTCGTGTCGTGGTTTCCCTGCACCTCTGTGCTGGTGTTGGGCTAAACTTCACCCAGCTCCTTCCTCTGCAGTAATTAGGGTTCCATATTTTTTTTAAAATCTTTTTAACATTCCCCATTTCAAAGTTAATTTGCTTGGAGAACAACCCAATTAGAGGTGAATCACTCTCTATATGTGCAATTCTGCACTAATTGCTTTATTTGATCATTTTATATTTATAAGGTAAGCGCCTTATTTTCTTTAGGAGGGAGCTCTGGCTGCCTCCCACCTCTGGCAGCTCAAGGTCTTTTCCATTTGTGGGTGGCTGTTGACAATAAAGAACAATGTTATTACATGGAGAGAATTACACAGAGAGCTGTGCAATTTGCAAAAGAATCACAGTGAGGAGCCATCGGGGAGGCTGCGTGGGGGGCTCGGGGAGAGCAGCGCGTCCTGTTTGACATCGTGGGCAGGGAAACTGGGATTGAATCCCTGCTCCAGGAGCTGGGGAAAATGATTGGGTGCTTTGAGGATGTGGCACGGAGAGATCCAGTAGTTCATCCTGTCCCCGGTTACCAGAGTGTTCACACTGAACTTTGAACACATGAACCCATGTCCTGGGCTAAGTTATTTTTCTGGGTTGAGTTGGTATCTCCTAGTTTGAAGTAAAGATAAATTATTAGTTATTATGTGGGTTTTTGTTTTGAGTTGAGGATTAATTCTGAATTCCTCCACAGTGGTCTTAAAATAAAGATATCTTTAATGCATTTTGCTATTAGCATAGGTTGGCAAGAAGGAGCGTGAAGCCAGACCTGGGTGTATGTCAGCTCCAAGTGCTCACAGCACCTTCTTCAGGCTGGGTGTCATTTGCATCAATGCTCATGCCAAATTAACAGCCAACAGTTGCAATCAGGATGTTCATTAGCTGGGTCAGCTGCAGTAGTCTTATTGGAAGTGTGGGGTTTCCCAGAGCTTTCCTCTGAATTCTGATTTTCCCTTGGAGGGGGTCATCCTGACTGTGTACCCATTATTATCCTCCAAATCCATCCAAAAAAGGGTGAGTACACCCAGACCTAGGAATAGAGAAAATCTAAATTGAAAATTTTGAGCAGGGTGGGCAAAAGTGAAGCAGAGTGGGTAAAATTCCATGTTGAGCAGTGGGAGCAGTTCATGAACCAGTCCTGGCAAGAGTCAGGTGACTATGCCAAGTCCCATTTATGTAGCATCAAAAACATATATTTTCTTTAAAAAAATGCACAATAAAAAATGATGTAATGTTTTGAAGCCTGCAGAAAAATTCCATAGGAGGGAAAGTTCTGTTTGTTTGGTTTTTTTCACTTAAATTGAAAGAATAAATCATTATTTAAGTGAATTTCCTGGTGATATTTACAACATTGACACTTGAACTCTTGGTTTATTTATAATTCCAGGGATCCTGTAGCCAAATTAGTAATACAAATATTGCCATCTTGTCCCATTTCAGAGTTGCAGGCAGCACTCTCCATCCCCAGCAGAATCCCACCTACCAACCAAGCAGCAGGGAAAGAAATTGGCACCAATTCAATTCATTCAGGCTGGAAATAAGATTGAGAAATACCATCACCTTAATTCATTATTATTTTCACTATGTGAGTTGCAATCTTTTCATTATCCTTTATGCCAACCTTAAGATCATGCTGTTCTCTGGGGAGTTTCCACTCCGTGCAGCAAGGCTGGAATTCCATGTTCCAGCCAGCACGGAGCCCTGGGGGCACCCAGGGGTGTGTGGTGTCACTTAGAGCCCCGGGGAAGGTGCTGTGCTCGTTGTGCCACCTGGAACTCGCTGATGTTCTTGTTCCACAGGTGAGTATTAGATCAAAGTGTTTGCTCATCCCATTATACCCCTGGTAATCACAGCTCCAGGCACGGGAAGCCCCCTGGGAGAGAAGGTCAGGCCATAAGTGGGTCTTGAAATGCACTCCTTTTACCACTGGCTGTGTTGGAAATAAAAGAGCTTTCGTGAGTAATTTCCAAACCCACTGGACCAAACCAGGCACAGGGTGAGAGCCTGGAGCCTGCAGAGCTGGGACAGCTTGGGGAATGTGTTGGGAACTTTGGCTCCTTTGGCTTTGACCCGGTGAAAGCCACGAGTGTGTAACTGGGGGGCTGGGGCACCGCAGGGTCTGGGAGCTGCAGAGCTGCTTGTGCCTCTGGCTGGGGGCAGGAAGGAGGGGCTCTGGGGGGCACCTGCCTGCCACACCTTCAGCACCCCTGGAAGTTCTGCCCCAGCCCAGCGAGTAGGGGCTGGGCTGAGGCAGGGCTGGACAGCGGGATGGAGAGCACAGGCTGATCCACAGGATGGGAGGCTGCAGCAAAGCTCTGGAAACCACTGCAATACAGAGGGAAAATAAACCAAGCCCCTGGGAGGGGCAGGTGGGACAGGTGCCCTGGAGCCACAGGCTGGGACCATGCAGATGTAGCTCCTGTGACTGCCCTGGGTCCCCACAGACTCCCAGAGCCCCAGCAAACACGGAACTCCTGCATCCTTCAGGCTGTAAAAATCCATGATGGGGAATATCTGTGAGAGCATCAATCTTCATGAGCGAGGAGAGGACGGAGCAAGGGAGTCACGAGTGAGTTATCCTGTCACTCCAGACAAATGGAGATAAATCGTGTGACACTGGCTATTTATTTATACACTTTGCTGGGTTTGCATATGGGTGTGAGCAGGAGGAGCAGCGTCGTGTCACACGTGTCACTGCTGCTGCAAAGGGCTTTGGTCAGGGCAATTTTGGGTGGTTTATGACTGTGTAAGGTCACAGCAGCTAAAGATGAGGCTCCACAGAGAGAGATCGTAGGAGAGCTTTTCCAGGTGGTGCTGTCTGGGCTGAATCACTTTGTTTCCTGAAGTCCACCGTGCTCAGAAGATTGAAATCTGTAATTTTGAGAGCTCTGTATTGTTGGAACAAGGCCCTGATGGAGTGTAAACCCTGAAATTTCTCAGTGCTTGCAGCACAGTCCGATGGGGGGAGTTGGGAAGCTGCAGGATGCGCACCATGCACTTTGCATTATGCATCTTTAGAGATGCAGATTTATTCTCAAATTAACCCTCAGCTCAGTTCAATCCCACTAATCCTTTCACAAAGGCATGAACTGCTAATCCAAGTACTGCTCTGGGCTCACAGTGCTGTGAGCAGCTTCCCAGATCTCTTTCCATGTTTATAAGGAAGTTTGTATTATTTGGATCAAGAGTGCATTTGAAATTGGGAGTGACTTTTGCTAATCTGGAGAGGTTTCCTGGGAGAGAGCTGGTATAAAACCTGCCTGAAACAGCTGAGTCCTGCAGTGTCCTGGGATGGGGACCACAGATGGTCCCGTGTGTGGAGCAGCAGAAGGTGTTGTGCTAATGCAGTACTGTGACTTCTGCCTGAGGCAGAGGCTGCAGGTGGGGATCAAGGCAGGGAGAGACTGGTGTGGAATGACCTGGAATCACTGACAGGTGCCATGCCCAAGGAGCAGCACACACAGACACAGCCTGGCTCTGCTGGTTGCCATTATCTTCCATCAATAAACTGTTATCACTAAATTCTCCTCAGCCTGATACAAGCTGCACGTGAGTCAGGTATGAAATCCATCACTGCCTGTGACACCACTTGGCCTGTGGAAGGAACTCTGGTTTCTCCATTAGATTGTGGTTGGATACCTTCATCTGCTTCTCCTGGAACTCCTGATGGAATTTGACTAATACAAAATAACAAAGGAGCAGACAAACTGACACTGAATTTGGGGGGCTGTAGGAGCCTGGATTGGCCCTGTTTGATCTTGTTAAGGAACAGGAAGTCTGAGTAATAGCTTAGAAGTTTGTTCATTGACTGATTCCGTAAGCAGATTTCTTTTGCTAAAAAACAAAATGCTGATTTTTGGTTTGGAATAAATTCAGTGTACAAATGTCATCATACAGGAAAATATTTACTGTGACCAGTGCAATCGCTTCCCTGACCCTTTTGCCTTTATAAAATCACACAGCAAGGCTGCTTTATAATTTACTATTGTTTTATTAATTTTATCTCACTGTTCTTGCCGCAATAATTCCTGTCACAGTCAGGAATTTGTGATCCAAGCCAGCCAGCCAACCAAAACCCCAAACCAGTGTGCAAACATCCAGACATGGACATTAACAAGCCAGAGCTCTGTGTGGTATCCCAGCAGATGGGGGAGGTCTCTGGGTGTTTCTGGGTGTCCTGCAGGGGCAGGTCACCCCTCAGAGCCCCTGATTTACTGTGAGTGATGCATTAAGGGTCCCATGAGGAGATGGTTAGGAAATGCTGCCTTTGGGAAGAGCAGGGAAGGATCCTACTGACTGCATAACAAAAGTGCTGCCACCTCTCTCATTCTGTTTTGAGTATTTCTCTACTCTTTCTAGCTGAGAGGGTAGGGAGGGGGGGTTCAGTTTTATTTATTTTTTAATTTTTTTAATATTCCATGAGCACATGGGATGACACCAAGCTGTATAATTTTCTTCCCACTCCCTGCTGTGCAGCCACTGAATTTGTCTTAATTTCCTGCACCAGTGCCCATGGACTGGGATCTGCTTCCTGCCCATCCTGAAGTCAATGATGCTGTTCAGGAGCTCAGGTGATTAAAAGGGGCAGACTCCAGCAAGGCACAGAAAAGGGCGTTTTCTCACGTGTATTCTTGGTGTAGTCCAACAAAAAGCTGTGGGACTGTGGATTGATGCACAGGGCAGGAGGGTGCCTTCAGATGTTTTGGACTGTCACCACATGGAGACGTGGCAAAGCCAAGCCCTGTGCCTCACCAGCCTCACAGGGAGGAATTTCTTCCCAATATACAGTCTCAACCTGCTCTGTGTCAGTTTGAAGCCATTCCCCCTTGTTCGGGCACTACGTGCTCTTGTGAAAAAAAAAAATAGAAAGAAATAAAGTAAACAAAGAGTGTTTCATGGGCGATTGAAAGGTCGGCACAGATCACATCATATCATTGCTGCTCCTCAAACATCCTTTTCTGGCTTCTTGTTAATCCCCAGAGAAGCCACAAGTGCAGGAGTCGTGTCTCTCCCTCCCCATCCCTCCCCAGGGCTGGGACTGTCCCTCTGTAACCAGCCCAACGCTCCCACCTGCTGCAGGGATTAATTTTTTGTTTATAGAAAAATCCATAAGGTTTGACTTATCAAAAGCTGTGTGCACTAGTGGGAAGGACACAAAATCAATGCTGAAATATTGCCTTATTTAATGGCTGCTGTAAATAGCTCTGTTATGATTCTTTAGTAGCTGTGAGTTATGGTGGGGCAGGAGGGGCTGTGGGGTTTGCAGCACGAGCCCAGCCTGCCCACCTGGTGTGATAGAACTGGGGGAATGGCTTTAAACTGAGAGAGGGCAGGTTTAGATTTCAGATTAGGAAGAAATTCTTCCCTCTAAAGGTGGTGAGGCCCTAGCACAGGTTGAAGCTGTGGCTGCCCCATCCCTGGAAGTGTCTAAGGTCAGGTTGGATGGGGCTTGGAGCAACCTGGGATAGTGGAAGGGGGAAGGAACAAGAAAGGCTTAAAATTCCCTTCCAACCTAAACCATTCTAGGTTTCTGTGATATCTTAGTTCATGGGCTTGCCCTAACCCACAGCCTGCTCCCACCCCAAGGATGACCCTCCACAGCAGCTGCTTCACAGGGGTTTCCTTTCCTAGGGACAACACAGCCCTGGGAAGGAATTTCCCAGAATCCCAGAGTGGTTTGGGTAGGAAGGGACCTTAAAAGCTCATCTTGTTCCACTCTGCTGCCATGGGCAGGGACACCTTCCATTAGCCCTGATTGCTTCAAGCCCCATCCAACCTGTCCCTGAACAGGGATGAGAAGGGTGAACAGAAATGCATCCACAACTTTCCTGGGCAACCTCTGCCAGGGCCTCTCCCTTTCTCCTTTTGTAAGATATGTTTTTAGAAACGTCACTGAAGCTTGTAAATGAGACTTTAAAATCATTTAAATACCTATAATTTTTAATGGTTTGTTGCCATGTCATTGAATGCAATTATCTCCAGGAGAATTTCTTTCTAGATACATTCAGGTACTTTGGAGAACACTGGCATCTCCCCTCTGTTCTGCAGAGCCCTGAGGTCTGGGTTGGGGTTGCTGGGGTAACCCAGCTGTGTTTCCACCAGCAAAAGTAATTGCTGTGGGTGAGAAAAAGAATAATATTCCAGCATGCCTTGCTTGAAAGTCAGAAGGAATTAGGAAATCCTGTTCTTCATCACTCCTTGAAGGTCAGGCAGGCATTGCTCAGTCCAATCACATGTGCAAACTCCAGTGTCTGAGGGCTCACAGAAGCTGATAAAGAGTTTTCCCTGAAGTCCTGCTGCAGCCAGTGGGATAGTGTGGCATCACCTCTGTCAATATTTAACTCTGGGTCAATACAGCTTGATGTTTGGCTTAACAGAACTTAATATCTGCCGAATGTCAGCAAAGTTCTTGCAACTGTAGGAGCTGCCTAGTTCTGGGGGAAGGGGTTCTGGGCTGAGGAGCTGCAGAGGTGGGGTCTCCTGCTCCTCAGGTGGCATGAAGGAGCCCCAGCTCTCTGCTCCCAGGTGAGGGCTGTGAGTGGATCCACCCCAACCAGCAGGGATGCAAGCCCAGAATGGGTTATGGGGGCGGTAGTGGGAAGGGGCAGCTGGATAGTGGGGGATGAACCATCACTGGTGCATGACCCAGGTCACCAGGCAGGGCTGCAGCTCAAGGAGCAGCAGTTTCTCCAGTCAGCCTCATCTGGCCCTTCCTGTGTGAGCTGCTGGGGCTCATGGAGCTCCACCAAGCATGGGAGAAGCACAGGACAGAATCATGGAATGGTTTGGGATGGAAGGGACCTTACTGACATTGTTCATGGACCTTGGGGGCACTGCTGGCTTTTGTCTGGTTTTTTGTACACACTAGGATTCCTCAGAGTCCCTGGCCAATGCCCTGAGGCTGCTGGCAGCTGCAGGAAGGGCATCACTGCCCCTCCATCCTCCCCTCCAGCCTGTCCCCTCCTTCCCACCCTTCTCTTTGGGCAGCAGTTTAGCCAGTGAAAGGGGTTTCTTTTTAGTATGGTTTTAATATTCATGACACATGCAAATTAGGAAAAAAGGTAATTGTCCCAATTAACACTAAATAGGTTTTTCTCACACATCTTGAGTAATTTGATGCTTCTTCTTATCTCATAAAAAGTTTCCTGGTGGAACTGCCTATGACTCGATGCTCATACAAGAGCCTGCTGAGCCTCAGTAATTAAGCTATGATTAGCCAGCTATAAATACACAGGGTGGAATTCAACATTGCACTCGTAGGGCAGCCAAAGATAATAAAGTGTTCAGATCAGTGAACACCTCAGGTAAGTCAGCAGAGCTGAGGAAAAGCTTTCACTGTTAATGGCAGGTCAGTGGCTGTGGGTCAGTTCCTGTGCGCTCTGAGCTCTGCTTGAGTGCTGGACCGAGGCTGTTGCTGGCTGATCACTTCCACTGAGAGCTTGGCTTCCTGTCCACCAGCATTTCATCATGGAAAGGGTGGTCAGGCATTGGAAGGGGCTGCCCAGGGAGGTGGTGGAGTCTCCATCCCAGGAGGTGTCCAAAGACTGACGGGATGTGGCACTCAGTGCTCTGGGCTGGGTGACAACGTGGGGATCAGTCACAGGGTGGGCTCCATGGTCTTGGAGGGTTTTCCCAACCTCAGTGATTCTGTTATCTCTGTGAATGGGAGAGTGGTGGGGAGCTGGCTTTGTGAGGGGGTAACTCCCTGAGCCACTCTGTCCCCTGGGATTTGGGATCTGGAGGTGTGTGATGAGGGGTCCAATGAGTGAGATAATCCTCTCACCCAGAACAGAGCTGGGTGTGAAACCAAGAGCCACGAGGTTGTGTTCATTCAGCCAGAGATCTGATGTATCTCACGGCCTCTGGACTCAACTGCAGCTGCTTGTAATGTCAGGGGACTGCTCTCCAGTGAATTACAGCTGATACTTCATCACACACATTATTCGGGTAGAGAATAAACTAGAGGAAGCTGGGACAACTTGGAGAAGAAAACGAGCTGACAGTTCCTGAGCAAATGATTCATTATTCACTCAGCTCTGGCTGCTTAGTGCAATTGCCCCGACTCCTGAACAAAAGTTGGCTCGTTTCAAACCCTGCTGCATTCCCATTTCTCTGCTGTGACCTGACCTGACAGCTGAAATGTTCATGAACACACTTATCTTGTGAATTAGAAGTTCTGTCAAAGCTGATTCTGTGAACCACTCACAGGAAATTCATATCAGCTGCTAATTTCCATCCCTTTATGTCTCAAATAGCATTTGTGAGCTTTCTAACTCAATGCTATTTCAGATTTAAAAGCACTTCAGGAAAACAACGTGGGATTATTTGGCACGAGGCAGTTGTCTAAAGCACTGTGAGAACAAGCACTTTCTCCTTAGCAGCCTCTTTCCTCACCAGTACAGCTCCTGCCGGGTCTGGTACAGACTTGGCCCCTTTGGACCCGGCACTAGAGAAACAACATGCACAAAATCCTGATGATCTTCTAGAGTCTGACATACTGTAGTGGAAATGTTCCACTGGTGTGGATGGGGAGGCAAATGAGGAACTCTGAAACTTCAGAAGGTTGCACAAGAGCCAAGAGTTGGGTGCAAAGAAGTGAAGCACCAGAAAGGGAACGGCAGAGCTCGTGTCCAGGTGAGAGGAGAAACAGAGGTGGAAATGAAAACAATGAACAAGTTTATGCGAGATCAGACCTGAACAAAATACCCACAAAGAGGATCCCAAACAAAATGCAGAGAAAGGAAAAGAAAGATTCAGACGGGGGCCTGCACTGTGATGTGTGGGCAGATGTGGCGTGTTCCATGCCAGCCTTGCAAATGAGTGTGAATACCTGTGAGCAGTGAGATCCAAGCTGCCAGCAGAAAACTCCCCGCAGAGGGCTGTGAATGCATCCCACGTCATCCAACAACTCGCTCGCTGTTCTAGCCTGAGGCAGTGTCAGAATAACCACAGAGAGCACTAGCGGGCGTTAGCTTTGGCTTGGGCTGTTTGGCACAGAGAACCGTGTCCCTGTACGTGCCTATTCAGACTGAGAGGAGAGATGGAAACGTTCCCTTTCATTGCTGATTTCTCCATCTGTTTTCTGTCTCTCTTTGTTCGCCTGCAGCGCTGCGTGGGTGCTCGTCAGAGAAGGGCGTTCCAGAGGCCTTGCACAGTTTTCTTGGTAAACATGATTTGATAGTCACTTCAAGTGGGGCTTTTGCAGTGTTCTCACATTTCATTCCTTTATGCTCTGCCAATCCAGCCTGGTCCTGCTGCTCCTTTTGTCCCTCTGCTATTCCAGCCCAACCCTGCCCTCCCCCACCTTCCATGAATGCACCGAGAAGTATTTTTTCCAATCTAAAGCTGCCCAGTTTTTATGTGTAGCTGTTAAGTGAGTCCATTAGTGCTGGTCAGAGGGAAGCTGAAGAACATTTGGCAGATAATTGGGCCTGGGTCTATCAGAAGGTCCTGATGCAGAGCCCGCAGCACTCTGTACTGGTGGAACATCTGTGTAAATAGCTCTGCATCTGAGGCTTCGTTAGAACTGCCCATCATGACAGTCCTCTCAAAGCTCTCAACACACCAGGGACTCCTCTGGATCTACCCAAAATAGCAGCTCTGCACTTTGCCAGCCCTGTGCTGAAACCAGGGTCGTCTCCTTTAAACGTTCCTGGCTGTTGGCACGACCTGAGCCTCTTTGTTGGGATGTGCTGAGCTATCAAAGCCTCTCTCTTCAGAGCTCTCCTTAGTGCTGGAAGAGGTGGGGCTGGGAATGGCACCCACCTGTGTTCCTGAGCTGAGTGTATCACTTTCCAGCCACATCTGGAAAGGGGGAGATGTGTAATTGGATGCAAATGGTCATCTGTCACAGTGAGAGTGTCTTTTTCTGTAGGATTATCTTTGAAACGCAGTGTACCTTTGGATGAAGAGGCAGTGTGTGTTTGTGTAGTGTTTGTGGTACTGAGTGACAGTCAGATAAAATCTCTGGCTCTTTCCCCAGCTCTGTTCAAACTCTGCTCATTCTCCACCTGGCACATCCATATGGCTGTTCTGGGGCCCCTCACCACTGTCTCATGCCTGACCCTGGTTTCCCCATGAGTTTCCCAGCTGTGCCCGTGCCCAGCTCTTCTGCACACCTGCTGCTCTGTGCTCAGACCTGCTGCTGGCTTGGGACACTTGTCCGTGGTCTAACAATCATGGCAGGTCAGGATGTGCCTCTAAAACCAATGTAGGGTTTATTTAAATGACTGTCAGGGGATCACAGCCTTCTCTGAACCAAGAAAGTGAACCTTCCATGGGTCTCTTACAAACATTTAACAGTGAGAGAAGATGCAGAAAGGAACAGAGCTGATGGAAGTTCTGAGGCCTCTCTGCATCTCTTGTATGGGACACAGTGAGCTCCTCCTGGGTCTCCATTCCTGGTCCATTACAGCCTGGCCATGCCAGACTGTCCTTGATCTTCCAAAGGCATCAGCTCTCACAGTCATCCACCAGCTGGTTTGTCTGCTGCTGTTCTCTGTCCCCCTGCCCTGTCCGCAAACACAGGACAGTGAGCTGTGCTGATGGATCTCACTCCCCTGTCCATCACCAAACACTACACGTGCTCCTGGTGTCATCCTGGGCTGCGGGGAGGAGCTGAGGGCTCCCAGCCCCGCTGGGTAATCCGTAAGGGACATTATTTAAGATTATTGTTGCACCGCTGAGCTAAAGTCAGAGGATGCTCTTGGCTTGCTGCGATGTGGCTGGTGCTGAGAGTGATGCTGTGCAGGATGAATACTCACTGAGAGTGATGCTGTGCAGGATGAATACTCACTGAGAGTGATGCTGTGCAGGATGAATACCAGAGCAGGGAGTATTCAGACATGCAGATTTGTTTTGTGGATCATCATCTGTTCCTTCTGTGTGCTACTTAAACTGGCTGTTGTTATGCAAATCCTGTAATGTATTTAGGAGTGCTCTCCAGAGATTTCAAATGGCATCTAATCTGGTTAGCAGATCCATTCTGCAAGAGACCTGAGTAATGCGTTCAGCTAAAGTTGAGATATCGGTATTTTATGCATTTGACTAACGACAGAAGCTGTTTTATCCCATTCACTGAGTATTACAGCACTCTGACTGACCTAAAACCCGTGTAACTGCCAGGAAGAAGACTAAACACACAAATAATGTGAACAAGCATGTTCAACATATTTACAGCTCCTGACAGTGCGTTGGAGTCACTGCAAACTGGAAACTTGCCTGTTCTCCTGAGTTCAGCAAGACCGGGCTGAGTCTGTACCTGGAAGAGAAAGCCAGGAGCGATCCCTGGTGCCCTTCCCTTCCTGAGCTAATCTGTCCTTGATGTCCAGCAGCCTCTGTAGCCCAGCTGGTGGCACAGCCTTATCATTCCTGACCCTGACAGCAGTTCCCAAACTTCAGGCTGGAGTTTCTCACCGGCGAGTCACATCTAGGCTGTGCTGAAGTGCTGGACATTCTGCTCAGCATCTCAAATCCATTTGTCTCCATCTGCACAGCTGAACTTGCTCAGGTTTTGCCTTAAACTGCAAGTCCAGGGTTACTGCTCAGGGCTGGGTCCCAAGACACTGGATTGAGTTGTTACTGGTTTGATTTGTGAACAGGGAGATTTTTCCTAGTAAAATGTGCCTGTTGATGAGAGCTCCATGCCTGAACTCCTTCCTGATGTCCTCCTGACTGTCCACCACCTCCTTCGTGGGCTGTGGGATGTCCAACAGGAAACAGATGCCTGTTTATTCTGTGGTCAATTAACACAATTATTTTCTTGCAAGTAAGTGCTTCTATTTTATTGGCAGAACTTAAAACCACACATATCCACTTGGAGTGTTCTACAAAAACCTCTCATTTCTAGCCCAAATGACAACCCAGACTTTTGGACCAACTGGTACTTTAGCTTCTATTAGTTGATACAAATGTTTCTGATTTTTCTTTTTAATGCTGCTTTAGAATTGTGTTGAGGGAAATTAACTCAAAAGTATGCCATTGAAATAAAAAATGTTAATTGGAAAAAGTTTTGGCTCTGAAATTAAATTTAAAAGGCAAATGTCTTCAACAAAGCAGAATGAGCGCTTGGATAATTTTGATGTACATGAAACACTTTATCAAATTAATCTTTCGTTTAAAGTCTATATATGTATATAGTAACATTCATAATTGTATATTCTGGAAATGCAGGGTTTGGTGGAGTTCTTGTTCCTGGTTCCGTGGGACACGGTGTGACTTGGAGGTGGCATGGATGGGACAGAAGGAACCTTTCCCACCATCTGGTCCGTGTCCCTCCTACCCCAGAACTGTCCCATGTGCACTGTAATGTCCCTTGTCAGATGACAGATTTCAGGGAGCTTTAGTAATTAGGAACTCCACTCTCATCAAGGAAAATAATTAGTGTGAATGCACATGGTTTACTAAAGCAGCTCAATTACAGAGAGTAACATGCTTTTTACAGCAACAAAGGAGGGACTAAGCAGGCCTTGGTGAGTAAATAAAGCTGTAATCAGTGTGATTAATTTAAAGTCTCAGGAAGGCATGAATTGGATTGATATTCCAAAAGTCTCATGTGTCCCATGGGATCTCAAAAGAAATCATTCCACGTTTTAGGGAGAACATGAGGCCTCATTAATTGTGAACAAGAAGAAGTAAAACCTGACAAATGTAATTTGCTATAAATTTCTACTGGAACACAGATTTTGGCAAGTGTTTCCATGGGGTTCCTAAAGAAAAATCAGTGTATATTCCCTGGCTAAAACAAATTAAAGAAAGGTTTAGGAATGGACTGGCTGACATTTTAACCAGGATTCTTAAAAACCTCCTCCATCTGCATTTAGTTTTGGCCTTGGCACTGTCATGTGGACCCCTCTGTGCTATTTCTGTTGCTCAAGAAATTGGTGCTACTGGTACTGCTGCTTCTACACCTGAGATCTGGCTTTGCTCCATATTTAATTTTGGGATACAACAAACCCTAAACAGCTGGACAAGAGCTTAGACTGTAAATCACAACCAGCTTTAATTTAGTTCATTTTCCACTGCTCACTGATGGCTTTATGGCTCTTTACTGCACTTCGTAATAATTTAAAGCAGATATTTAGTACATCTATAAAATCTCTTTCACGAGCTTCTGGGGAAGGGAAACCATATAAATACTCTCCAGGTTTTTTGTTGAATTACAAACTGTTGACAAGTCAATCTATAAAATGAGTAATTCCTCGGGGTGGAGGAGTTACTGAATCACTTTGCTTACAGAGAACCTCTGTTTATGGGGGTTTCTTAGTTTTCTCTGATTAAATCCAGACAGGGTTAATGCTGAAATGAGTCTTTGAACGTGGGAAACATCCTGATAATGTTGTATCAATCTCAAACCACACAATTGTTGGCTCTTCTTTTGCTGCAGAACACATGGATTTAGTAAGTGTTGATAAGTGTTTTTCATTCTTTTTAATTTCTTCCTAGAGTTTCCAGCACACTCAACTTTTCTCCTCAGTATATTTCAGTGAACAAAGAAAAATCATTTGAGTTTCTTATAATTGATGGCTTCCATGACCATTCTATCAGTAGATAAGCACGTCAGATTTCAGGGAGGTTCTGAGCAGTTTAGTGCAAATCCAGCAGCCTCATCTGTTCCCCTCCCCAGGTAGTGATGTGGATACACAGCATCCCCATGCTCCTGAAAACCGTCTCCCCCAGCTTGAGAGGGAATTTCGGTTTGTAATTCTTCAGGTTTTGGTTTATCCCCCCCCAATTCCCTGTAGTGTTATGAATTCTTTTCAAACTTAAGTTGAGGGCTTCTGTGAATCTTGCCCATGAACTCTGCAGCAACTTGTATTGTAATGGGAAAGGAAGCACAGCACGGGGAGAACCTTTCCATAAATAAATGCTGAATGCTGGTGAGCACCTGCAGCAGGAATGAAAAATCAGAGGTGATGGGGCTATTTCAGCAAGTTCAAATTCCAACCAACCTCTCTGCATCAGAGGAAAATGCTGTTTCAATGCCTCCCGTGCTGTTCATTTGCACTGGAGAAGGATCAGCGTTTGCATTCGGTTCTCCAAAGTTTTGATAACCTCCTTTGCCCTGAGGGAGTTTCTGGGCAGGATAATGTATAGCCCCGTGTTGTATGTTCTGAATTCCATTTGCGAGAGATCAGGATTTTATTGCCAGAGCAGCATTTAAAAATTGCTCTCTCTTTTCTTGGCTTTGTGGGAATTTACGGCCCCTGGAGTGGAAAGAAAATGATTTTTTTTTTTTTTATATAAGATGTAGGCTTGATTTTTATTTATTAGTTTTGATGGGAATCTTTATCCCATGGATGTATTTTACTAGCTACAAATAGTAGTTACTGAAAATGCCTGACCCCTTCCTGTGGCAGTGCTGGGGCTGGCGTGGGGCTGGTCCCCTGGCACAGGAAGGCTGTTCTGGAGCTGCAGCCACTCCTCTGCACAAGCACCTGCTGGTCTGAGTACAGCCCACCAGCATCGCCAGACAGGCAGCTCCAGAGGCAAGTGCTCAGCTTTTCCTAAAAATAGCACTTCTTTGAGGTGTTTCAAGTATTTTCCTTTATTCCTGCCTTTATGCCATTGCTGAGCAGCTGCTGGGGCAGCTGAGCATTGTGCTCAGGTACCTCCCTGCTGCCTTCTTTCCAGAGCCAGTGCTGTGCCTTCAGATCCCTCCTGCTCATCCCAGCATCCTGGTGGTCCCGTTTCTCCGTTCCTGCAGGTGGATGTTGTGTCCCAGAAGCTGGAACAACCTCCTCCTCCTCCCAAGGCTCCTTGCCCCTTGACTGTTCCCTGCTCCCCGTGACTCCTGATTTCAGGGAGCAGGGTTGGGAAGCCTGGAGTTGGGAGCAGACCTGGTCCAGAGCACGCTGAGCTCCTGCTCCAGGGCACATCCATGCTGGGGGTGTCTGGGTGCTCCCAACCGCTGCTGGTCAGCTCCCTGCTGGGCTCTGCCTCCAGCTTGGAATGTGCATCAACTTGCCCACTGAGTTTTCCACTTGTTCTTTATTTACCCAAGCAGCTCTCAGCATGTCTCCTGCTCTCTGGTTTCCTGAGGGATTAAGGCGTTGATGCAGATCGTGGGAATTATTCCTGGGATGGCAGTTTGGGCTGTTCCACTCCAGCCCAGCTGTGGGCTGAGATCCTTTAAATGCACCCCTTCCTTTTCTGAAGCATTAACAAAGAAGATCACTAATTGCTGCTAATTAATCCTCTGTATGGTTTCCCATGTTTATGAGCAGGTGAAGTAGAACCTTCCCTCCTTGACAACTTGAGAACATTTAATGTTGTGTGACTTGTTACATGATTCATTTTCAAACTTTCCAGCTACCAAAGTCCTCAGTAATTAACTGATACCCCTGTGCTATGTGCTAACTATCTATTGGTTTTCTAGTCCTGCTTTACCCCATGTATTTTCATGTCATATGGCAAATTAAGTCCAATTTCCCTCCTTTCCTCTGAACTTTTTGACAGTCGTGGTCCCTGTGAGGCTGCTTTCTGAGGTCTCTCTGCCCACGTGGGTGATCTTTTAAGAAGTCCAAGGCTCCATTCTTCTAGCCCAGCCATGGAATAGCAGCCCTGGCTCCACAAATATCAAACTTGTTGCTTCTTGGTAGCAACACAAGATAAATGAATCTTCCCTCTGGGGGTAATGACAGTTTGAAAATCCCCTGTCCTGCCTTCACTTCCTTCATTTGGCAGGTCTCTGGTAGTTTATATAATCTAGCAGAGATCCTCTGTCTAAACCATGTCCAGCATTTCATACAATAAACTTAATGGACTTTTCCATCTTGGAACAGCTGAATTCTTGCGTAGCAGCTGTTGTGGTTTATTGATGGGCTCATTAGAGCTCTGCCACCAGCCCAGGAGGGGTTTTGTACATGTCCCAGTGCGTAACACCACAAACTGGGAATTTCCAGATGATCCTGCTTAAAGGCTGGGGAACCCCAGTGGTTGGGATTGCAGGAGTGGAGCCTGGGGAGAAGGAACCAGGGTGCAGGAAAGCCAGAAGACAGGTCTGCCTGTGGCAGAGCAGTGTGCTGAGCCCTGGCTGGCTGGCAGGAATGCTGCTCCACAGCTTCCTGTGGCATCTGTGGCTTTTTGGGGTGGGGACTGTGTGGAGAGGCTGAGCTGGGGGTTTGAGGGGCCGCAGAGCCCTGCCAGGAAAAGTGGCATTTCTCTCACTGCTGCATTTGGAGGAAATCTAAACAATTTCAGATTGTTTTTAAATTTTCTTCGGAGGCTTTGTAATGAAAATTATTCCCCCCAAAGCAAGAACATTGCCCTTTCCACCCAGCTCTGTTGTTTACTTCATCCATCATCCTTGCTCGGGAGCTCATTTCACAGGAGTGCCCTGACAGCTTGCTTGGGTGTGAAAATTGAAATTTCAGTTCTTGTCCTTGTCTACAGAAGTCACCTGGACTGTGTCCATTGATGAACTGGCCCAGACTGCCTCATCAGGCCTCGATTTTCAGGGGCATTAAAATTCCAACTTTATTTTCTGGGACCATTCTGCAGCACCCACCCCAATAGAAAACACTCAGGATTGCAAATTTGTTCACAGGGCCTTTCTAAAAGCCTCAGGGGAGTAGGAACAAATTCAAAAGGTCTTTAAGTCTTGTATTGAACATTCATGGTCATTTAAACAGTTTTTCAAGTCCCAGTTGGAGCACTGGGACCCTCAAAACAACCCTGTCTTTGCAGCAGAGCCTGGAGGAAATGAGAGGGAGAGGAAAAGCCTCGTGTAGCCAGTCTGGAAGGGCTGGGTGCTCCAAGGAACATTCAGAGCACAGTCTTTAGGATAATCATGGGACTGTGTTTGTGTGAGCAGGTGCCAGAGGCTGCTCTGTCCAAGCTGCCCCTAAACCCAACGCACTCACGGAGCACACTGAAAATCCTCTTGGAAATAAATGACTGAACCCACCAACGAGTGACTCAGCCCTCAGAATCTCAGACAGTTTTGTTTGTGTTATTTTCATTTGCCTGGGTAATCGAATTTGTTGGAATTAGGGGTTTGTGTAGATAATAACATTTTCTCCCCCTCTGGCAGGGGAGCAGGCTGCAGTGAATGCCGATGTGCGAGTGCTGCATTGATTGGAATAAACTGGCCCTTGATAGCATCAATTACCCAGTCCTGATGGATGGCTGTGCTGGCTGCCAGCTTTGGATTACACACCATCAGCCACCGGTTCTCCCTGCTAGAAATGCTCTGAAGAAAATGTAACTCCACTGCTGGTGGAGATCTGTGCATGTGGAGGGGAGCCCTCAGTGATGTTGGGGACCAGGACACCCTGGCACCCCACTAGAGCCCGAGGTCCCTGGGCATTGGCAGCCTGGCCACCCACCCATCAGTGGGGGTGGTTATGTTGCAGATCATCAGGGGACCAGGATTCCTGCTAAAATACTGTCCTGATTATTTTACCTATTGTAGCTGCGGGACCTGGAGGATCAGTTGGGATTGGCATTGTAGTAACCCCTGGCTACTCCAGCCTCTCAAATGCTCTCTGAACTAAAGGATTCTGTGTTTGTGTGTCCCCATGCTCTGCTCCCATATGAGACAAGAGTGGCAAAGCCATTAACTTGTAGCACATTCCTTAATGTGGCACAAGCAGCTAAAGAAGATGTATTTATGCTCCTTCATTTGCAGTTGATAATCTCAAGAGTGAGAACTGGTAATAAATTCCCTCTCTGGGGCTCCTTCCCTCCAGCCCCGCCACAGAGGGGAAGAGCAGCTCATTTGCATGAGATAATGAAACTGCAGTGAAATAGTAAAATTGCAAAGCAACTTTGTTTTAATAATGACAGATGCTTCTTTAACACTTCAATTATGTCTCTCTGAGCTGTTTTAGCAAGGCCACAGAAAGAGAGAGCAGTATTCCTGAAACACTCAGAATAAAAGCCATTCCCTTTTCACAACGTCTCCAACTCCAAACTTCTCTCCTTTGCTCAAATGAAAGCATTTGGCTTTTTCCTGGCCCAGAGAATGCCTGTTTTGAGTCCTGAGAGGGGACAGGTGAGTGTTCCCAGTCAGGTCACCCCCGCCAGAGGTGGGGTGGCACAGGCTGCAGGCGTTGGGATCCTGGGAACTGGCATTCCTTGTTCTTTCCTGTGGGAATTGTACTAATGGTGCTGATCTCCGTGGTTAACAACACCCACAGTGACACAGTGTCAGCACCAGCCTCAACTTCCCTGAGCAAAACTCTCTGTCAAGGTGTTGCAGGCACTTTGCTATAAAAAAGCAGTGAATGGTGCATTCAAGAAAGCATGGGGAGCAAGATAAACACATTAATGGAAAAAAAGCCATTATGTGAGTACACAGCATGCATGGAAAAAAGGCAGAGAGATTCTGGGCAGCAGGGGAGGATGAAAATAAGCCAACTAGTGCTGAAGGGTAAAATGCTTGAGAGGGTGGGATGGTCTGTGCCTGAAGTCTTTCTGCAACACATTTTTGGTCTTTTCTGCACTGATTCTCTCACCCTGTGCTCTGCTGTGTGCCCCCTTCCCTCCTCTAATGGTGCCCTTATGCCTTCTGCTGGGAACAGTGCTTTGGTTCCTCCTGCCCCCCTTTGATGCCCACGAAGAGATGCCTCTCCACTCCTTCTTCTGCTCTCAGCCCGTGCCATCTCCGGGCTAGGAGGTGTTACCTGTGTCACAATCCCTTTGCTAATTTACGACAACCATTTCAAGGCACATTATATCCAGAGCCCATATGTTATTTCACCGCTGCCAGAAGAGTTCTTGTTTACTAAACTGATGCTTTCAGTGGCGCTCAGAGTGTGCTAAATAGCACCATCCATACTACTTAAAATAAAAGGTGTCAGCACCCTGTCTGCCCCTGCAAATCGCTTGGCGCTCTCAGCTCTGAAATGTCCCTCCAGCTCAGCTGCTCCAGCAGCTTCCTCCAGCACCAGGGCCTGATCCTGCTCCAGTCCTGGCCCATCTCCTGTGTTCTAAAGACCCTCCCGGTGTGCTCCCTCTCTTCTTTGTGAGCAGGTACCATGGAGAGTGCAACAGGAAGGGGGTTCTTAGTTTGGGGCAGGATAATGAACTTTTGATTTTTTTAATGCTCTTAATGTCTGGAGAGGCTGAGGAAAGCCAGGCCATGTGTCCATAGCTGCTGGTGCTGTTCACCTCCAGCAGAAGAACAGCTCCTGATAGGGTGTGCAGAGCCCACACAGAGCCTGCCCCTGTCACCCAGTGCAGTTCCATCCCTGGGGTGTCCCCAGTGTAGTCCTGTGCTGTCCTGGTGCTGATGTGATCCGTCTGCTGATGGACCAGACTCCTGCTCTCCTCCTTCCCCCTCCTTTCCCAGGACAATATCTTTCAGTTTTTTGGTGTCTCCTGCTTTGTTGCTTTCCCTGTTTACCTGAACACAGCTCTCCAAGCCACAGGCCCTGCTTTTTCTAGTTAGAAGCATAACATCAGTGTACAACTCCAGTCCCATGGCTGGTTGGATATTTCAGTTTCTGGCAGGACATATCAGATGCAGAAGCTGCACAGAAATTCTTGAAGGAAAACATCACCAAATTCTTCCAAATGTCACAATCCAGTTTGCATCCAGGCTGGGTGTCTGGAGGCTCAGGGCAGGTTTCCTTTTGTGCTGGTCACCTTTCTGCTGGTCTCCACCTCCCATTCTCATCACCCTCTGGTTCTTCAGGGCCCAGCTGAGCCTGTTCCCACTCTGTTCCTTCTGAGAAGGGGGATAACGGAGAGGTCTCTGGAGGAGGCTCTCTGCTGCTCCTTAAGTCACTTCAGTTTCTCACCTGTGGATCAGGAGATGGAGGTGGCACGAGCTGGGATCACTCCAGCACGCTCAGCAAGCTGGGTCAGGATGAGATAATGCCACTTCTGAAAACATCAGGAAGATCCTGCGAAGTTCCTGATCCTGACAGGCAACTGTGTTTTCAATGGAAAGTTATTACATGTAGGTGCAGCTCCCTTTTTCCATGGTTGTTCCAGGTTGTCTGCAATGCAAACTCAGTTCTCATGCCATGCAGAGACCATCGGTCTGTCCAACCCATCCTGGAGGGCATTAAAGGAGACGCTGGATTTCCCACTGCCCTCACTCCTGCTGTTCCATCCCCAAATTTCCATTAAGGGAATCAAGTGTATTTTACTTAGGAAAACATTCAGGTCCAAACTTGCCTGAGTTCTTCCTGAGTGGCAGGGATTTAGTTTGGGGAGAAGGAATGAGTTGGCATCCACAGACAGCAAGAGTGCAGGGAGGGGCAAGGGGGATTCATGTCCCTGCAAGAGGGCACAGGGATGCATCAGAACGCTGACCTCCAGGGTCAGGAAAACACCTGCTTGCAGATGTGCAATTACTGCTTTGAAATGGAATTTTGCTGGAAGAAATCCAGGTTAAAAATTGTTCTCTGCTGAGCTGGAAATCTGAAATGTCTGAAGGTGCCTGGATGGAACTAGGAGGTGGGAGAATGGGCAGATGCCCCTCACTGTTTCCTTTTTTGCCCAGAGGGATTAATTGGTGCTCAAAGGGAACCGAGCTGCTGTTTTATGAGTGAAATCTGTTGTCTCATTAATTATTCATTCGTAGGAGATTGGCAGCTTCGAGGCGGTGGGTCACAGTCAGTAAAGGGTGAGCTGCTGACTGACAAGGTTAATTGCTGCCTCGCGTTATTGCTGATAACGATTTATGTTGACAATTCCTGATGTTCCTGGCGCAGCCGGGGGTTTGTCGCGCAGGGTCAGCCGTCACTGCCCCGTCCTGCCCCCCTGTCCTGGCAGCCGGGACCAGCAGCTCCCTCGGCACGTGGGAAGGGACTTTGTTCCCAGCGCAGGTCTCTCATGCTAAGTGATGCAGAAGAAGCTTTGCAAAGGCATCCGTTGCTTTTCCCTTTTTTCCCTTCTTTTTTATTTTTTTTTTTGCCGTGTTCTCTGCATGTTGATCAGGGTTCAGAGCACAGAAGTGAGGCTGGGCTCGGCTTTGCTGGTCCCCCCTCGGCGCGAGCGTCAAAGCTGCGGTTTTCCAGGGGCTCAAGTGAATAGAGATGAGAAAGATTTTTGAGGGTGACCCTTAAAAAACAATCGAAATGGGAAGTCTTTCTATCTTGGTGTGCAGGGTGGGTTGCTGAAGCCCAGAGACACCCCCAGGGCTGTGCCTCTGCCTTGGGGTTTGTTCTGTCGGAGCTGGAAGGGCACAGCTCTGACTGAGCTCTCCACTCCCAGCTCAGAAACTGCAGACGTTTCCTCCCTGTCTCCACATAATAAAGCAGAGTCATAAAGATTTCAGACTAATAAACGCTGGCCTTTAGGGTGCCCTCAACTTTTATCGGGCTAATAAGATTTTTGACTTACATGGAAGGGAAGAGGTAAACAGAGCTTTTATGAACCTGGCATCCTCGCCGGGGCTCTCAGGCTCCGGCACCACTCTGTGATGAAAAGCTCAGGCAGCCTCTGGGCAAACCACAGTGGGAGAGAGCTCCTGTGGACGGGTCTTCATGGAATATCTGGGCTTAATTACCTGTTTGGTATGAAACCGTTGCAGGTGTTCAAGGGCAGGGAGAGCTGCACCGTCTGAGCTTTGTTGTCTCTCTGCTCCCTGTGATGGGAACTGGGACCGTCCCTCCCTCTCCATGGGTTATGCCTCAACCCATTGTCACCAATTCCAGATGTGCCCCAACCCCCTCGCTGAACAGCACCAGCAGCAATTCCCAGGTGTTTGGGTTCAGTTGGGAATCGGTTTTATAATCACTGGCTTTTATGGCTGATAAAGTTGGGTGTGTCACTAAAGAGTGAGTTTAGGGATGAAATTTGAACAAGAAGGAAGGGAGTTGAGTATAAACAGGCAGAAACTTAATTGTTTTCTAGAAATTATTTATTTAAAATTTAAAACCATATTACTTCATACAGCAAACTGTGCACTTTGATATATCACAGTGTCTTAAAAAGGAAAATAATCAGAATTTCTTCTTTTTTTTTTTTTTTATAATTTTTTATTTTTTGGAAATTGTATTTACATCAGCCTAGAATGATCAGCAAGTAACACAGTTACTATGAAACCAAAATTGTTACAAAATGTTTACAAAAAACTATATTCATAGAAATTCTGCATGTCCTCAAAGGAAAATCCCCTGAATGTCACGGAGACCATTTTTTCCTTTTTCCCACTCTTTTATTTTTTTTTCTTTTTCTTTTTTTGTCTTTTTTTTTTGAGAAACATGTCGAAGTCAGGTACAGAGCAGAGGGCTTGTGATGCTGATACCTGGGAACGCTCCTGCCCTGAGCATCCTCAGGAACTGTTGCACCCCACAGGATGTGCTGGGGTCTCCGGGGTGAGCACTGGGTGATCCACTGAGATCCACAGGGTTCCTTTGCTGTGATCTTTCCAGAGTCCCTCTGTGCTGACACCCAGCTGAATCCTGCTCCCAGCAGCCCCACCGAGGGGGAGCAGTGGGTGCCCAGAGCTGGAGTTGGTGCCTCTTTGCATATTCCGTCTCTCTGTGGGTCTGTCCCGTGGGCATCAGACCCAAGACACGTTGTTCATTGACTCCAACAGAAAATCCAGCCCAGGAAAGCTGCTGGCTGTCCCTGCTCTGTCTCACGGGAGAGCTGGAGGGAAAAAGCAAGTGAGAAGGGGACGGTGAGCCAAGATGACAACAGTTTAGATACAGTTCAATAGCCCAAACTTGATTTTTCTGTATTTCTGTATTTTTCTGTATTTCCTTCTCACTTTTCCCGTCCCTCCGCCCTAGTGAAGAAAGGAACCGAGTTAATCAGCGTTTGGAAGTCAGGTGATCTTTAAGATGTGAGTCATCACTAGTGCCAACAAGGTCACAGAGCAGCAGAAGGCTTTGAGGCTTTGTCATCGGGTCTGCCCCTTCCCAAGTCTCCCAACACAAGGCTGCAAGGTGTTGGGCTCGCTGCTGCTCCTCCTCAGGGATTAACACACATGGCTTTGAGCTCCCGGGATGAGGAGCACACGGGAGAGGCTCTGGGCTCTGCATGAGCCCTCCTGGGTGAGCTGGCCCCTGGGAAGGCTGAGGGCTGAGACCACCCATGGCCCCTCAGGTCACAGTGAGCAGGGGCCAGGGAAGGGCTGGGGGCCTGGCAGCTCCCATGGGTTGTTTTGGGCGATGCAGAACGTTCCCTTGTTGGTGGATGTCAAATGTTTTAGTGATCAAAATTTCAACATAAAGCCATAATGTAGATGCAGGAATTTGGCTGCTGTTCGTGGCTGATTTAGGGGTGTAGGGAGGGAAGGAAAAGGTTAATCTGCAGGGCTTGGTCTGGCTGGCAGCGACACCAGTAATTCCAGATGCTCACTAGTCACTGGGACATTTGTGAGTCAAATCAAATCAGGCTGGTGTCAAAGAGGAATAAATGGGGTTTGTGGTATTAGCAATATTCTTTATTTAAAAAAAAAATCTGCCAAGAAGCAAAATGAATGCTGTTTTCTGTGGTATTTTACTCTCTGGACATTTAAAGCCAGTTTCAGGCTTTGTTTTAATCTCTCCTTTAATTATAAAAATCTCTTTCTGAGAGCTTAGGAATTCTCAAGGAAAACATGAAATCTACTACTCTGATAAGCCTAAGGATTTTCAAAGGAATACAAAAAGCATGTCATGGGCTTAGGAAAGCTGCCCCACACTTAAATCTGTCCTCTGCTCCAGGTAATTGGTCAGCAAACTATTAAGAATCTGATCCTCACTGCGTTGGCAGCTTTCACTCCCAATTTTTCAAGGGTTTCATGAGAAGATGAAAATGAACATTGAATTCTTTGCATATCTTTACTTGAGTCAAAGTATAACAAATCACCTGGTTTTGTTCGGGGTCACTCTGTTGCTTCTTTTTGTCCCGGACAAAGCAAAACAAGGACAAGCTGGGTTCCATGCTGGGGCTGGGGAGCAGCTCTCCCTGCCTCCAGCTAATTCACTAATTCCGCTCAGGTCAAGACAACCTTCCCGACTGAGAGTGGAGAGGAACAGGTGGGGAAAAATCCGAAATCAGCTACAAACAGGTTTGTTCCTTTGGGCGAGGATAAACCCTCCAGAACGGCCACGCGGCTCGGGGAGGGCAAACGGGGTCAGTTCAGCGGCACAGAGCGAGGTTCTGGTGCAGAGCTGGGCACTGCCTGCCCCATCCCTGCCCTGCCTGCCCTCCACACACGTGGGGTCCTGCAGGTCACTGTCCCCCTTGCTTGTGCAGGGCAAGGAGGTTGCTGTATTCTACACCACCAGTGTTTAACTCTGAGCTTTTAAGCACCTTTGCATCGCCTGTGTGACATTCTGGGTTACCACGGGCAGGGGCATTTCTGTTTGTTCGACGTTGTGAGTGAATCCAGAGTGTCCCACTGGCCCTCGCAGATCCCTGGGAGCTGAGGGATGTTTACTCGAGTGTTACTTTAGGTCAGCAGAGGGGTCTTTGGTAATTCTGCCTTAATTAATCTGCAGGACAAACCTTCTGGGTTAAGCAACCAGAAAATAAGAAGACAGTTTATGGAAGATCTGCTCAAAGCATTTTAGTGTGTGTTTGCTTAAATCCCATGGAGAGGTGGCCCAAGGGTCAGTGGTTCATGGTTGGAGCAGGAGGGACACCAGGTTTGGCACTGGCATTGCTGCTCGTCCCAGGACAGTGCTGGCACTGCAGGCTGGGTCTCATCTTTCAGGTCTGTGATGCCATGGAGAGCGTTTAATCCTAAACCAGCCTCACAGTCCCCTCCTGATCTGGAGCTGCCAGTGCTGCTGAATTTCATGGAAATCAGTACTTTTGGCTCTTGGAAGCAGCTCTGCTCACCCCGCTGTCAGAGCCCATGGGCTCAGCTGCTTCCTGCACTTCTCTGTGGGAGAGACTGAGCTTTGTGGGAAGAGTGAAGAAGGAGCTGAGGACCTGGAGATCACGGTGTCACAGTGGGCTCGAGCTGCAGCTTGGCATGGGGCGTGTGGAGGGTGTCACTCGGAGATGCAGTAGGTCCCTGGCCAGGAGCTCAGATCCATCCAGGCTCACTCACTCCTTCCCAGTCAGCTGTCCTGGATCTGCTGAGGAACATCTGTTGCCTTCTCCCACCACGCTCCCACGTGGATGTCCAGCTCTGGATGGCCACAGCCAGCACAGCCATGAGGTGAGGGACCACCGCGAGCTGCTTCAAGAGTAGGCACAGCCTCGACCATCCTGGTGCTTCCCAGCTGCCTCTCCCTTTCCCAGACAGTGTATCCAAAATGTGCAGTGAGTGTCAGTGTGGAAGAGGTGCACACACCTGACTGAGTGTTGCTGTTTATTGCCATGCTGAGGGAGCCGTGCTTCGGGCTCCTCCTTACCCGCTCAGGGGCAGGTTGGCTCAATTCTGCTTTCACCTCCATGTGTTTTCAGTGTGTAAACATCAGACTCCTGGGTGATGGTTGGATTCCATGAGGCCTGGAGGATCAAAGCATGAAAAAATAAAGAAATGAAAAAAAACAAAAGCAAAAAGCCCCAAGACCCACGTTACTGTCTGTCTTGGAAGTTGTGGCTCCTCTGCGGTGATGGATGCAGCTGGGTTGCAAAGGCCTTGTTCTTGAAATGAACAAACCAGGCTTTTTTTTTTCTCTCTCTTTTTTTTTCCTTGTTTTTTTTGTTGGTTTCTTTTTTTTAATCCTCTCTTCCCTCGTTAAGAAATCCAGCCTTGTCCGCCGCCGCAATTCCTTCCCTCCCACCCCCTCCTTGTTCCCATTCCCTAAGGGAACACGGGTGCCAATCCAGTGCTGCAGGTCATGTTGTCCTTGCCGGGCAGCCGTCGGTCATTGAAGGTGTGCATGTTGATCACTGCGTCCGTCTTCACCATCACGGGGGGCTGAGGCTTGTGCTTGACCCGGCGCTGGCAGGTGAGGGACAGCCGGATCTCGTCGGCCACGGCGCTGCAGAAGGAGCGCTGGGGACAAAGGGGACAAAAGGGACAAAACACTGTTATTCCCACTGGGCTCTGCTCCCCCTCTGTGGGCAGCGTGGCTGGAGCGGCTCTGCGGAGGGTGGGCATGAGGTCTGGGATGTTTAAGGCATGGGCTGTGCCCAGCAGGACTGCAGGGGTGTGCAGGCACCTGGCTGGCTGCTCTCCCTTGGCAAGGACTGTGCCTTTGATGTGCTAAGTCCTGTGCAAAGGCAGAGTGGGGGGCGTTTGCCTGAGTGCCAATGCTGTGTTATCCCTGCGGGGGGCTGGGAAGGGTCTGACTCCCTCAGTGCTGGGAGTCAGAAGTCATAGAATCCTTCTGACCCAGCTAGTGGGCAGCTTTCCCTCCTCTCTCTAGTCCATCAAGAGGGCAGCTCCCTTTGATTTCTGGCCATGCACGCAAATGCACGTTCCACTTACTGCACCCAAGGA
The DNA here is from genome assembly GCA_013399695.1 of Formicarius rufipectus. Classification (NCBI taxonomy): domain Eukaryota; kingdom Metazoa; phylum Chordata; class Aves; order Passeriformes; family Formicariidae; genus Formicarius; species Formicarius rufipectus. Next base: position 181,073 of record VXAU01002863.1, read on the forward strand.
AGAACATAAAGAAAAAACATGAAGTCACTTACCCATGGGTGTCAAGAACATAAAAGCAGTTCTATTGTGTGCTGAGCACTGATCAGCCACTGTGGGCAAGGTGGGCTGGGTTTATGAGGATGGTGATGAGTTGATAACACAGTGTGAAGCTTTCTGGTAGGCTCTGACTTGTTCCTTGGGGTTCTTTGAATGGGAGTGGGGAGATGCATGTACATTTTGCCCAGAATGCAACGAGATTGCATATGATGATGGTAAGTGATGGAATAGCTCAGCAAGGTCCCTCCATATTTTCATGACTTACATGTCAGCTTGCTCAAAACTACCCTACAACTGTTTCCTGGTCTGGTTGCTGCACCAGCAGATGACCCTGCTCAGGGCAGACATGACTTTTCCCCCTGGGCAGAGGCCATCAGAGTGACAGATCAATGAGCCTCAGGGGATGGTGGCCTGGCATTGCCCTCTCCCTGCCTGTCTCTGGGGTCAGCGTGTGAAACCCTCCATGGCTGGGCCAAGGGGGTGCAGGAAGGGAGCAGTCGGTACCTGCTGACGCTCCGCCGTTTTGCGCAGCTTGTAGATGAACTCCACCATGGCCACGAAGACGGACAGCACCAGGCCTGCTGCCAGCACGATGAAGATCCCCCCGATGTTCTGGATGCCCAGAGCACTGGCCTCCTTGTTCTCATCCTCAGGGCAGCCGTTCCCCCGCCACCACTTCTCCTTCATGACGTGGAGCTTGTCCTCCTCCTGGAGCTGGAGGATGGCGATGGTGATCTTGTCCCTGTACGGTGACCCTGGGGAGGGGAACACCATTACACACAGTGGGAAGGTGGGACAAAAGCGCCCACCAAATAGGGCAAGTGCTAAGCTGGGCAGCTCAGACCTCTCTTCAGCAGGTAGACTTGAAGCTTTGATATTTGAAAATTTGCTGTTGGGAGTGGATTATCTTAATCACTTCTTGTTGTGTTTGTGGGAACCAGCCCCCCTCGGGGTACCTGTCACTTACCCATGGGTGTCCCAATCCCGTAGCCTTTGGAGTCGATGAGCCCTCCAATCTGGGTGAGGTTGCAGTTCCTCTGAGTGATGTACTCGATGGTGGTGGACTCCATCAGCAGGGCGTAATCGGCCGTGAGGGTTCGCTGGATCCCCTCCTCGTTGTTTTTAACCAGTGCCGTGGGTTTGCTGCTCATGAAAGCCCACATTTTTTCAAACGTGGAAATTTTGGATTTCTGGAAAAATTATATCCCCCACCCCCAAAATAAGAGTGAATCTTCTATTTGCTAAAACCTGGTATCATTTCAGTAAATAATAATAACAATGGCAGCAGCAACAATAATAATAATAATAGCAGTTGAGAACAGGTAGCACAGTGGAGTTACCAGAAATTTGATCTTGTCTTAAATACCTCTACTTTCACTGCTCCACATTGTCTGGTTTCATGTTGCCATAATAAGAGACGAAGGTTCCAGCACATATCTTGCTGTGCAGGTGCTTCACATCCTTAGGTGGAACTGAACCCTTTCCTGACTTCAGCCAGGTGCAGCAAGTCCCTGCAGACACTCCTTGTGTCACAGGCAGATCTACTTAATGTATTAAGTTTCCTAACCAGGATTTGTTTACCCTTGAGAGAACAGAGAGGATTTCAGAGGACATGGTTTTCTCTGCTACGCACACTCTTATGATATTTTTGTCTTTCCTCAAGCATGGCAAGGAAATATGTCTCCTCTGAGATATGTGCAACTGCCAAGCAGATTTAACGTATCCACATAAACAGAGGCATAGAGATATTCAAGATTGTCTTACGGCTAAAAATAAACATGGATATTCTTTCACTATCAGCAGACATTCTGTTGCAAAGGGAGGAATATGTTTTCTAGCTTGTTATTCATATGAATGATTTCTTCTAGAAAATGTGCTGGGGTGAGAAGAAATATGGTTCTTTTACGTCTTGCCATAACATTTGAAATGTACCATTTATCTACAAGCACCTTCTGAGTTGTCTCTGTCACTTGTCACAAAAGTCATAGAATTACAGAATCGCAGAATGGTTTGGGTTGGGAGAGACCTTTAAACTCATCCAATTCCACCCCCATGGGCAGGGACATCTCCCACTAGCCTAGGCTGTTGGTCAGAACTGGCTTTAGTTGTGGAAGATTCCTAGGACAGGCAGAGCAGTGTCCTCCTGCCATGACCCTTTGCTGGTCCCAGTGCTCCTGTGGGTCAGTGCAGCTCCCTCAGACCAGCTCTGTTCCTCCCCTGGGCTCTGGAACAGCACCTGGATCTCAAGGCTTGTGTTCCCACTGCTGCCTCCTCCTTAATGCACCATTCTGCTTTTCTGCCTAATTCCTTGTCTTTTTGCCTTCTTATTTCATCAGAGGCAGCTTAGTCAGCCAGACCTCCTCCTCCACCACACTCCTTGTCGAGTGTGGAGCTGGCTGATAAGTTAGAGAGCTGATAAGTCCCTGTGCTTTGTCTTGAACAAGAGTGGCTGCTCAGCAGCCACAGCAACTCAGACGCTGAGACTTCAGCTGTAGTTTTTCTCCCTGCAGGTCTCTGTCCTTCCATGAGGAAGCAGGAGATGGAGCCCCAGTCCTGCCCAACTCCTGCTGCTACGGCTCCCCCTCATTTTTTCAGTCTTACCCAGAATGTGCTAGCACAGGTTCTTCTGCTAAAACCACTATAATTAACGGTGAATTAGCTAAAAGTCCCTGGTAATGCTTTGTATTCTGAATGCTTTGCCCATCTGCTTCCTTTTTTTCCAGCAAGTTTAGCAAAAGTTGAACAAAAGATCAGCATCCCAAAGGTGGGTAGTGCAGTGCTGCTCAAACAAAGGCGGTTCCTCTGCCTTTAACCCCGTGTGCTCCTTCTCCTGACCCAAATACCCACGGGCTCATTTCTCCTCCATTAAAGCTCATGCTCATTATAATCCACTTGATGAATGTGCAGCAGTGGATGTGCCAGAGCAAACTTCATTCAAGAGGCAGGATAATCTCCCTCACTTGAAAATCTGGACCAGTGCCTGTAAGGTAGATTTGTGGCATCTGTCAAACCTCAAAGAGCAGCAAGAAATGTAACCTCCAAAAGGATTATTAAATATCTGTGCAATACAATGGGTAGGTAATTGAAATGAATCTCATGCTCAGCTGGCTGATAAGGACTTGTTTAACATTTATACAGTCCAAATCAGAGGCCTCTGGGTTCCCTGTCTCTCACTTTCCCTTCTTCTCTTCCTGCACTTAATGCTCCTTGGGTGTTGACACAGAGCTCTTAACATCAGTGTTCTCCCAGTTTAGAGCATAGAGCAAAATAAACTGGCAAAAAATCAATAGGCTGCATTTAGTGAAGCAAATGGGACTTGCACGAGGCACTGGAGCTCTTCAAGCAACTGAAATTACATGAGACAGGACTCCCTGGAAGAGAAAAACCACTTTTCTCTTCACCTCTTAAATCACTGCTCCTGACCAGCTTGAAAGGAATTAATTGTGTTTGGGAATGCCAGGAAGAGCTGACTGTGCTGCTTCAAACCCATCTCTGGGCACCCCAGGGCTGAGCCCTCCTCCAGCAGGGGCTCACCTGGGTAAGGGAGGATGAGGATGGAGCTGCTGGTCACAGGATAGTGATCCAGACACAGGGCCTGGCTGGTATCTCACTCCTGCTCACACCTCTCCCTCATGTTCATGAGTGGAGCTTCTCCTCGATTTATTCAGGATAAATAACACCAGAATCTGCTCTGCTGCGCTCTGCATTCTAAGGCCCCCGTGTTAGTGCTAAATGAGATGTGTGTGTGAACGCCGAGCGACAGCCCCTCCCGACGCAGCGATCACAGTGACACTGAGAACGCCTCCGAGTTCATTCTTCAGAGTCACAGCTCAGAAGCCACCTTTAATAACCAGTGCTGCAGGGCCAGCCACCCAAATCAATTAATGGAATCGTTTAGAGGAGTCCCTACGAGGCATCTTGCCAAGACATATACGCTTTTTTATCAGCCAAATTGGCAAGAAAGGAACTTTCAGGCTTAAGATTTTCAATTCCAGCCTGTATGAAAAAATAAATTGATTTCCACCAACTTGAAGATACTCTCACTCTGGAGGATTTAACATTTCTGAACAAGAGTACACACACACACACTCACTCAAATACCCAGATTCCGAACTGCACGTGAGATCCGGTGTTGGTTCAGAGCAGCATCATCCTCTGTGGGATGGGAAGGATTTCTGGCACGAGTTATAATGAACCCTAAATGCAGTTCCTAAATTAACTGATCTTTGTTTATTCCTGTAACTCAGTCTTCATTGCCAGGGAATACAGTGTTTCTCAAAAGTTCTTTTCATGAAGTCAGAATCTGCCAATACAGTCAGTAAAATGCTGTCTTCTGCTTCCAGTTTGTCGTGCCCACTTAGCTTGGCTGCACAGGGAAAACCTTTGTGGAGCTGGATCCCTCGCCATGGGGCTGCCCCAGAGGTGTCTCTTGGCTCTGTTCTGTCAGGACCTTCTGTGATGTCCCCAGTGAGCTCTGCACAAACCCTCAGGCAGCCTGAACCCAGACAGAACTGCTTTGGGAACCACCTCAGGGAACAGCGTGCAAGGCATCTGCCTTCCTCTTCCTCCCATTATCCGCTGCTCCTTAAGATCAGCTCCCAGGATGGTGCTCTCCTGCTGCAGCCTGAGATGAGATCCAGCTTGGACCATGATGGGCTCTGACAGAGGGGCTGCAGGGCTCAGGTGTGCTCGGGGTGGGGTCAGTGGGTGCAGTTTGCAGCTGATTTAACACGAGCAGTGGAGGAGTGAGATCCTAATGGGAGGGGAATGACTTTGGGGAACAGCCATACCAGGAGCCAGGCAGCAGTTTGGGCCACGTCCTGGTGGATAATCCACAGAGCAGGTGAGATCCTCATCCGTGTGCTGCCCATCAGCCCTTCGTCCCAGCAGTGACAGTGTGTTCAGAGCTGCAGGAAGGCTCAGTCTCCAGGTCTCCAGAGGCTCTCCAGGAGCTGCAGGTGTGGGCTGTGCCTGCTGGTGCCCCCCTTCATCACAGCACTTTGCTGTTGCTCCAGTTCCCCCCATCTGAGGGAATGTGGGTCCTCAGCCAACTCCCAGTCCCCCAGAGCTCTGTGTGGTGTGACAGGTGTCCCCATGGAGGTGGCTCTGCCAGAGCAGAACCAAAACCACTGTGGGAACTGGCCAGGCATTGACAGAGACCTTGCTGGGGGTGGGAGGAATCCTGGCTCTCCCGTGTCCCTCTGCACACGAAGGACAAGTGAGCAGAGCACCCCACACGGGGGCTCCCACTGCTCCAGTAATGGAAACACTTGTCAGGGACATCCCTGAGAATTCATCTCCATACAACAATAGTAAAACAGGAAAAGGAAAATACACTGCATCAATAAACCCTGCCAGGGCTGTTAGAAGCCTGAAGTATGATTCTGATTGATAATGATACGAAGCAATAAATATACTATATCCTGATGATTGTTAAAAGAGATAGTTTCCTTTTATTCCCATATAAAACTCATCTTGGAAAGCATAGCTGAAGCACAGCCTGTCTTTCCCTGCTGGCTGTTCCAGGTTTATGTGGCTCTGGAAGGTATCACAATGCATCTGGCCATGCCACGGACAGAACCCAAGGACCAGCTCTGGGGTGGGAGGCAAATGGACCCACAGTAGCAACTGGGCATTCCCAGAATTCATTAAAGGTCAAACCAACCCCACCCTGGTCTTTACCAGCCTCTGCTGATGCCTGTCAAAGTAAGGATGGAGACTCAGGAAGGACAGTGGCCAAGAGAAGTTGTGGGAGAACAAGGTTCTTTCCTATTAAAATCCAGCACATTGGCTTACTTTAATGAGTCTTGGCAATTAAACTGCGGAGGCCTCCTCAAGCTGGGGCACCCTGTGCCTGCTCAAATATTACAGCACCAGGGACAACCTGCTTGGTAAAGCCTGAACTATGTTTGTCACATGTTTTTCCTTCTGCATCAGGGTGATGGAGGAGGAAAGAGTGTTTCCCAGTGGAGGCGTGGGGAAGCCAGTCTCATTCCTGAGCCAAAAGCTGGAATCTGTCAGTGCTCCTCCTGCCTTACCAGGGTGATAATTCCTTAATCACCCCTCATTTTTATCCCTTTATTCTCTCTTTTTTTTTAAAGTGGGTTTTTACAGGCCAGCAGTGCTTTTAAAGGTCTTTTTACATCTCTCCATTTCTTTCTGCTTTTGAGGCAACAGTGGAATCTGACTGACTTTTGAATTTAATTAGGCCTTAAATAGAAGAAGCTAATGCAATTTGATTGTGAAGCACTGGTGGTGTTACCTTGCCCTGGATCTTGGAGGTTAATAAAACTGGACTGCATTGATACAAATACCTGAAGGACAGGAAAGATATTTCAACTGTAAAAAATCCTGGTGAGGGAGGGTACTTTGCAACATCTGTCCAGCTGTGGATTTCATTTGTGCTCCACTCTGTCCCTGAAGTCTGGCTGGATCAGCCTTGGGGGCTTCCCTGGGGCCGTGCCGGCAGAGACAGAAAAGGAGCTGGATGGGTCAGATGTGGAAATTGGGAAGATGCTTTGGGGAATGTAAAATTTTTCTCTGGGGCTTTAACAGGAATTACACCTGTCCCATTGTGCCTGCTATGTGCTTAGTTTTAGGGTCTCTGAGCCAATATTGGGTAGACCCTCCAAAGCTGCTAAAATCAATGTAATTTTGTAACTCTGACTTCAATTAGCAACGAGGAGGGGGGATTTAGCCTTGGTGGGACTCAGGAAAGCCACACTGTCAGTCTGGGCAAGATGTGAGACTGAAAGAACCTGCGTGTAAGGAGCAGCTGTGGTGGCTCAGGAGGCTTTTTGTCTTTGGATCTTTGTTCTCTCTTCCATTGGCCTCAGCATGTTGCATCTCTGCCTGGAAGGTAGAAAGCCTCTGCCTGGTCTCACCTTGAAGAAGGTCATGGTAGCTCCATCCTTCACTGCTCCATACTCTATTTTTGTCTGCTTTGCCAAGTCATCTGCCGAGTCGATGGGGGATTCCATCCTCTCCACTGTCAGGAAGGCAGCAAGGTTGGCCGTGTAGGACGAGATGATAATTAGGGTGAAGAACCACCATATGCCACCAATGATTCGTGTAGACAGGGCTTTGGGCATCAGCTCTGAGCCTGCAGTGGGAGAGGGGAAGGGGGGAGAGGAAACAGAGGGAAAGGACCCTTTTTATATATAGATATGTACATTATACACATGCATATATTTATATATATATATATATATGTAGGATTAGGTTTCACTGTCAAAACTGTAACAGCTATGCAATTACAGCCAACTGGTTTTGAGGCAAATTATCCACACATCTTGCTTGCAAGGACATCAGTGGGGTTTTTGTAGCATTTGCAGAAAAACCCTCTCCCTTGATTGCAGACCTTGGGTACAGTGCCCAATTTACAGGAAACATCCAAACTGAAGTAATTAACTGGGCTGCTTTTATGAGATTTAAATAGCAAGCTATTTATGAACTTTTATGAGTGTTTTGTTCTGCCATTTAAAAAGTGCTTTGCTTTTATACAGATTATTTTCAAAGGACTCACTTTGGGGAGTGTGTTCAAATACACAAGGTTTTAAAAAAAAAAAATCAAACAGTGAGAGAAAGGAACTATCAGGGTCCAGGGCTTTGAATGCCAGTTAGAAGTGGGGAAGCAGGAGATGTTACAGCATAAAAGGTGTAGTGGGTCTGGAATGACTTTTATTGAGCAGACATGAAGGCCTAAATGGGTTGTGCTATTTTTGTAATCACCCAAAACACCTTTTAAAGCCAGGCAAGAGCTTTGGGTTTGAAACAGCTGCGCTCAGAGGATTTANTGTCAGGAAGGCAGCAAGGTTGGCCGTGTAGGACGAGATGATAATTAGGGTGAAGAACCACCATATGCCACCAATGATTCGTGTAGACAGGGCTTTGGGCATCAGCTCTGAGCCTGCAGTGGGAGAGGGGAAGGGGGGAGAGGAAACAGAGGGAAAGGACCCTTTTTATATATAGATATGTACATTATACACATGCATATATTTATATATATATATATATATGTAGGATTAGGTTTCACTGTCAAAACTGTAACAGCTATGCAATTACAGCCAACTGGTTTTGAGGCAAATTATCCACACATCTTGCTTGCAAGGACATCAGTGGGGTTTTTGTAGCATTTGCAGAAAAACCCTCTCCCTTGATTGCAGACCTTGGGTACAGTGCCCAATTTACAGGAAACATCCAAACTGAAGTAATTAACTGGGCTGCTTTTATGAGATTTAAATAGCAAGCTATTTATGAACTTTTATGAGTGTTTTGTTCTGCCATTTAAAAAGTGCTTTGCTTTTATACAGATTATTTTCAAAGGACTCACTTTGGGGAGTGTGTTCAAATACACAAGGTTTTAAAAAAAAAAAATCAAACAGTGAGAGAAAGGAACTATCAGGGTCCAGGGCTTTGAATGCCAGTTAGAAGTGGGGAAGCAGGAGATGTTACAGCATAAAAGGTGTAGTGGGTCTGGAATGACTTTTATTGAGCAGACATGAAGGCCTAAATGGGTTGTGCTATTTTTGTAATCACCCAAAACACCTTTTAAAGCCAGGCAAGAGCTTTGGGTTTGAAACAGCTGCGCTCAGAGGATTTATCATCCTGGAATGTGCAACAAAGATTGGGCTTTGCAAAGCAACTTTAGGCAGCATGGCATCAAAGCAGAGCATGGGGAGTAGCTTTGCTCCTATCTGAGTGCAGCAAGGAGGCACCAGGAGGAGGAGGAGCCCTGGATGTTGAGGATGCTTTGGTTCTCCTCAAGATCCTGCTTCTTCCCTGTTCCATCTCCTGCTCTTTGATGCATTGGATGCTGTGACATCAGTCTGGCTTTGAAATATTTTTCTTTTCAGATGCAGAATCGAGTTAAAAAGAATACAGCTCTTTTCATTTATCAGCATCTGATAAGAGGATGATTCATCCTGCTAAACCATCTTGCTGGGAACTGTCACAGTCCATGAGGGCAGCCGAGATCCAGGAGGAATCTCTATTAAAGGCAGGAGCTCTGTGCCTGCCACCAAGCCGATGCTGTGCTTCTTTTGCTCTCTGGGTGTAACTACTTGGTACACGGTAAATTAAAGTGTGACAAATGTTTGACATTTTCCACTTATTTCTATTCCTAGATTTTCTGCAATTAGATCACAGCTGAATTTTGTTCCTTATTCAGGCCTGTTCCCAAGCTCCCCCCTGATGCCTTCTGAACAGATTTACTCTATTCATTCCAACTCTCTGTATTCCATTTGCTCTGTTCCATGCACACACATGAATGCAATCCCATCCATATCCCATTTCTAAGGTTCCTGTTGTCGTGGAGTCTCACACCTCACGTAGTGGCTCCTGGGCAGAGGCTCCCGGGGCAGCTCCTCATCAGGAGTGTCAGGCCATTCCTCCCTGCTCAGAATGACCAGGGGAGGGAAAAAATGGGGACAGAGCAGAGGGTGAGACACCCTGTCTGCTGGGAAAGTTCATTTAGAACAGAGTGAGCCAGGACAGAGATCCTGAAATGGAATAAATGGTTTGAACTAACAGAAATGGGAATTTCCTGAATCTGCGGGATGTGGCTGAGTTGGGTGAATGAAGCAGATGAGGGAGATGAAGAGGAGCTGAGGTTCCTCCCTGGGGCATGGTGGTGGATGTTCAGCACCACGGGGGCCAAGAGGTTGCAAAGAAAACAAACTTTAAATTAAAAAAGCTACAAGAGCAGGTGGGTGCTGGGGAAGGGGCAGGGGTGCTGCCCTACCTTGCTGCATCAGTGCTCCCATCCCAAACCAGAAGCTGTTGAGGAGGGTGAAGTTGTTCTCCACGATGTCTGATCCCGGGTTACAGGGGTGAGCATCGTACCACTCGTACGGGCTGAACCTGAGGGAAAGAGGGAGCTTGTTAGTGGTGATGTGGCAGGACAGGATCCAAAAGAATTAGGAGGGAAAGGGCCTTACTGCCTCTGGTGCTGCCACGCAGGGGCTGCTGACCCCTGGGCAGGAGGCTTGTTAGAGGAAAAGACAGATTCAGCCAAAGTCACCCACATGGCTCTAAGTCTTACAGAGAGCAGGATGACCTGTGAAACCAAGTCCTCCTAAAGTCTCTCAGTGGCTTCCTCAGAGCCTTTGGTCACTTTGGATCATCTCTGCACTACTGTGTCCTACAACAGCACTTGGAGCAGATGATGGTGGGATGGAATGGGGTGCAGACATGTGACCTCTCATATGTAGCAGTGCCAAAATGTGGGGAGAAAATGGCATTTCTAGACTGACTGAGGGGAGATGCCACACTGATTCTGCAGTGGTGTCTGGGACAAGCAGTGGTATTTCAGTGGATTCTCCCATCAGTGCACATGGAGTGTAATTCACATCAGTGAGAAGCAGAAATGTCCACTGTCCTGACAGGCAGGAATTCTGCCCAGTCAGGGCACTGGTAAACACAGTTGAATTTGGTGCAGGCTCACTCTGGATTGCTGCAACACTTGACCTCGTAGCAGGTGGTGGGAGAAACTTATTCCCTGCAGGGACATATTTCCATGGGTGGCCCTGTAGTTCTTGAGAAAAACCAAAGTAATTTCCTGTGAACATCTTCGCAAATCCTGCCCAGGATTGGCAGACAAGCACTGCTGGGAATGAGCTCGTTTAGGCAGGATCTGGGGAGGATGCTCAACAGGAGACACATTAATATTTTTAGAGCTGTTTATTTACATTTTCTGAGAGTCCCAAATTTTGCAGAGATTAAATTAAAAACATAATTGGTATAATTGCTTTTGAACCAGGCATTAATTATCATCTCCGCTTCCTTCTGGAATCCCTGGAGATTCACAACAGCCCCTTCTCAAAGCCCAGCCCACAGCCTGTATCAGGAGATGTTTCCCTCTGTAATTCTCTGCCAGATGCACCACCACCCAAGGAGACAGTTTGTGGCTCAATTCCAGGGGTGCCCTCACTCACCCAGTTGGATGTGTTTGGAGAGAAGGGCCCCAGCTCTCTGCCAGGTCCCTGCTGGCATTAAAACCTGCCCCTGGCACACCTGAGCATGGAGTTGTTGTCCCTGGCACATGACCAGAGCAGGGCCAAGCACGGGAGGGGTCCATGGGATAGACCATCCCGGGGGATGGACCAGGCACAGCACATGGCTTTGCTTATGCCTTTGGAGCGGCTCAGCCTGGGCACAGCTGTCCCACTTTCTGCTTATATTTTCCACATACAAGGTACAGTTGAACAACCTTTCCTTCCCTCTCTGGTTTATCTCACCTCCCTGCAGTGGGGCCATTTCCTGTGCTGGGCAGAGGGTGTGGAACCAGAGGTTTTGCTCACTCAGACATTTCTTTTTGTTCATCCGGGCAATGGCTGGGCTGCTCTTGCTTCCCATCTTCCTCTGCTTTTTAAATCAGAGGAGACCAGCAAGGAAACAAGAACTGGGCTGAACTCAGACCCAGATTTACATGCTCCTTATTCCTTGTAACTTGCTATAAATCACACCAGAGGCGGATAAAGGATGGCACCTCAACCCCTTCCGTTGTATAAAGCCAGAGTTCAGGAATTAGATTAAAACTTTCTTGGGCTGCCAGTGAAAGACTATGAAACAGAATGGGTAAGATCAATGAGGCTGGCAAGATGACACGCTGGAGAACTTCAAGGGCTCTGAGCAAAAACCTACTGGTGCTGCTCAAATGACAGAGAAATATTCAGAAATCTGCAAAGCAGTGACAGTCCCCAGTGCTTGAGCAGTGAAAGCATTAGAGGAAGCAAGAGGTAACAAAGGAAGGAGAGAGAGGAGCTCGTTGACCCCATGCAGCCAGAGCCACAATCAGTGGGGGAGCTCAGGATTCCCCATGGATAGCTTCCCTGAAGGCCCACTGGTATAGATTCAACTGGAAATACTGAGAAATGAGTGTGTAATGGCAGACTGGGCTGAGGAATCTTCCCTGGACATGGTGTTTATGCAAAATATTCCTCAGAGGGCTGTGCATGGCCAGAGAGGGTGACTGCTGACAGGAGGGGAAGAGTGCCTTATTTTGGTTTGAAAAGGTGGGATCGTGGACTGAGAGCATCCCTGGACTGTGTCTCATCAAAGGCTCTGTGGAATTAACAACACATGCAAATATATGCAAATTCTGCTTTTAAATAGAGAGGATTTAAACATGCTAATTAGATGCATATTAATTTTGTAAACAGACACATTGTCTGATCTGTAGCGACGGCTTCTTCATTCTTCTGATATAGGGGAGGGTTTGTGGGAGCCTTGCTGGTGAAGGGATCAGAGATAGGAGTGGAAAATGGTGTGGGAGATGGGAACTCTGTGTCCAGGACCCAGAAGAGGCTGGGGAAGAGTGTCAGCAGTGACTCAACAGAAGATGAACAGTGCAGGAAAACTACCTGTCATATATCAGGGAGGTGCTGGTGAGACGGAAAGGCATCAAATTTTCCAAAATCACGACAGAAAGTGCATTTTAGAAACCTTTCATGCTGGAAGTGTGTGAAAGCAAGCAGCCATGGGTGATCTCAGTGGTGACATGAGTTTGGTGCTGCAGGTTCCACTGAGGGACCAATGTCCTCTTACCTGGCTATGACAAAGAGCACACAGCTGACCCCCAGGTAGGCGAGGAGGATGTACATCCAGATGTCGGGCGAGAGGGGGTTGAGGAAGGAGAACACGCTGGGGTTGGTCCCGTTGGGTTTCCGGTACAGGATACTGACCCCCAGGGTCATGAAGGGCTTGGAGAAGTCGATGGCTTTCTCCCGGACGTGGGTGATGGTGAGAGGAGCCACTGCCAGGTCAGCTTTCTGTGAGCAGCACAGAGGGAGGGAACATGGTGACAAAGAAAGGAGGAGTTAGAAACCAAGGTGTTTCCATCCCCTTGGAGACACCCACAGCACTCACACAGCAGAAATGGGCCAAAACTCCAGTCAAAGTGCAGTCTTGGGGTTGCCCCCTCCTGTTGCACACAGGGGACATGTTCATTGTGAAATACAGGTGTTTGGTGTATGGTATTTTCTGTGAAATACAGGTGCTGTGTGTATGATGTACACTGTGAAATACAGATGTTTGGTGTGTGATGTTGGCTGTGAAACACAGCCCAGCCAAAGGGAGACATTGCAGCCTCTGCAGCTCTTCTAAAGATGGTCAGAAAAATCAGATTTTACAGTGTTGGAAAGTTACCCTCACTGTGCTGCTCCTTGCAGGATGCTACAACAGCGAGCAGGCTGTGTGTAAACCCTGCCCTTGGCAGTGATGGTTTGTTGTTGTTGTCCTTCCATTCATGCTGCTGCAAGAGCAGGAGGGTGTGGAGGAAGGTTGCTCCTGATGGAGCTGCAGGGAGCAATTCTGTGGCAGCATGAGGTAAAAAGTTCAATTTCTTTCCCTGTAGTCACTTCATGATACAACTTGAGAGGCTCAGTCTCAGGCAGGAATGTTTGGTGCCTGCCAGGTGGGATGGAGGGAGGGATACCTGATGGATGGATGGATGGATGGATGGATGGATGGATGGATGGATGGATGGATGGATGGATGGATGGATGGATGGATGGATGGATGGATGGATGGATGGATGGATGGATGGATGGATGGATGGATGGATGGATGGATGGATGGATGGATGGATGGATGGATGGATGGATGGATGGATGGATGGATGGAGGGGTTCAGCCTCACACAATCCCCTCCATCCATCCTCTGTATATGTGACTGTGAGCCCCTCCAAGGAAATGCTGCCTCATGATGGACCCCCCCAGCCCATCACGCTGGAATGGTCTGGGCTCCACGAGGGATTTCAGCTGACTGTGCTCTTCATCTTGACCCCTTGTATGAATTGTATTTCTTTCCATTATTTCTGTGATTTACTAATTTCTGTGCTAATTCAGCGAGCAACCACATACACCCACTTGCTTTAGAGCTGTGTTCATTCCTGTCACAAAACAGTCACCCAGATTCTTAAAAAAGCCACAAGAAAATACATCCAAAGCTTCCTCAATGTCACCCACCTTGTTTGGGCTTTTCAAATCACTCTTTGGGATTGTGGACTTCCAAGGAAATGCAGACAGATAAATTATAGCTCTGAAGTTGAGCAGAACCTCCCCCCATGCCAGGAGCCCACACAAGATTTATTTAACATCTGGTTCTGAAAATTAAAATTCTAAATTACCCATGAGTGATAATTACCTAGAGATATAGTGGATTTGTCATTACTCGCAAACTTTAAATCAATATTATCTGGAACTCGATTTGTTCCCGCAGGAACTAGGGGTTCACTGTAGAAACTGGAGCAGATCTCTGACCTCTGCTGGGGGTGAAAGTCAGGTTAATGGTCTCATTTGACCATGCAAATCTGTGATGAAAGTCAGTGGAATACTTTTAAATACAAGAATCTGGGCCTTTTACTCTAAGAAGAGTCACTATATGAGCTTTTGTCCATTAAGTGTGTGTGTGTGTGTGTGTGTGTGTGTGTGTGTGTGTGTGTGCGTGTGTGTGAGTGAAAGGGATCCCCTCTCCAATGAGCACAGCCTCAGAGATTCTGAACAGAACAGCCTCAGGAATTCTGCAGCAAAAGTTATTTAAAAATAGGGTAAAAATTATGTATTTTGTTCTAACATGGCTTTCCAGCTGCACCCCGGTTGATTCTTTTTCCTTCTCACTTTCCAAATGTAAATATGTCTTTAAACCAGCTCAGTACAGAAATGGCCCATTTCAGTCACTGGCACTTGTCAAAACTTAGGGAAAACGGGAACAATATTTTCCCAGTGAGCCTGTTGTGGCAGCTGTGGCTCTGATGGCACGGATGGAAGCTGAAGGATGGTGGGTTTGGAAGAGGTGGTGGCTGCCCAGCCTGAGGTGGGAATGTTCTTCATCCTTGGGACCATCCTGGTAGGTTTGGAGCTCGGCTGCTCCCCCCACTTCACAGCACACCTGGGAATTTTGGCTTAGTGCTCCCCACAGTCACAAGACAGAAATGGCAAAAGAAACGCGGAGTTTTCCCTCCTCCATGTCTTCTGTGTGGGTGTCCTGACTCACCAGGGAAAGGCGAAGGAGATGTTGAAGGATCTGGCACTGTGTTATTCTGAAGGAGGGAACAAACGAGCAGTTCTGTGGTCAGAGCTCGCTGGCGACGGCTGAGCTGAAGGATCCTCAGCCAGATTTGTCAAAATGATACAGTGAGCTGAAGAACAGCCTGGAGTTTGTGCTTTGCCACGGAAAATGAAGAGAGAGAAATCCGCATGGATGCCCAGGGATCCAACTGCTTTTGGAGCAGAAGTAAAATTTTACTGTGTCATTCCAGCGGTTCTTGAGATGTGCTCCCAGCCCGTGTCCTTGCAGGGAATGTCACATGCAAGCAGGACTGAGCACGGATTTGGGAGCCTGGGCTGGGGTGTGTCCTGAACAACCAGAAGTAGTGCAGGGCTGCACTTCCATATCCTTTTTATCAATGCAGATCTTTCTGACGGTGGCCTCTAATTAAAGGTCTGCTGATAGAGAGATCTAAATCAAACCCACCAAGGGTGAAGCTTTGATTTGTCATTCTCTGACATTCCAAACCGGGCAGTCAATTACCAGACTCTGGCTGATTCCTTCACTCAGCTTTGACTCTTGTGCTGTTGCACAGTCAGGTGGATTTTATTAAAAATGTGGAATTACAGCAAGTGCCAGTGGCTTAAGGGCCCTAGTCCAGCAAAACCACTTAAGCCCATGCCTCTGTTTTACTGGAGCTCACAAGCCTTCCAAGCCTTGTGCATGTTCTTAAGTGTTCTACTGAACTGAGGCCAAAAAGATGAATTTCGCCAAGGCAGCTACACACCAAACACAGACACTTCTCCAACACACCTCGAAGGGTTTGGAGCTCTTCATTCACCCAGTTGCAGCGTTTTCACTTGGCTGGAACTGTTGTAGATTCACTGGGCATTCAGGACAGGCAAGATCATTTTCACTGCAGAGGTATTTGGCTTTTATCAGAAGATGCCAAGTCTTGTCTCCAAGTTCTCAGTTATCAGGGGGATGTGGCCTGTGGGTCAGAGGAGCTCTTGCACAGCCATGGTCAGTGTGGGAACCCTGCAGTGGCCAATCTCAGCTGGACCCAAGCTGTGAGTGGTGGGTGGTCATGGCAGAGCCAAGCAGCATAAGCATGAAGACAAATATTTATTCAAGAAAATAAGCAGCCTCTGTGCTTATTTTGCCAATCTGCCTTAGGTATTTACATAAACTAATCATGTGTGTGTTGCCTGAGAGGCAGAAATGGTGTGTGTTTTACTGATTTAATTGTTATCCAGGTGTCTGTCTGGCAGCATCGTCATCGTCCTCCCTCAGTCTCTCTTGCCACTGCCTGTGCTGGGGCTTCTGCGTCAGGTCCCACCTCTGCCTCCTCCCTGCTCTGCTTGCTTGGCTGCCGTGCCCTGCTCCTGCTCCCTGTCCCCACGGTCTGCTGAGCCCACACCTGCATCTCCCTGCTCCTTTCCCTGCAGCAGAGCAGCCCTGGCTGTCCTTGGCACAGACATTCCAGGGCCCTGGGGTTGAAGGGGCTGGGTTCTCCTGCAGCCCGTGGCTCAGAGATGAGGGGCTGCTGCTGAGGCAGGTGTGGGAGTGCCCTGTGAGAGCCCTGAGCCTGCCCAGGGACAGGGGAACCCTCACTGGCAGCAGTGATGCTTGAGAGAAGTTGGGTTAGTATTAACTGTCTGACTCCAGCTCTTAATAGCTGCTCTGGCAATCTCAGTCCTAATTTAGACATAATTTTTGTCATTGAATTTATTCAGTATCAGTGGTGAATTAAGAACAGATGTTGGCAGGGAAAACCTTGCTGTGAGCTGAAAAGAAGGAATGAGAGCCATGAAGTCCTGTTTGGGCTCTTGTAATCTGTACTTTTAGGAAGTTCTTCAGAGCTGGAGCTGCCTTTAATTGTACCTGAGGGATGTGGAGGCTGGAGGATCCCAGTGAGAAGGGCCATAATGTGAGAGACAAGCCCTAACCTAGGGATTCCTGGCAAGTGGACCAGCCAGAGGCAGGTCCAGAGACACCTGTGGAGACACACAGAACTTGAGGCTCCCAACATCCACGTCAGTGTTTCCATCACCTGGATCCCTGAATAGGACCCAATCACGAATCCACCCAATTAATGATCTTAGCACAAAAGGAAAAGCTGCTCTGGAGCGTCTAAACAAGAAGTGGAGCACACTTCATCCAATGAAATTGTTTTTTTCCCTATTCCTGGCTCAGTGACTTCCAAACAAAGCCCAGTTCATGACACCTGAGACAAACTCTGACCAGTGCAGGAGCATAATGGGGAGCTAGCAATGTGGTGCAATATATATCTCTGCCAGAATCTGCTTTCAATAAATGTCCACTTATTGTGAAAGTGTTAAATCAGCCATCAGGAATCGTCCCTAAGGATGGATATTGCATCTCCTCTACAATTACCATTGGCAGGGATTTCCATTAGAAACCCTAGCATTTTCCATACCTGTTTTATTCCCACATGAAGTTTCAGGTTGAATGGCAATTTGATGTGCACTGCCTCAGCAGAAGACAAGTTTTATTTGTGAACAAGTTTGTGCAAAATGTCCAGAACAACTCATTCTGCTGGTTTTATGAGATCCTGCCCACAAACAATAGGGAAGATTTGCAGGCATTGCTTTGTCAGACAACTGGAATTTATAAATCAGAACGGATGGGCCACGGTGTGCAGTGGAGCTTTGCTTGTATCAGTAATAATTTCTATGAATAAACATCAATAGCAGTTCACTGTTGCTGAAAGGAGGAGGTTTGGCAGTCGTCAAGTTCCCTGTTTGTTATGGATAAAGGGCTCAGGAGCTTCTCTGCTTCACCTGCACGCCCCAGACCTCCCTGAATACCCAAGTTCATCTCTCATGGCCCTTCTGATGAAGGCTCCTCTGCAGGAGTGGCCAAAGAGGTGACAATAAACAGCAGACTGCTGAGGTGAGAGGTTGGCTCTCCAGGGAATGGGCTGAACTCCCTCAAAACAGGGATTTTTTTTGTGCTGAGGACGAGCAGCAGATGAAAGGCAGCAGGGCAGGGCTGTTGCATTCAGCCACACGAGGCACCTGGCAGACAGGGTCGTGCTGTGCCTGCTCTGATTGCTGTTGCTTTTCCTGTTTATGCTTAAGGCCAGACTAGAAACGCAGGGATTTTACAAAGGATCATAGCCCAAGGCATCCCTGCCTGTGGCCAGGCATGTCTGGATCAGAGAGGAGAAGGGAGGGAGGCTGCTGCGTGACTGCATCAGCCGTGAGCACTCGCTGTGTAAACACCTGTCCTGGCACGTGCCACGATTTACCTTTTGGGTGCCATGATTTAGTCCTTCAGTGATGGCACCTTCATCACTCAGACACTGCCCTCATACCCCACCTCTGGGCTAACACCCTTCAGCATCTCTCAGGTGCATCTCCCAGGCCAGCAAAGGTTAACCCAAGGGAACAGCTGCCCTTTGCTTTTCCCATCTCCAAATTTCAGCCTCAGATCAGCCTATTCCTGGCATGCAGAATTTGCCACTCTCATGGCTCCCAGACCCTCCAAGCAACAACAATCACTCTTTAAGGCTATCACTTCACCTCAGGAGCACCCCCTGGTCTGCACAGGCTGTTCTGTGAGCCCACACCAGCTCAGCCCACCTGCATCCCAGTAGTCCTGGGGGCTCCATCTCCTGAGTTAAGTGGGTCTTCAGCACAGACTTAATCCTGGCCTGGGTTTTTGGAACTCACAACATCCTACCTGCTTTATGCTCCCACCTCAATGATCTCAATTGGTTTATGAGAAGGAGACACTAAACAGGGAGGGAAGGCAGTCCAGATATCCATATCTCAGTGTGGGCAGCTCTGTTTTCATCCCCACAACTCTATCTGAATGCTGCCTCCAACACTTTTCCTCCTGGACGTGAAATAAGCTTGAACTTTCCCGTTGCAGTGTCCATGGGTTGTTCCTTTCTCCACACTATGGGAAGATGCTGCTGAGGAAGGTCCCATCAGGATGCAATTTCATTTTTTAAAGTTTTACAAAAACATGGATATAAAAAGCAATGAGAGGCAGATAAGAGAACTAATGGCTTCATGTGAGGCCTGGGCAGTGTCATCAGTCACTGTAGACACACACCAGCCTCAAAGGACAGAGTGCAGAGCTCCACCTCTGTGTCATATGCAAGAAGAGGGGATTTGGTCCTTTCTTGCTGCTGTGTGTTAATTTACCTTTTAAACAGTTACCCAAGAAATACCACAATACAGGTTGACCATAAATTTTGTGTTAGTTATTGAGGTTGTTCCCAAAACATTCTCCTTGTCTGCCTCATTTAGCTGACCTCAGCTCTGGGAATGGCTGAAGCCTCCCAAGGGCCCCGTGGCATCTCACAGGACACTGGAAGTGACACGGTTTGGGCTAAAGGACCGTCTGGCTGCTCTTCCCTGTATCTTCCTGCTTTGGGGCAGTTTTGTCCCTCCGAGCCCTGCACTGCAGATTCTGCAGTGAGAGCCCCAGTCCCTGCTCCCGGCAGTGGGTGTGGGGTGGCAGGAGCTGTGCCCTGGGGGGCTCTGCCGAGGGGCACAGCCAGCACTCAGAGTCGGTTCCAATCTGTGTCACACACATCACTCAGAGCAGCAAAGCACCAGTCCCTTCCGCTGGGACGCTGTCGCTTGTCAAACCCGGCAAGGCTGTTGTGTAAGAGGCTATAAAATCTGTATTTTCAGCAGCATGGAGTCTTCCAGAAGCCAAACCACCAAGGCAGGTTTGCACAGCCGGCGGTATATTCCCCCGTGAGACAGTGTCCTGCTCCCCAGGGCTGTCCTTGCATGCCCTTGCAGTGCTCCTGCTCTCAGGGCAAGTCAGCCGAGGGCTGCAGTGCCCCTTGTAAACTGATTAAGCGTCACTTTGTCCCTATAAGGGACATAATCATTATCATCTGCATTTTACAGATGGAGGAAGCATTGCACAGAAGCAACTTGTCCAATATCATTTAGGGCAGATGAGGCAGACCCAAAGCCCAGCCCAGCTCCCAGGCCAGCTCCAGTGAGGCTCTCTGTGAGGCTCTGTCACTGCAGTGACTCACCCAGCAAACATCCCACCCCCGTGAACTGTGAGAGCATCACAGCTGCCACGGATGGGGAGGGGATTATTTTTGTGTCTTTGTTGCTTAGCCCATGGGCACAGAACACAGCCAGGACCTGGAGCAGTGGTCCAAGGGTTGCCCCACTTGGGCAGGATATTGATATTCAGGAGGAGAGCACTGTGCTACAGCGCTTGCCCTGCTCACACTGCTGCCTGTGCTGTGGAGAGCAGAGAGCAATTCCATCCTCAGCTTTTCTTCCAGAGACTTTCTCTGGGAATCAGATATTCATAAAAACACCAGCTTTCCTCACCTCCCTAACTGGACTCCTGGGATCACAGGATGTGCTGGAGGTAAGATATCTAATTAGGAAAGGGAGAAACCTCTGGCTGTTAGTGGCAGTTTCAGCCTCGGTGACGTTTTGGTGGCTGCAGGAGTGAAGTTGCCCCTGCAGATCCTCTGGTGTTTAATGGGCTCTTGGAAGTGGCCATGGAAGAAGAAGAACAGCTGCTGTGTGGCAGAGGGAGCTCTGTGTCCCAGGAGACTTTAGAAAATAAGTTGCTTTTATAGAAAATAAATGATTAAACTGTCCAGTGCACACCTGCTCCTGCAGTCAGAATACCTCCTCTGGACTGGGCTGGACTGTGTGTGGAACATCACCTGGAGTCCCCCAGGCCTCCTTGGTGCTGTGCCCTGGCCCATGTTTGTCCTTGGGAGCCACAGACCCCATTTCTGTGCTGTGAGAATGGCCACTGTCAAGGATTCCAAGTGAATATTTGGAAGAGCCAGACACAAAGGTGTTTTTCTGACAACTCATGTGACACAGAGCCAAGCGGGGTCAGGATCTCACTGTAGGCATCCAGCAAGCAGCGGAACCCATCCCATCCCAACCAGCCAGCCCTGGGGACAGCCGTGGGGACATCCCAGCACAGCCAACCCTTGGCAACCGCCCATGGGCCTCACTCACATGGTCGATGAGCTCCTTGATCATTCCATTCCACTGCCCCTTCTCATCCTGCGCCCCATATTTCCCGTCCTCCACCAGCCGTATCTCGTAGGAGAAGCCCAGGATGATGGCCAGCTCCTTCAGGAGGTCGATGCAGTAGCCCTCAAAGCGGTCATTCCCAAACAGGGCCGTGTCAGACTTACGGAACATGACAAAGGGCTCCTCCTGCACAAGGGAAGGCAAGAAGTCCCTGTTCAGGGTCAGCTGGAGGCATGGCCACCGCTGTTGGTCAGCCTGAGCTGCCAGGCACCAGCTCTTCAGGAAGGGCTGGCACTGTGACACGTTGGGAATAAATTAACTTTGCACAGCACATCAGCTAATTAGCAACCTTGTTTACCCCACAAAATTTAATTTTGTCTCTCTGAGCAGCCAACTGTTTTCCATTTGGTAGGATTTCAGGGAGAAAAATAACCATTTCATGCTCTGAAAATGAAGTGTTAGAAACAGTAAAGGAGGGGGAGGACAAACTCACCCCTGAATCCTGCACCCAGCAGCTGCTGTTCACTGCAGCAACCAGGGGGCTGGTGGGTGAAATTCGGGGTGAGGGAGCTGTGCATGTCTGGAGGTCACCCCAAAACATCCCCTGTTCAGCTCGTGTTCCTCTGTGCTGGCACTTCCTGATGGACATGGGGCTCTGCTGCAGCCCAGGGAAACTTTGTGCCATCTGCTGCAGTTACAGCTGCCCTGGGAGGGCTGAGGGTGCCTGAACCACAGCAGAGCTGAGCACCAGCACAGGGGAGACAGAACTAATGCAGTGACCTACAGGTCCCTCCCTTCTAGCAGGGGCAGGTGAAGTCACCCGGTGAAGCCCAGAGCCCTTTGGTGACTCTCAGGCTTGGTCAGCCACCGAGGACGAGGGACACTGGGGAGCCTGAGGGGAAAACGTGTGGAGGACAGATGGAAATGGGAAAAGGTGGTGGGCAGCAGGCAAGGGCTGGAAGGCAAGGGGAGGGTGAGGTATCTAAACCAGCGAGTCTGTGGCTCAGATTGGGGGTGTCTGCACTGCTCTTGTCCTTGGCATGGGGGTGACCAGAGAGGGGAGGGCTCACACTCTATCCTGGTAACCATCCCCTATGGTATTGCTTGGGGATGGGGGGCTTGAAGAGGTGGGAGGGGAGGTCTGGAGCCCTGCTTAGAGCCCTGTTGTGGTATCCAGCTTGGTGGGGTGTGCTCCAAGGAGGGGGGTCAGGGCCCAGAGCAGGGCTGTGCCATCCTGGAGGCTGCTGGTCACCTGCCCACCTGCCAACCCCACCTCTGCCTTGGGAGCTGTGTGCCCATGGAGGGGACAGGGGGACCTGCTTGGCCTCACATCAGGGTCAGGAGGGGATGTGGGAGCACGTGAAGTCCCGTTTGCAGAGTTCTACAGCCCAGCTGATCTCATCACGTCCATGGAGCTGAGCTTGGCACGTTCAGCTCGGTGCAATGCTGCTCTCCCCCGCCGCCTCCCTGGCTTTCTGCTCTGGAATTAGTGCTTTGTTTGGGAATCAGCTGAATCTATGGATCCCGGTATAAATACACCGGCTCCAGAGCAGCCATAAAGCACTATTAATTTTGGGAAGCGCTGTAGGGATTACATACATATTTAACAGCTGAAGCACTGAACATTAGGACGCCACTCGCTTCAGTAATGTATCTCCAGGTCTCAAACATTTCCTAGGGGGTAATTCTGAACTCTGTGAACCACTTATTCACGGACTATTTCACAATTTATTACTGAAAATGGCCAGACATCCAATTCACAAGCTCTCTCGGTTTGCTAATCGATTTCTCAGTGAAGGTGCCCTCAATTTCATAACTTCACAGTTCCCATATTGCTTGGGGAGAGCGGTGCTGGCTGCTGGGGTAATATTTCTCTTCCAACAAGTCACTGCAATATGAGCAAAAGGGGAAAAAATAACCTTTCATGCTTTTCCTTTTAAAGGCTCCTCCTATGGCTTCTCTCCCGCCATTTACAGCAGTGCAGAAGTATAAAGGGGTGTTGCAAATGCAAATAACATTTAGGGTTATACTTTATATTTTAGACTCCAGTATATGAAATGCAATTACTGCAGAACTTGGGTCTGAGCACATTCCTTCCTCCTGCAGGCACAGGGATCACAGGATGGCTGGGGCTTTGAGGTGGATACCCCATGGCACATGCCCAGGCCCACAGTGGCACAGTTAATGGGAACTGATATCACCCTATGCCTGATGTAATTTGTATGTGCTCACAGAACACGAGATGGAAATGCTGCCTGAAAAAGGCATGTCAAAGGCAGATGGCTGACAGTCCCCTCCTGGCTCCATCATTGTGCATTATGCCATGGCCTTTGAGGTACAGTGAGGACCACAGTCCAGGCCCAGACATTTACCCAGTGATGGAAGTGTTTCACTGAAATAAATGCCATGTGGTGGATGGGAAGGAAGTTCATTAGGAGGAGTGGATGTTTGCAAGGAAAGCTGCAGCAGCAGCATCTGTCTTTGGCTCTATTTCCACCCTGCTAATCCCTTGCTGAGGGATACAACACCTCTGGTTTCAGCCCTTCTTCTTCCTTGGACCAGGTGTTTCAATTCTCTGCTCCCCTCTGGGTACTCTCAGTCCCATTTCTTTTATGATGCAAATCCCCACTTTATCAGATCATATCCTTTTGGGAAGGGAAGGACAACAGGAGGGATCACACTGCTCTGGACTGAGGAACGCATCCCAAGCTGGCTCTGTTCTGCCTGTACCTTTATGTTCCCTGAAAACACGGAACATAAAAGGCCCAGAAAATTCCCCGAGGCAAGCTTGTAACTCAGGCCCAGTTTCAGGCAGGTTGGCCCAGGGCTGATGGGTTTTGTCGCTTCCCAGTGACAAACCACAAGCCCGCTCTGTGAAACAGCCACACAGGAACCAATGGCACTAGTCAAAATTCATCAGCTAGTCAATAAAAACTCATTGTGAACCCATGCCTGCTGTCAGATCCAACAGTGAGTGGGAGAACAAAATGCAGTGTGATGGCTGGGAGTGGAGGAGACCTGTCCGGCACCGTGGTGAGCTCAATAACAGCATCACTCTACTCCAGCAGGATGTGCTCAGGAGGGGGACAGACTCACAGCTGAGCCAGGGGCTCTGGTTGCTCCTGGTGTTTTGCTCCGTCCCAAGATCACTCCCAAACACTCCTACCTGAGGTGGGCAGTGCCAGCTGGCCGAGTCTTGTGCCACTGCCTGCCCGGGGGCTGGGTACACAGTGACATGTGTACCCAGACCCACACTCTCTGATGTGCAGGGATTGGGGGCATGGGATGGGTGGGATGGGGGACCTGGCCAGGTAGTGGAAGTGGAGGAGCTCAGTTCAGACAAGCAGCAGCTTCCTGGGCATGGGGAGCACCTGGGGGGATGTGGGACATGGCTGGGAAGCTGCAATGAAGGAGCTCAGCCAGGACCAGCACCCAGGATTCCTGCTGGCCCATGCTGGCCTTGCTGGTCACCACGTGTGGGGTGGGACTCTGCTCAGGAGCACTGGGGATGCTGTGGGTCACCTCAGTGCAGGGACAGGGCATTGTGGTGCCTGGCTGAGCCCAGCACTGTGCAGGGCCTCTTCCACAGATCTGGAAGTTTCACAGATCTGTGCTGGGGTGCTGCCAGTTGTTAGAGAGATCAAATGTCCCTGAGATATGTGGGGGGAGGACAAAGACAGGCTTGCAGTGTCCTACCAGCACCGTGGTGACAATTAGGGATCTGTTGCTCAGTGAGTCCGTGACGTTTGGCCCTCGTCCTTTGGAGATTTCTGTGATGTTCAAACCATCAGAAGGGCTCCATGCTCCAACCTGAAACAGAGCAAACCAATGCATGAACCCTCTCCTCGCATTCCTCAGTCCCTTCCTTGCATTCTTTGCTTGTTCTCAGCATCCTACTGGCCTGGAAAAGGGAGCTTCCTTCTTTCATCTGCAGTACACAGCAGCAAAGCTGGAATCACCATCTTGTGTCACCCAAGAGAATCAACCCTTCAGCTGCAGGTCACTCCAGTGGAACGTGTTCCACAGTCCATGCACTGCTGCCATTGCAGGGGCATTGAAGAAGACCATGGAGACTGGAATTTAGGGGCTGAATGAATGAATAATTTGCAAGGGCACCACATAGAGCAACAATCAAACTGCACTAAAGAGTCAAATCTGCCAAGGATAAAGTGCAACAAAAGAAAAATAACCACAGATCTGAGGCCATTTTATTTCCTTTCTATTTTCCCACCAATTTGCTTTGGTGGTGAGGATTAAAAATTACTCAAACAGCTCTGCAGAACCCTGTAAGGAACCATCCCTGTCCCCTGTGCCATCTGTGGTCATTTCCAGCACATCTCTTGTCATGGCCCTGGGCATCTCTTTGGGGAAGTCCCTTGGTGCTGGCAGGAGGGGATGGCAGCAGCCCTGCCCAGGCATGGTGCAGGCACACCAGCTCCATTTCAGGTGCTCTGTTTTTCTCAAGCTGTCAAATTTAATAAATTATTATACTTTGGACAAGTCTATTGATCCAGAAATGGCAAAACATGTCTCTATTTAAGAGAAATCATCTAGGCAATGCTAAGCCTGTTAACCTGATCTCCACTGTGCAGGGGAGGCTTTGGGACAAACTTTGAAGGCAGGAGTGGCTAAAGAACTGTGACGGGGAGATAAAATGTCAGGAAAGCTGGAGGAATGTGGGATTGCTGCCAGCAAACAGAGCAGAGTGGCCACAGATCCAAACTGACAGTGAAAAAAAACCCAAATTCCACCTGGAAATGGGAACAGAACGATCCATCTGTAGGGTCAAACTGCGAGGTGGGACTCGGAGAGAAGCCAAAGGCAGCCAGCTCAAACCACTGGGGAGCCAGCAGTTTCCCATCTTTTATTTATTGCTGTTTTTAAGATTCTTCAACCTCTTCAGCAGTCCAAGGGGAGAACTTGGTTTTACTGCATCCCCAAAAAGAGACTTTGTAATGAGCAATGGTGCTCGGCAAAAAAAAAAAGAAAAGGTGCCATAAATTCTAGAAGAGTTCCCATGAACTTTGTGGAAGCTTTTAAATATTTCAGGTAAAACCAAGGCAATCCCCCGTCTCTGCCTCAGATCACACAACAGCTGCAATGTCAAAAAATTATTATTATTGTGAATGGAAAAGGAGAAGCAAGTCCAAGAGGCCCCAGATTGCTGCACTGCAGCCCCAGTCACCTCTGCCTTGCTACATTTTCTTTAAGAAAATTAAATACATGGCACTTAAGACTGAATTAATCAGTTTAAAATATTAAAGCAGGGAAGGAAAAGGGAAAAAGTGCATTAAGAGAACTGTGTGAGTCAGATAGTGAAACTACATGTAATTAGGTTTTGTTAATACTCCTGTAATCCCTGGAACATCCAGGAGGTATGAGGATCAGGGGTACAATCCTAAAGCTCAACAAACATAAGCTGTGATACATAATGCACAATCCAGGCGGGATTTGTTTGTGGCTTGGGGTTTTGTTAGTTCAGATTAACTATTGACAGAATCCCAGCTTCAACAGAGGTTTGACATGGATACTTTAAAACCCCTCTGGAGCTGACACAAAGCTTTCAGAAAAATAATAGTGGGAACTGTGAAATCTCTGAATTATTGGAGACAAAGGTTGATGGGGTGTGCAGGGGACACGTCGAGGTTTGGCAGCCTCCAGTGGGCTTGATGTGACACAGGACTGCAATAAATCCACCTGGTGCCACCTGGGCTCCAGCAATCTGAGGGGTGTTGGTTTGACAGGTGATATTGAGGCTGTGCTTAAACGTTTGGATTCACATGGTATCAAATACAGGCACGTTTTCTATTACTCAACCAACAGAGCTCTCCAGAGCGTTGATGCTGCTGGACTTTGAAAAGGCTTGTTGTTATTTTTGGTTTGGTCTCTAGAAACAAAATAGTTTGTAATAAAAACAAGGCTACAAAGATCAGTTCTTGTGAGAGGGTGGCATCTTCCCCTGCTCCCTCCTGCCTCCTTCCTCGAGTGTGGTGAAACTGAAGGTCACTGGGTTGATTTGAAATGTTTTCTTTATTCTGTATTTGACACCAAAGCCTCCCCATCAGGAGAGGGCTGTGGTGACCTTGAGCTGTGTTATCTGAGCTGCTGCTGTGGTGGGAAAGCGTGGCAGCGACTCATTTCAAAGCCTTGGGAAAACAAACTGTGAGGAAGGAGGATGGAGCACAGGCTGGTGGGTCCCCGGGAGCCTCAAGGTGCAGGATCTGTCCCCTCCAAACGGAGGGTTGATCCATGACTGCCTCCAGCCCTGGGGCTGCCCCCCTGTGCTGAGTGATTAACTCCCTGGAAAAGCCACCTGTGCTCATGGTCCATGTGCTGCACAGTTAATTGAAAACACCCCCTGCTCCAGGCTGGGTGTCCTGTGGGCACAGAACCTGTCACTGCCCAGAGGTGACAGACTCAGCACTGGTCCCGGTTGCCAGAGGCACCTTGTACCTGTTGGAAAGCAGACTCTGCTCTAGAAAGGGCCTTGCTGCCCTGCCAACTTCCTCCTGTACAGGTGCGAGACACCTGTGGCAGAACAGGGACACAGAGTTGCTCACAGAGGGCTCAGAATCATAGAATTCCTGGGAAATCACAGTTCCCTGCACTCCAGCCACTCACTGCTCCCTTTGCCTTTAACCAGCTCCTCTCACCTTGAAACCTGTGTTCTAAGGGCTTTAAGGCTTTGCATGTTGCTTTTTTATTTATTTATTTATTTATTTATTAAGTAATTGAAGAAAAGGAAATTAAATCCTCAGGAACAC
The DNA here is from genome assembly GCA_013399695.1 of Formicarius rufipectus. Lineage (NCBI taxonomy): Eukaryota > Metazoa > Chordata > Aves > Passeriformes > Formicariidae > Formicarius > Formicarius rufipectus. The sequence continues at coordinate 208,875 of VXAU01002863.1, forward strand.
CCAGGATCAGCACCGTATTTCTGTGCCCAGAGGGGACTTGCACTAATTTGGAGGATCCAAGGCTGCAGCCTTCATGCTCTTGGCACTTATGACCCCCACAGCCAGTCAGGCAAAACCACACTTTGCTGTTTTCCTTATTGTCCCTTTGGTGATAAACAAAAATACCCACTGCATTCTCCTGCAAAATCCAGGCTGTACTAAGCCAGTGCCATTCCCAAGCCTCGGACAATTTCTTAGTTGGAAATCACACCAGATGATGCTCCCCAGAGCTATGGCCTCCTTGGGAAAGAACCAAGGGTTTGTGAGCCAGGCCAGCAAGGTGGGGGGAGGACAGGAGATATTCCTGCCTGGCCTGGGCAGGGAGGGGTTAATGGATGCTCAGAAAGTTTCTTCTGCCTCTGTTATCCCGGGAAAGTGCCACAAGCACTTCTGCAATCTGTAATCCCACGCTCTGGCTTCAGGACGAGTGAGTCATGGTTGAGGCATGGAAAAGGATCTGAGAAATCCCACAAAGTGAATATCCTTTTATATAAACCCCAGAAACCTGGAATCAATACAACACCAACCATTTCTCTGTTGCATGAGCACCAGGGTTTAGTCTCAAACACATGCAGATAAGAAAAACCCTGCCTACCTTTTCGAGTCCGTCTTCTTTGAGGCTGATGATATCCAAATCAAAATCTGTCCGTAAACCACTGGTTTTATTAAAGACAATTCGTCCTGTTAATCCTTCCCATTGGGCCTGTGAAAGGGAGAAAAAGTAGCAGAGCTGTTACTTGCTATCATAAATAATCTTTTGCCCTCCACTGTATGTTCTTTTAATTAGTCCTTATGCTGGATCTTTCTCCCTAAAGAGCCTGATTAATTAATAATCCCCCCGTCACTGCTCAGACTGCAGACGGAGCTGGAGATTTCCTTAACTCTCTTGCAGTCCTTGCTACAATTTCTGTTCGCACCTTTTGTGTTCACCAGCTGTTGCAGGATGTGATGACTCAGTAGAAAACGACTTGTGTTTATCAGGGCATCCTTGTGGCTGTGTTTATCCTTGTAGTGCTGATAAATGCTGGCAGCAGGGAGCCAGGTATGGGACAGCTCTGGTCCAGTTCAGAAATGATTCCTTTGTGCATGAACCTGCTGATGCTTCCAAGGTGTGGGGAAGCTAAAATGGCCTGAATGCTTCCCTCCATCCTTCCACATGGAAAGTGGAGCAGGAGAGGCCAAGAGCTTGTCCATGCAAGCAGGCTCTGTGGTTTGGAAACAGGCACAGGAGTCTGGGGGTGGGTGCTACCAGAGTCCCCGGTTCAGTTTTTGGCAGCATAAGGACAGGGCAGGTGCCCACTGGGGCTGGAGACACCCTGTTGCCAGAGATTTCCAGTGCTTGGCTGGCAGAGGTCCTGCTCAGCTTGCTCTGACCAAATTGGGTCTAACCAAAATTATTCTGGGATTCTGTTCCTTTCCCACTTCTGAGCACCCCCAGAATGAATGTCTGATTTAGGAGGTGGGAGAGCCCCAGTACCTGATGCTCTGTGTTAGCAGAGCAGGAGCTGAGGGACAGCGAGGTGTCCAATGCCTGCGCTGCCCGGGGCAGTGCTGGATGTGCTGCAGCACCATCCCGAGGAGGATGCTCCCGTAGGAATGCCAGGCTGCCGCCACGGTTTGCTGCTCTGCAATCGCATCCCCAGCTGAGCCTCGGGCTCTCCCTCCTGAGCAGCTCCGTGTGCTCCTCTCGCTGGGAAACGTGTTTTCCTTTATGGGTGGGGGAGCTTGAAATACCCCAGTGTGATCAAGGTGGCATAATGCATTCTCGGGGGGAATGACTGGCATGTCTCCCAGTGAATCCACTCCTCTGGCTCTCCCTCATTAATTCCTGAGCAGCAGTGACAGCCTGGCCCCAGCCTCGCCACCCTGGAGCCCTGGGAAGGCTCGTGTTTGCTCACTTGGGCGTGCAGGTGCTTTGCCTGTGGGACGCGCAGCCCCCGCGGGATCCAGGGGAAAAAGGGAATGTTCGACGTGCCCAAGAAGAGCAAACACAGCTCCGTGCTGAGCCCTGCAGCTCCCGCGGGGCTGCGGTGGGACCACCGAGGAGCTCCGGCTGCGGGAGCCCAGTCCGGGGGGATGCGCATCCCTCCACACTGCTCTGGCTTCACAGGAGCTGGGAGAGAGCAACTCCTGGGTGTTTTGGTTGCAGCAGGGAGGAAGCTGATCCCTGCATCGGGCTGACACGGTGCCAGAGAGGAAAACAACAGGCAGGCACTGGAGTGCGAGGCGCAGGGTGATTTGCAAAAGGAGCCAACCAAACAAATTATTTACACTGTGTATTGGCAGCCAGCTGGAGTGATGCTCTGCAGAAGGGAACAAAGCATGGAAAAGGAGAGAGAGGCAGAGAGAGGAGAGATTTCATCCTCAGCGCCTATTAAAAGTTCATTCTCTCCCTGCAAAGGGAATTGTTATGCTATTCTTCCCCCTTGGGTGTGTGTGCTCCATGTACAGCTCTGGGAGTGTTGGGGTGGGCACAACCTCACAGCACCGATGGCTCTGCTGGAATCAGCAGGTAACACAGTGGCATAGACCACAGTAATAATTAACAATGTCCTCTACTCTTCTGTTGAAAAACTTCGGGGGATTTTATACCCAACATTTAAATGCAGCCCAGTCACGTAACACACATGGCAGCCAGTTCCATGACTCACCATGGAAGAACCACAGTTGCAGAAGCTGAAAAAGCCTTTGGAGTAAATAGGGGGTTTATCACACAGAGGGCTCTGGCTTGGTTTTCAGTGCCTCCCTGCAGCTCTGCTTGGGGGCTCACTGGGAGGGCTGGTTCCCTGTGAACATCCCATGGAGCACGCACTGATCCTGACACCCCTCTCTGAGCCAGCTCGTGGCTTTAAGCCAGATGCAAACAAACAATTACATGGGCTGAACAGAGAAGTGGTAATGACTGAGATCTGAGAGGGAGCAAAGCTGCCCCCTTGATCCCTGGCCCCTCCTTTGCTGAACCCTCTTTTCTGCCATGCCTCTCCCCAGCACACGGGCAGGGATGTGCCATGCTGCCAGCTCAGCCCTGGGCTTCAGAGGCACCAAATGCTATTCATGGACCCCAAAAAATGCTTCAGTGGAAGGCAAATGGCTCAATAAGGAACAGCCTTGGACAGGGCAGTCTGGCTGCTTGGAGAGGCCAGGGCCAGTCTCAGTGACACACAGGAGGTTTCAGCTCCTCAGGGATGTTTGTGTGGCTGCATAGGTGTTATTTTGAAGGCAAAGGCAGGATTTTATCCTTCTGGGTGCACTCAGCAGCCTGGTGTGTGTCTATGCTTCCACCCACTTTCACCTGCCTGGGCAGGAGGATGTTTTCTAACCCTGGACCCACCAAACCTCCTCCACCTGCCCTCACTCTGGCACCCCCTTGAGCTGTGCTGCTCCTACCTGGGAGGCTCTGCCTTAGTGGGAACGACTCTGGTCACAAAAGCCATGCTTTTACCTCTTTTATGAAGTTCATGAAGCGGCCGCCGAACCTCCAGGCTTTGTGGCGGTGGCACTGCAGGGAGTTGACGGTCATCTGCGGGGCGCGCTGGTAGCACACGGACACCACGTGCACTGCATCGTACAGCAGGGCAGCGTCTGTCTAAAGGGAAGGGAACAGTATGGGTGGTCACAGTGGTCCCCGAGCCAGGAGGCATTCAGGGGGTCCAGGAGGGGTCCCAGGAGAAGGTGGAACCCTCCCTGAGTTACCCTCTGGGGCACCCGCTGGACCACAGGGTTTCTCAGCCTGTGTCCCACCGACCATCCCTTGGCTCTTCAGACCAAGAACTTGTAGTTCTGTCTAAAATCAGAGATTTCAGCAGTGTCATTTGTCTGTGAGAAGCTATTCTGGTTGTTTCTTGCACATTTCCTGCTGTGGTGTCAAACAGGGAGGCAGCGATTTCTAAATGCAGAAGATAGTAACAGAGTTTTCCTACTGGGTCTGCTTTGTCTGAGTGCAAAAAAAAACAAAACAACAACCTGTAAGAGAACATATTTTCCACACTATTTTATACATCGGAAAATAAGAAATAGAGATGTTAAATGGTTTGTTCACGGGCACAGAATTTTTCAAAAATGACCCAAACTGTTACCAAAATCAGGACCTTGTGAATTGGTAACATATTTCAGCATTTCAGTGATTTGAACTAGGGAGAACTTTTTTTTTTTCTTCCGTATAATATGATGGGTTTAGATTCAATTTGAGATGCCCCATCTCACCTCCAAACACTGATCAAGAGAATTGGACCTATTTTTCACTCCAATGTAGTAACACCTCCTAGTGAAAATACATTATTTGCTGGCTTCACAGAGCCACAAAACGGATGCGAGTGTAGCAGCATCGTAATAAACCACAATAAACCAAATAATATAGCAAGTAACTGAGCAAACATCTAACAGGATGTAGCCATGGAGAAAATCCTCCAGTGTTGGCAGCCATCCCTGTGACCCTCCCTTCCCTCAGCACCCGAGCATGAAGATCAGGAGCCCGACCTGCCTCTGTGGGTGGATGTGGACCACAACAGGAGCAGGTTTTGTGAATTTGGGGCTGGGGAAGAGCAGGGTCAAGGATATGTCCAAGCAATTTCATGGTGAATTACAAACAGTAATGCCCAGCTGAGTCCAGGCCCACACTGAATGGACACCTGGTAAACAGGAGTAAAAGGCAGGCTCCCTCTGAGAAGCAAAGAGGGACTGGGAGGGGACCCAGCCCCACTGCAGGCAGTGGAGGGCTCAGCTGTGGGCAGGAGAGGCAGGAGGCTGCAGGAGAATGGAGCACTCTCCCCTAACAGCAAAAGGAACAGGAGGGATCTGAGGAGCCATTTCAAGGTGAAAGTCTGGGAGGCTTTGCCACTTGCAGGTTCTGGTTCTGGCAGATCTAAAGGGAGAGGGAAGGAGGGAGCCAGTCAGCAATTCCGGGGGTCGGAGACAGCCTCGTAGGGAAGACAGATGGGCGAGCAGGTGCTGTACCTTCCGAGCAGTAACTCAGCGGAGCAAAGCTGCCATCAGACCCTGAACGGAGTCATCAAAGCTGCAGCACAGCCCATCTCTGGGCATTGCTTTGGTGCTTTGTCCCTGCATCATCCTCACCGAGGTGGCTGGTGCAGCCCAGCCGTGTGCTGTGCTCCCACCCCATTCTGCTGCTCCCTAGGCTGCAGGGAGATGATGGCAACTGGAGCCCCTTGGGACAGGTCCTGGCTACCTCCCTCCTCTGGTGGTAAATCTGTTGGCAGCTGGAGCTGAGCAAGAGTGTTAACACAGCAGTGGGGCTCATGCTTCTCTGCCAAACTCACTGCTTTGAGGGACAGCTATTACAGAATGCAAGAAACTACCTCGGTGCAGATACCTGGGATGAGTCACTACTGCTACAAGCGCCAAATAAAAGTAACATTTAGGTTTTAATAAGTGTCCCTGCCTTTCCTACCACCCTCCTCTGCTTCCCAGCCCGCCCTGTGCCCTGTTTGAACTTCCCATACCATCATCACACCATCGAGCAGCCCCAGCCCTGCCTTGGGCGCCGACTGCAGCCGCTCCATGGACCACTTCTCGATGATGGAGGACACGTGTGGGTTCTCCACGTTGAGGATCCTGAAGCCAGTCAGATTCACCCCAGAGTAGCGATATGGTTCTAGGTCTAATGCATAAAGATCCTTAAAAGAGAGAAACTGGGTTTAAACATTTTGTTTAGCTTTGTTTTGTTTGAGGTTTGGTTTTGGGGTTTTTTTTTGTGTTGGTTCATGTCTGTGTTTGGAGCGAGACAGCAGAGCCCGCAGAAGGTGGGAGGGAAGACATATCCCTCAGGAATTCTGAGGATTGTGCCGTCTGTTGCCATCAGTCGCTGCTTGCAAGAGGCTTGGAGGTGTTGGTGGAATTTGGGTGCCGTATGTGCAGGTTCCCACACACACAGCAGAAGGGAACTCCTACCAAAGAGCCAAAGAACTCACTCTCTACATGAAAAAGACAAGTGACTTGCAGGGAGAAAACCAGAATCACTGCCTGTGACCCGGAAAAAAGAGACTTGCGACCCAAGGAGGGAAGGCAAGGCAGAGCTCCTGTGTCTGAAGCTCCCAGGGGCCTTTCCACGAAGGATTTGCTGGGAGTGCTGAAGCCCACGGGGTGCTGCGGATGACAGAGCCACTCTGAATGCAGAACACCAATTTGCAGACTATCAAAGAGGAACTAAGACGCATTTCTTGACATTCCGACCAGCCTACACAGTCTGCAGATGAATGAGGGTGCCCTTTATGTGATGTAAAAAGCCCAGAGGCAGGCAGTGCTCAGCTCCACTGGCTGCTGGCCCACAAGCATCCCTTGGCAAGGCGGTGAGGGGCACTGGGAGGGCACTGGGGGCACTGGGGGTGCACTGCTGTGATGCAGCTCTTGGGTGTCCACACATCGGCATATCAGCTTAATTTCAGGGATTAACTTCAGTGCTCAGGAACTAGTCTGAGTGGTTTGGGGTTGGAAAGCATAGCAGGAGCATGTACAGCTGTTCTGCTCCCCAAAACCAGGCAGCTCAACCGAGGGGGTGAGTGAGTGAGTGTGGCAGACACAGCAGTTGGGAGGTGGCTTCGTTAATGGGAACAATTTGTTGGATGGGACATATTTAATCAGGACTTATTCTGAACAACTTCTGCAAGTGTTTAGTGGTGGTAAAAATGTGGGGAGGCAGGAAGGCGACAGCACTGTCTTCTGTAAGAGAGTGTGGGGGTGAATATGGGAGCAACATTCATTGCTCTCACAAGGACTTATAAAAAGAGGTTAAATACAGCATGAGATGCTGTGGCTGTTGCTGTGTAATAGGGCTGTGCTGCATAATGGGACTGTACTCTGTGATGGGGCTGTGCTTTGTTTTGGGGCTGTGCTTTGTTTTGGGACTGTGCTGTATGATGGGACTGTGCTTTGTGATGGGGCTGTGCCAGTGGGTCACAGCCACACTGTCGAACATCCAGCCACAGCATCCATCAGCAGTGAGCTCTTCTCTGCCCACAGGGGGCTGGAGAAGTCCCCCACACACTGCCCTAAGCAAAGCAGAACAACAGCGGCACTTGCCAGCAACTGAGACTTCATTCTCCACGGGGGAGTGAGGATTCTTATGGCTGTTTTGCTTTAATAAGCTTTGGGGGTTTGATCTTTTCTATAAGCCTGGCCTGGTCTCTACAGCCCCAGGGCTCACTGCTGATGGATGCAGTGCTCAAACCTGCAGGTGCAGCAGGGACCGAGTCATTAATCACCCCACAACAGAGGTCAGGGCTTGGGTGTTTGGGTTGGTTTTTTCCCCTGAAAAATTGCAATTCAAACCTCATGTTCTATCAAAGGGCACTGTGAAAACCAGGCCACGATGATGACTTTTAAATGACTTAGGGTAGCTAAGGGCAAATACAGTGGTTTAACCTACAGACAGGTGCTCATGTCATCTGGCTGTGATGAGGGGCAACATTCCTGTGCCTGACCCACTGGAATAGATGTATTTTTTCAAGGTTCATAACTTTTAATCGGACACTTCCGTTTATATTCTGGAAATTGTTGTGGGGAAATAATTGCACAAGCTGATTCTTTCCCTCTCAGAACATGACTGTATGTGACACATCTGATCCCCCAAGCTCCAGACACTGTGGTCACCCTCGCCCAGTTGTCAGATGACCAACTCTGGCCAACTCTTAGGTCCTACCAGTATTTTAGGTGCCCTCCCTGCCCTGCTGCTCCCCACTGACCCTTCCTTTCACTGAGTTCCTATAGAAATCAATCTCCCCATCAGATCACTTCTTGGTTCCAGTTTAAATCTCAGCTTACAGCCTGATTTATCACCCCCTGGAATCAGAGGATAATTCAGAATACCAGCTGAGTGTCAGGATGTGGGGAGATGTGGAGGGGAATCACCAGATCAGTCTCTTCTGGATTTTCTGCTCTTGCACAGCCACAAATTGAAACATCTGGTTCTATTTTCCACCTCATCTACATTCCCTTTCACTCATTATTTTCTGTACTGCAGATTAATTCTCCCCTCCACCCTTTATTATACTCTCGGTGTTCCTGTGATGCTCTCCCCCTTCCTTTCATGTGCTTTCCCCCCTCCCCAGCTATCCCAGCTTGGGTTCCTCAGTGGTGGTGGCAATGCTGAGGACTGATCCTCACCACATCCTGCACCCACAGTCAGAAGGTGGAAATAGGGGTGTCCAGGCAGGACATTCCCATGAGCTGCCACGTGGAGCCCATGGGTGAGGTGCCCCCCATGGCTCATGGGGAGCCCTGAATGAAGCCTGGAGGGCTGGGGTGCTGGGGGCATTGGTCATGTCTGCAAGGACTCATTTTACAAACTGCTGAGACACTCCCAGAATTTTGGAGCTTAGGGGCTCTCCCTGCAGGGACATTGGATGTAAAAGCTGTGTGTGTTAGACAGGAGGACTCAGCAGTTCCTCCTCCTCCTCCTCTGGTGGAAAAGGCTGATGGGGCTCTTCATGCCGGAGTCAGTGAACTGTAGTCATGCTGCCTAGCAAAATGTTGAAGCATTTCATGCCAAGTGTTGATACACTGTGCTCAGTATTGACTGGGGACCTTTTAGAAACATTCAGTATAACATAATAGACTAATTCATTAGCACCCCATGGGTCTCGTACTGGGGAAGCTGAAGCACAGGCATTGCAAGCTAGGAAAACATTGCCTTAAGGAATGACAGATTAAAATATCTTTCCCATGATATAACTGTTATTTCAGGAAAGTGGCATTAATTGTGATTGCTTATCTATTAATTTATTATAATTCCTCTTTTCCCACCTCCAGGCTGTACCTACACATGAAATGTACTCCAGGCTCAGCTGGGGCTGATTAATAGGAGGTTATCTGGGAAATGCTTAAAGCTGCCTGGAATAGATAATGGCAGCAGGGGTAATTAAAATGTCTTTTGCATTTGAAAAATAAAATTTGCAGTTTTTAAGGGTTAGTTTAGTCCGTTTCTTTCCTAAAGGCAAAAAGATAAATTGGACTTTCAAAATCACACAAAATTCAACAGTAGACTAGACAATAGCATCTTAAATGGAGACACAAGTACCCTGCCAGGAAAGCCAAATGCCTCCTGGACTCAGAGAGGAACTGGCCCGTGTTTAACAGAGGGGAGTTAATGTCAGGCTGAGTTCATCTCCTGCAAAATAAACCTGCAGGAATGAACTCTGCAGCACATCAGGGCTTCTCCTGGCTTCTTAAGGAGATGGGCACACAGGGCTCATCCCCAGCTCCTGCTGAAACAGGGTCCCATCAAATCCTGTGTGGGGGCTGCAGCCCCACACACTCACACTGTGTTCATCCATCAGTGTGTGGGGAGCTGCACCAAAATCAAAATGCCTGGGAGGGGCAATAAGAGCAGAACATACATCCATGCAAGCCAGAGCTGCTCCAAAGGAGTGACCCATCCAAAAGGAGGATAAGGAAGAACTTGTATCTCTCACACTCTGGTAGGGTCCCAGACCTCCCATTCCCTTGCATTTCCCACCCCACTGGGGTGCAGTGCACACCTGGATCAGACACCCATGACACCCTCCCTCACACTCTACCCCTCCCAGCTCTGAGGTGTGTGCACAGACAGATACTTTACCAGAGTGGTGAAGATGAAGTGGTAGTATTCTGTCATCATTCCCATTGCCATGGCCTTGAGGAGAGTAGGGAAAAGAGGTTAGTAAAGTAGATATTGGAATATGACAACAGCCATGCAACATAAACCTCAGAGATGATTGGTAAATGGGGCAGGAGGCAAACATGGAAACACAGGGGCTGGACTCAGGGTCAAGCCCATGGAGCAGTCAAGCACATGCTCAGCCAGCAAGAGGCATGTGCTCAAGTGCTGGGCTGAGCTGTGGTCCTCAAACCATTCTGAAATGGTGGCAAAGCCTCGGTGTCCAGTTCCCATGAGGCCAGTGGCATTTCTGGGTGGCACTGAGTGTTCCTGAGTGTGCCAGGACACTGCGGCACTTCACTGTGCTCATGGGGCACACGTGGTGCAGGATCCTCCAGGGCCACAGGCTGTGTCAGCACAGCTGGGGAAAGGGAGTCACCTTTCCTTCTCAGATACCAAACAAGGAGCCACCTCATGTAAACCTGAGTGGAATGACCATAAATAGCCTATTCTTATAGTTACAAGTAGTGGCTACTAAGCCAGGTCAAAGGCTTTTGCTTTCTGACACATGTATTTCTGGGGCTCTGCATCCCCTCCTGTTCAGTGCCCACTCCTGTAATGAGTACATGGAGCTCCTGTCTGCCTGTCCCTCCTTCAGGTGCATGACAGTCAGGCCCTAACTTAGTGCCTGCTTTAGAAATGGGTCCGTGAAGGTTGTAGGCACAGGGATGAGCAGTAGGAACATCCCCCCATCTCTCAGCCCTCAGAGATCATGGTCCAGACCCAAGAGCCCTTAGCCAGCCCAGCTCAAGGCTCCTGGCCAGCCCCAACTCAGAGGATGGCTTGTGCAGATTGCTGGGATTTGCATAACTGAGCACTGGATAGAACAGGCTGTTCTGTGAGCTCTGTCAGAGGACAACCATGGGCTGGAGGGGCTTTGGCTGGATGGCTACATCCAGACCCTACACAACACAGGGGGAACACATTTGAGCCCATGAAAAAGGTCACCTTGAAGTTTGTGGCTGGTGACAGGAAAGAGATTCCCATGGGTTTGCCTGGGATGCTGACTCTGTGAGCATGTTTTCTGGAGAAAGCACATGGAAGAGCACTTTAAAATCCCCACTCATGGGAAAGCAACTTCAAGTCCCCCCCAGGTAACATTTGCTTCCATTGGATTTTGCTAAAATTACTAGGGCGGAATTTAGCTCTGAGGAAGGAAGTGACAGTCTGAGAAGAAGTGAGATGTCAAAAAACAGGGGAAAAGGAAAGGATGTGGATTGCAAGCCTACATGTTGTGACTAGAGTGTGATTTCACCCCAGGTTTCCTGCTCCGGTAGTAGCTTTTAGAAAGTCTGGAGACTTGCTGTGTGGCCACATGCAGTCCTGCCCCACTTCCCCCATCCCTGCCTGGTTGGTGGATCTGATGGGCTGCATTGTAGCTCCCTCCCTCCTGCACATCCTGGTGCAAGATGCTGGAGCAGGGAATGGCATCTCAGTATGGGAAGCATCAGTTAGTGATGGGAAAGCAGTTGGGAGCAAATTATGAAATGCCAGTCTAGGTTCGTTTCAGATCATTTTGCCCATAGGTAAGGAGCCCAGACCTGCTCTCAGAAGGAAACTTCAGCTTCCCAGCCCAGGCAGCCTGGGGCAGGATGCATCTGGATTTGTGGGGAAATGAATAAATGATCATCCTGGTGGATAAGCCACAGGCAGTGGCAGGATGGGAGCGGCAGCTCTGTTATTGCTGACAGGCACAGCTGTGCCCTGCAGAGCACAGCTTGGGACAGGGCGGGGAGAACAGGGCTGTGAGGAAGCCTCAGAGCAGATGTGGAGTGACAACAAGGGGCCAAAACCAAGAAAGGCCTCAGGAAAACCTCAGGAGAACCTGAGGCAGGATAGGACGGCCTCATGAGCAGGACTCACTCTCCAGGACATGGTTTTGCCATTGCCCAATGTGCACTTTTGGTGTACAAGTGCTATTTCATGAGTGAACATGGCACCTTTAGATGTGCATTTCTTGATACAGGTAGAAAAGTGAGAAAAATACGAAGTTTATAAGCTTTCTAATCTTCAGCAGATGCAAGTGACCTGCAGATCCTGGTGCACTGCCCTGAGCCTGTCTGGTGCTTCACACCAGAGACCACTCAGGCTGTGGTTTGGGTTTGTGCACCTTCTCAGACTCTGAAAATGCTTCACAGTATTTCCCTGAGTAAAAATAACACTGTGTAGTATTTTTGAGCTGAAATCCATTGCTTTGGGTCCTGACAAAAACCTGACACACACACACAAAACCTGCCAGAAGGACTTAGAGAGAGTTGTCTCCCCCTAGTCCCCCCTCTCTTCCATCTTCCCCACTCTGTGCTCGTGGTGATGAGCAGAGCAGATGGCACAATAAACTATAATAAACTGCATAATAAGTGAGCATCACCAAACACAGCCAGCACGGGAAAATAACAGGCAGGAGACAATGAGCCCCTTCTATTGCCTTCTGTAATAATCCCTCCCAGGCTGAGTTCTCTGAGCACTTCCCTTCATTTTGCATCAAGCAGGCTGCAGGAGAAGGCTTTTGCCTTGTGTTGTCTTTCTTAGCCCTTCAGGGGATTTATTTAATCTGTGTGGTGGTGTCATGCTGGTTGAGAGGAGTAACACTTCCACTGGTGGGTTTTTAGCATCTTTATGGGAGTCTTTGCCTCATACTGACCCTAAAACCCAAAGGCACTCGGGAATAAGGAGGAGCTGGGGTGAACAGCAAGAACGCCAGGGGAGGATCTCGTGGAGGAAGAAAGGAGAGAGCCCAACTGAATGGAAAATCACTGACATCCGGCTTAAAGTCCAAGAATTGCAGACCATGCTGGGGAAAGGACAGAGGATGCTGGGTGTGGCTGGGAGAGCCATGGGTGCTGCTCTGGATGGAGGAGGCAGAGGGTAGAGGGGGAGTCACCGAAATGTCCGGCACCACCTCCAGGACAGCCCCTTCTCCTCCTGTAACATTTGTTTGTTCTCACCCACAGTCACTTTGCAGTACTTCCAGTTTGTCAGTGACAACTCCATGTTCTGCAGAAACCCAGCAGTATCCCGGAAGGATGGGCACGGACTAGTTTTTAGCGTGGCTACGGATCAGGGCTGAGGCAAAGCCGCACCCCGGCGTGGGGTCACCCTGCAGTGCGGCCACCCCACATCCACTCGGTGGCCACTTCTGCTTTCCCCCATCGTTCCCCCTCACCTGCTTGAGGATCTGAGCTGCCATGAGGTGGCTGCAGTCGAAGATGATGCGGAATTCCCTGCCCCGCTTCATCTCCTTCAGCAGGGGCCGCGCGTCGTCGGTGTCCAGCGGCAGCTGCCGGATCTTCAGGCGGATGTTGTAGCGGGACGGGGCCATGATGAGCTCCTGCAGCCTGATGAGGCCTTCGAGCATCACACAAACAAACCCACAGCGTTACAGGTCTGCCCTCCCCACAGGCTTTGTGCTTCCCTGTCCTCTTTGGGATAAGGTCAGGACCTCCCTCCCTCCCTGTCCTGGTTATCGTAGCCAGGACCAGTTTGTCACTGGGTGGGTGTGGATTCTAAACCCTCTGTGTCATTTTTCTCATGAACTCCTCACAATGGACCATTGGCAGCAGCTGCCCAGGGCACACCCGACCCCTCAGGGCACAGGGGGGTGTTTAGGAACTTCTATGAGATAAGGAAGTTTTCCTGTCTTCACACCAATGACTCAGGTGTGAGAACTCCCCTCCAGGGAGCCACCAGCACCTTCACACCCACCTAAGTGGCCATATCTGCTCAGGGGCCATCAGGGATGCCAAAAACATGCCATGATTCACCTCACAGAGTAAATCCCCCCTTGTGAAACTCCCCACCCTGGGGGAGGGACTGGGTGTTCCCATCTGAGTCCAAGCAGAGATAAGTTGTGGTTTTGGGACTGGGATCTCTCTTCAGATCCACAGGAGGAGCAGAGCCTCACCAGGACTGGGACTGCTACTGTTGACCAGACTGCAACCATTGTTTTCACCAGCAGGTTTCTTCCTTCCTTCTTACTTTGAACTCAGGGACCCCACGTGGTGCTCAGCACAGGGGTTGGTGAGCTCCATTCTACTCATGCCCCACTGTGCTGGGCTGTACATCTGTTTTTGTGGGTCAAAGGGATTTCCCTTCTGTATCAGCGTATTTTGTGATCTTTTTTTTATTAAATTGTTACTCTGACTTGCAATCTCATTCCGAGTTGGATTCATTTCTCCTGCTGGTTTAACTCTAAACCAGCACACTCCCTCAATAGAGGGTATCAAAACCAAGGTGTCACATGTCAATCATTAACCCCCAGATATCTCCACAGCAGGTGTTTGAGGACAGAATGGCTTTTCCTGGTGGCTTCCTGCTGCCCTGCCAGAGCTGGGCAGGGTTCCTGCATCAGGTAAGAAGAGAGTATCAGGTTGGTCCTAACTTTTGACACCTCTGGGACCACAAATTTTCTTAAGCAAATGTGTCCTTGAGAAAGGACAGGGTGTGATCATCAGCTGCACAACAAATTAAAATCTGCATATGTACCGTGCACAGCAGCAAAAGGGAAAAATGAATATGCGCTTGGATTTATGAATCGTGTAGATCGTGACGGTCACTTAATTGCAACTCGTAACTTCCTACTACCCTCAGAATTCATTTCTGTTTCCTGCACAAGGCACAAAGCCATGCTGGATGCATGAGCTGAGCAGGGGTTGTTGGAATCTGGTGTTGCAAGGAGAATTTCAGCAGATGCCTATTGCAAGGGGGAAGAGAGCAGCGTGTCCCTCTGCATAGCACAAGAAACACATTAGAATATGCCACGAAGGGAACATACTGTGACCCACATTTGCAAAACAGGAATGTCAAACTGTGTTCTCATCAGCCCTCCCCTAAAGAAACCATTTGGTTTAGTGGAATTAGGTTGGACAGGCTATCCAATGTGGCTTTTGTTTTTGGGAGTCTATCTCTAGTGCTGTGCAACACTTTGCTTTGTTTAACCATCAACAGCTTTCCTTACATGAAAAACTTTGTCAGCTCTGTGTTACAGAATTAGCCAGAAAACAAAAAACTTTCCAGAACTCCATTTGCTTTAGCTGGGAACTGCGCCCTCCATGGCAGCCACGGATGAGAGGCTTTGCTGATGCAGAGGGGAACTGTGGTGCCAAAAGAGCTGGACTGAGCTGGTCACCCCAGTGTTAGTGAACCCCCTCACAACCGTCTGACAGCTCCTGGGGCTGGAGGTCCCCCACTCACTCAGAGCTCTGTGAATTAAATGCTTAGAAAGACCCCAGGACCTCCCACAACACTGGCCTAAATGCCTGGGAACCCATCACGGCACGGGAGGTCTTTTGGCTCCAGGAAGAGCTCCTGGGAAAAGTTCCAAAGGGACCCACGAGACAAAATCCCCAGGATTCCTCCTTTAAACCTTTTCCTTTCCTACCTGTGCTGTCGTCATACACCACTGTGGCTGACCTCCACTTCAGATACTGCACGAGGTCCAGAATGGCGTGGCTCAGGGAAGCATAGTCGGGATACAGGTTGACATAGAAAGTGTCCTTGTTATCCAAAGGGTGGTGCTTCCATCGGAGCTGTATGTGGGGGACTTCCAGGGCGTTGCAGATAGACTGGACAGCGTTGGTGCAGGAGCCTTGGGAAGGTCCAAATATTGCGACGACCCCCAGAGCAAGTTGGTCACAGGCTGGAAGGGGAAGGGAGGGATGTTGTCAGAGTATGGAGCAGCCCTGGGCACAGACTGCTGTGCCTGCCCTGGGCTGGGGGACAGCGGGTGAACAGACACTTCTGGGCTCTCACACAGCACTGATAGTGGGTGATTACAGCAGTGCTGAAGTAGAGAGACAGAGGAGGGATTATGGCAGATGGGGTCTGGAGTGGTGGGGAGAGCCACAGAGCAGTGCCAGGGAGAGCTCTGAGGGAACCTCCCCCACTCCCTGAAAAGGGACAGGGGGTCACTGGGCTGGCAGGGAACAGATCCTCCCTCCCAGTGATGTCCCTCCAATAGCCTCTGGCTCAGGTAGGTTTCCTTTCTCCCAAACCAGAAGCAAACTGCATGAGCCCTCAGGTCACCAGCCCCACAGCCTTTGCTGTGCAGTCCCATTTCTTCCCTCTCCTTCAGTAATTCAAGGGCTCTGTTGTTATCCAGTAATCAAAACTGACTGTTAGTAAGAGAACAGAATATTCACACGACTGATGTGAACACTGCCAGGGATACAGCAACACAAACACAGGCATGGCCTCCAGACCTTCACTCAGGATTAGAGAAAATGCTGTGAGGTTTTTGTGAGGTTTGCAGAGGGGAAGAAAGTACTTGTTCCCCTTGCATTAGAAAGCCTGTGGAAGGTCAGCTCCAGCAGGAGTTCTCATGCAGATCACTGGTGAGAGCAGGGCAGAATGAAGTACCGGGTCTCTGGTGAAAGCAGACCTTTCTTGTGCTGAATAAATGGCCACAAAGCTGCTCAGAAGTTTGCTCTGCTCTTACCTTTCTTAGTTGCTTCAAAGCTGTCGTGGAAGTGTATCCTCTGGATGTCATAGGTCAGGGTTGTGTTAGGCAACAAAGTTCTGTTCCTGTTAATAATGTTGGCGGAGAATCGGAAGGCTTGTTCCTCAGCACTCATCACCTGTGTGTTGGGGCCATCTGCATACTCAAAGATTCCTCCTGCAAGACAAAAAAACCCACCTTTGAGCCCCATAAAGTTTGATTCATATTCTTATGCAGCAAGGGTGAGAAAACAGTTGAAACATTTGCAGGTGGAGCAGGTTTTGCTCCAAGTCTTGTCCTGGACTGAAATGAAGACATGAAAACACCTGGTTTTTTGTTAAATGTTTGTCTATGACAGTGTTCCTGGTGGCAGCTTTGTGGGGCAATAGGAGGCAATTTAAAGTCTTGGAATGTTTTTATGAGACAGATGAGTGGCTTCCCATAAAACTTTACGAGCTGACCTTGGGAAGTGTGGACAGGCTTATTGCCCAGCTGCAGGGCAGCTCCAGGTCTGTGCTGTGAGGAGTCACTGGATACAAAGCTGGCACTGCCCTCCCCTTGGGCTCCTCCTGCCTTGCCACCCACCTCTCATCCTCACACAGGAGGCAGTCGGGGCAGTGCTGCTGATGGGTATTTTTAGTGCCATTTTCAGTGCCCTTCTCCTCTTTTGTTGTTCCTCATGCTTAGTTCTCCAAGTTCTTAATTCCGACCAGCAGACACTTCTGAATTTGCTACCCTACAGCTTCTCTGCTCAGTAATGTGCATCTGGGATGCAGCTTTCCCATGTTCCAAAGTTGTTAATGCCATTACACCTCCCCAGGGGCAACAGGCTCATGTCGCAGCATCGCTGGGTTTCTTGGCTCCGTGTCTGTGAGTCCTGTTCTCAGTTCCCACTGACAGCCACTCTAATTGGAGTGACTGGGTGCAGGCTTGGATTATGTAACGGCGTGTCCTTGTCTCTGAGATCTAGGATCCATCCCACACCCCTCACAGAACCACGGGAAGACACAAACCTTGTTCTGTCTTATTCAAAAGTAAACCAAAATATTTAATGGATGAACGAGTTAAGCAAGTACAGTTGGTAACAGATGGCCTCGGGGTTCATTAGCAGAAGGAGAATCTTCCTCTTCAATTTAAGGTAGTCCTCAAATGCTTTGTGGTAGACAACAGATGTCTGTTCCTCCTGGTTTTCAGGCAATGACATGAATCCTTCTCCAGGACCTGGAGCACATTCTCTATGGTTTTGTGGCTGTTTGTTGTTAGACCAGAGTGCCAGTTTGGCCAGAACCAAGCTGACATCTCTGCTGACAGCCATGCCCTGAGTGTCCTCCCAAGGAGCCCCAGCAGAACTGCGGACAGGGTGATGGTTGAGTGATTTCATGGCAGGGGAGAAGATGGAGTTCCAAAAGACCCCTGACTTTCTGCTCCCCTTGATAAGTCCCTTCTCTCCTCTTCCTCTGCAGACTTTGTGCATCCCCAGGTGTGCAGTGAGTGTGGGAATTAATTTACATTCATAAACGTCCAAAAAAGTTTGAGCTGTTCCCTGCACGCCTCTGCTAGAAAAAAATACTGAACTCAGTGCTAATTTTGGTAATGGGGGAAACAAAGAAAAAGAGGCTGAATGTTCATTCTTGGAGACTCATTCAGTCCCATGTGATTTTCAGCCCATCACCCATGACCAGGTTTTCAGTCCAGAACGCTGAACAGGGAAAGCAGGAGTGTAGCAAAATTGTTCACATGCCTCATTCTCACTGGATCATGACAAAACATTTGGGTTTTGACTAGTGCAAAGAAAATTATTCATCCACATCAAAGTCTGCACATGCTGGCAGCTCAATCTAAGTTTCTTAGGGGAAAGAAAGTTCATACACAACATTACAGCAGAAACCATAAACAAAACTAAAGTGAGTGTGAGATTCTTCCCATTTCTCTGTTCAAAGCTTCACTGTCCAGGCCATTTTAGCAAGGGATTTTTTTGTTTTATAGCATCATTCTGAAGTGATAACTGGATTCATGTTACATTGATTATCCACTAGCTGGCATTAGGCTTTCTCCCAGCCCAGCGCTTTCAGGGTTGCATTGGAGCATGTCTTATTATGAGAGAATATGGAAGGGCTGGGTGTGTGGATTAGGGGTGTTTTATCCCAAATAAATTCCTGTTCCAGACATCCAACTGGATATAACAGGCTTTTTGACAGGAAAGAATTTTCTGTGCAGCCACCCAATTCCTTGAATTCAGTGCCAGGCAATGAGAGGACAGGCAGAAGTGATGTATTTTGGGTTCCACTGCTTGGAACACACTGGGAACGCACCAGGACATTGGGAATGTCCCACAGTTCCTGAGGTGCTGAGTGCAGCCACCACGTGGTTCTGAGCTCTTTGCTCAGAACCCAGAGGGAGTGCCTGATGTCAGATCCTGTGCTGCCAGCACAGCCCATCCCATTGGATCCTGCCGATCCACCCTCCCATCCCTCTTGGCTGCTGCGCTGCTCCTTCAGAGACATTCATTCCCATCATTATTTAAAGAGCCTAATAACTGGCTTGAAACAGCTGATTAATGCATAATCTTCATCATGATTACACAGCATAACTGGCATTAATTTGAAAAGCCAGCTAATTATGAAAATAATTGTTGCAGTTCTTCCATTTGAGCAAAATGGAGACTATCAGCCTGTGCCATCGAGAGCACGAGGGATGTGACGTCAGCTGGCTGATGTCTGGGCTGGGGGAACCCAGGGATCCCCTGAAACTCTCAGCAGGAGAGATGGAGTCACACAGGGATGGGTAATCTACTTCTGAGGGCTGGACACAGTCAGGATCAACTCCACAATGAGTGATCCCATGCAGGCTTTGGGAGGGAACCTCACCCAGCTTCACTCTCATGAGTGAGAGTCAATGGGTGTGGAAAGTCCACAGTGAAACAGTCTCCACTTTTATACACTACCTATCAACAAATTCCACCTGAAAGAGGAAAATTAAAGGTCCTTTAGTGTTACTATCTCTCTCTAAACCATTTCTGCCTCTGCCCTATTTTTGAAGCTAATTCCAATGTCTTGGAGATCACTGGATGTTGCACCCTGATGACCTTTCCCAGTATTACCTGCCTGTGCAGGTCCCAGCTCCCCATTCCTTTGCCCTTTCCCTTCCCTGGCTTGGCACACAGATAAAAGACAGCCACTTGGCGACATCCTCCTGAGGGTCATGAGAGGATTTGCTGCCTGATTTATCCAGGAAGGGACCATGCTGTTCCTTGACCAGTCAATGCAGCCCATGGACTCCCCAAGTGCAGTGCCATGTGTTGTTCAACACACACTGAGGTTTCTCAGTTTAGGTTGAATTAGTTTGCATAGATGTTTTTCCCTGGAAACCTTCTTTTCATGCCATATTTGTCTGGCCTTTGGTGAAGTGGCATCTGGGGCTGGGAGTCAGGCTTGTGGGAGATGCCTCACACAAGCTGTCCATGACAGGCTCAAAGACTTTCAACCCTTCTCACATTTTTTTTTATTTTTTATGGAGGCATCCATTATTATATCTGATTTCTTGGATTTTAAAATCAATCCCAGGCAGGTTAAATAATTATTCAGTTGTCTTTTACTCTTAAAGCAGACTAATTGCTCTCCAGAGAATGTCAGCCAGCGTATGGGAAAACACACTAATTAGAATCAGCTTCATGTCTGACTACTTCATGTTATTTTATCCGATGACCCTGATGTTGCTGAGATGGGGAGTTTTCAAAATGCAAAATGAGATTCCAGAGTAAATGCCTGAAGCTCCCCTTTGAGTCTAGGCCATGTTGCATGGGGCTGGGGCTGGGGAAGGAGCCCAGCCTGGCACGAGGGGAGATTTAGCCACAAAGCACAGAGGGTCTCACTCAGCGTAGCAGAACTTGGGCCTCTCTTTAGAGTAAAATCTGGATCCCAGGAAACACCCAATATCCCACTGATGCTAATCAGAACAGACCCAAGCTGTCTGCATCCAGCAAAGCTGCACCACAGTCCTCCATTCCCAGGGATGGTGCTGGAAGACCTTGGGAAAGGCTCTGGGATGGACCTGGGAAGTGAGCTGGGAACCCTTTTCCACTACTCCAGCTGATCCTGGGCTGTGGCTGCGCGGGCTGAGTGCCAGCACAGTTATTTTTAGCTTTGTCAAAAGCTAAGTCAAGAAAGTTGAAGTATTTTAGATTTTCGCTTTCTCCCCTCTTCCCCTTTTTACCAAAACAAACAGCTTCATTCTCGGAAAGAAAATTCCAACAGCCCTCAGCGTGTGCTGTGATCTCTTATCTTCTACTCCTTATAAAATCACGGAGTTATTTAGCTTTGAAGAACAACTATTTCTGATAACACTTTTCTCTCCCCCGCTGACAGTGTTGTTCACACATTTAGACAGCTCTGACAGCCTCTTTCCATGTGACATCCCGGAAGAAATACCTGGTTTGAGACAGCTCTTACTGAGGATGGAGCCAGCAGAGCTCCTCAGGGACACAGGAGCTCCTGCTCCCTCTCACAGCCCTCCTGTGCCCAGAACTGTATTTTGTGTTTTGCTTTGTTCATTTTTTCTCTGAGGTTATAAAATGTTTTTCCTGTTAGGTTTCAGGATTGGCTGGTTGGAGAATGGATTTGTCCTTATCTGAGGACAAATTGCTCTATTTTTGGGACAGGATCACCAAACAGGCTGATCAGGGCAGGAACACAGAATTTAGGGTCTGTTCCTGCAGGATGCCACTTGGCAGGTCCTTGAGGCAGAGGATGGAGACTCTTTCCTCACAGACTTGCCTCCCTGGGAAGGCTTGGAGAACTGATGCTGCTGCTCTGACCAGTCCAGTGAGGAGAATCTCAGTGTCATGGTCCAGCTCCCCCAAGGGGTGGTGTTTATACTCAAAAAGAGAAATGAGATAACACTGCTGGTAAGTGAAAGAAAGTTCCCTGGAGCAGGAGGTTGTGACTGGGAATAGGGTTACAATTCCCTGAGCCTGCCCGCCCCGTGGGACTGTGGCAGTCTCAGGTGCAATAATAAGGATGCAGTGAGAGCAGCAAAATCCAGAAGGCAATAAATATCACCAAAAAAAAAAAAGGGGGAAAGCAATGACAGATTTATTCACAAGAAATCTCCCCTTGCACCTTCCCCCAGGAGCTCCTACTGTGAAATGCCCCATGAGCTCCTGCAGCCAGAGCAGGAGCTGGTCCTGTGCTCAGTCTGGTGTGGAGCAGAGCCCCTAATTCTGGTGTCAACTGGTGCTTCCCAAACAGAAACAAAACCATCCTATAGACTGATGAGAGAAGGAGACAGTGCCAGGAACATGGGAGATCCTACCTTTTCAGAGCCCTTGTTACTCCTGGGAAGCCCTTGGAGCTGGAGAGGCAGAGCAGATCCCCCTGTCCTGGCTCTCCACAGACTCCCACTGAGCCATACGTGTCAGATTCTGGGACATGCCCTACAGCAGGACCATGGAGCTGCTCCGTGCCAAGGCAGTGAGCAGAACTTGCAAACTGATTGAAACAAACCTTCTGGGAAGGAGCTGAAAATAATTCCCGAGGTCCATCAGTGGGTTCCTGGTTTTGACAGAGCGGCAGGATCTGAGTCCCTGTCCCCTTCAAGTGCTGCTGATCATGCACTGGCCCTGTCACTTCAGCGTGGCACTGCTTAATGTGATGCAGCACAGCCACGGATCCAAAGCAATTTCAGGCTTCATCAACACGCATCACGCAAGAGAGCCCCGGCACAGGGCTCAGCATCAGCTCGGGGACAGAGCTGGCCCTGCCCCTGGGGACTGCTTGCTCTGGATGCTGATTGCTAAAAACCCAGGAGCAGGATAAAAATGGAAAGCAGGGAGAGGATTAACCTCAGAGCCGGTGTGTCGGGATCGCTTGCACTCGCACACTGCCCGTGTTCATTGCACATCATTTTTGCACAAATTAAAAAGGCGTCAGCCTGTCCCTGAGCAGAGGGATGCTGCTCCCACCCTGGTAGCTTCCCTGGCTCTTGGGTCTGAGGCATTTCCAGCTGTTTTTTCTGAGGACCCTCGTTCTGTGCTGCCTCCATAGCCTGACAACCCACTCCTGCCCACCAAGGAGCTTCCCCCATGTCCATGATGGAGCCAAGTCGGGACTCAACTCAACCTTTCCAGGCTTGGGTTCTGGAGGCTCCTGAACTCCCGGGTGCGCCTGACTGGATTCACTCCCCAACATCCTTTGGAAGATGCAGGACAAGGGGCAGGGAAGCTCTCAGCCTGCTCGAATCCCCCAGGAGCCCAGAGGAGGGACAGGCACAGTGGGGTGACCTGTCCCCAAGACAACCAGGAGCTCTTCATCCCCCCAACACCCTCAAAGGCAAACAGCAACATTTCAATTTCAGCTGCCATGAACCTGCAGCTCAGGGTTGAACGTGAGTGGGGATGGTCCCACTGCCACCTTCCTGCCCACAGCCTCACTCACTCTGGGGGTGTCCTGGTGACCCCACAGTGGCTGGTGGAGGAGCCAGTGGACTCAGCCACATTCCCAGGGCCTCTGACTCCACCACACGGTGCAGCAGGAGGAAGAGCCAGGTACTTGCTGAGTAATGCCAAGAAAATGAATTCAACCAGAAAATCAGATACGCAAAGCGTGAGCGTGTCCCACAGGGAGGGATTTCCCGCCTGCCAGGACAGAAATCCCATCATAGCAGGTTGATCCATTCCCAGGAGATGGTGTCTCCCTCTTTTCTCGTTTTGTTATTGAATATGCAAAATCCTATTTCATTTGCTCTGAATTAAGCACTTCATGTCACAAGGGGTGACATTCTCCTCCCATGTATAAGCTGCTTAACAGATGAGCAGTCAAGTGGCAAAGAAATACATTATTAATGCTTCTGGTTAAATTAACTGATTAAAAACACTGGAGCTAAAATGTATGTATCAGCACTTTACTCGCGCTAAATGAGGAATTAATGGAACATGGCAGGGTGTGTTTTTAATGAACAGCAGATAGGGAAGGTCTAGAAAGGTTTGTCACTGCTCACAGGGATGACCCACTGCATCCTTGGCCGCACGCCGGTCGTGGCACTGCTCATCCCCACGGGCCAGGGCATGGCCAGGGTACGGCAGAACGGGCTGCAGCTCCTGGAAACAAACTTCTCCTCCATGCAAACCCTCCTCATTTGGCCTAATTGGCAGCGTTTCCCCTGCCATGCTTTGAACAAGCTGTTCTGGTGTTGCACGTTTGACATCTGAGGGAGAGCGTTTACCGCAGCGGCAGAGCATAACCCCGACCAAGGGAGCGGATCAAAGCGCTAATCTGAGATCAAAAGCCTTCAATGGTGCTACAGCAGAGAGAAATTAAGTTAGCAACAGATTTCTTAATGATATTTAAATTTGTAATTTGCATAATACATGATTAAAATGAAATGGGCTTTTTCTTTAAGCTGGCTCAATTAATTAAAAAAAAAAAAAAAAGAGAGAAAGAGAGAAAGCAGCATCATAATCTCATAGGAACGGATTCCCAACAAGATAAAGGCAAGGAAAATGCCACAAAACTACACAGTAATGCAAATCTCCATGAGTGACAGGAGTTGCAGCTTGAGAAGTCACTCAGGGGCTGATCTCCCAGTCCCACCATCCCCTCAGTGCTGGCTGGGAAAGGCTCTCACAGGCTCTGCAGTTTTGCCCTAAGTGATTAGTTCTCTGCAAAAGGGAGATCTGGCAGCTTTAGTCTACTCGTATTTGACTTGTTCTCATTATGGGACCCCTCCCCAGGTAGCTGGCTCCCTTGGATTAATTCCCAATTCAGGTTCGTGTGGGTTGCCACAGGTACAGAATTAAACCACAGTATTGATTCCTGCCTCTGCTCTCTGACACCCCAGTGCCAGGGAGAGGCAGCTGAGCTGGACTGTGCCACTGACAGCAGTCACCTTTGAAGCCCAGCCCTGCCCTCCTGCTCCAAGCCATAGACACCCCTCTAAACCTCACTGAGACACTCTAAGCTCAGCAGATGTGTCCTGGGAATCACCGATGGCTGGATAAATCAGGCACACTCAGATGTCATTTTTATGGTGGTGCTTTGGGCTGTGAGAACGTGTTAAAATGTAATATATGGGAGAAAAAGGGGTTTGAAAGCTTAAAATTATTGTGGATCTGTAGCACAGGGTTGAGATGACACAGCTGGAAGTGAATTTTCCATGGTGTTTTATTGCCCTGTGGAGGAATCTGGAGTGTCCATTGGGGCACAGTTTGGGCAAGATATGGAACAGAGAGTGAGACCACACTGAAATAAATCCCAGCTCATGCCAAGACTGACCTTACTTACAACAAATCTCCAGGGTGATAAAATACTCTGGATTTGTCTTTGTTCTGTGTTGCAGAGCTGAGGGCTGGCCCTGTGTCCTCCTGCACACGCTCCCCAGTTTGGGGCTCCCCTGCCCATCCAAGCAGGCAAACGCTCTTCCCACTTATCCCACTGCAAACTGGGTCCTACAAGTGTTGGAAACCAAAACTGCTTTTCTGGGGGAAAAAGATTACCTTCCCAGTTAAAGTGCAGTTTGCAAATCTCTGGGCTCTGCACTGGCCAGGCACAAACCCACCAAACTGAATTAAAATGCCAATTATTGCATGTTAATTAAATTCTTCTCAAATATTCACTGTTAAGCCCCAGCTAATAAATGTTAATGCCCACCTGGCATGTAGCATATAATATTAGACTTAAGAAATCTCCGTTAAATCTGATTCTCCATCCACAGTGTAACCAAACACCAACCACTTCTTTCTCACTCTTGCATTGATGCCTCCAAAAACCAGGGCCTTGAGTACGATGATGCACTGAATGGCAAACACAGCTCTGCAAATATTATGACATATTGTTTGTCATCTCCCCTAAATATTTAACAGTTCAGTTTTACAAGGTTTTTGTGCCACATGCTAAGTATTTGGACCAGATAGATCTTGAATTTGACTGATGGAATGGTTTCTGTTCAGGAAGTGAGAGTCCCAAAGCCTTGTCAAGGTCTTTGCTGTTGGCGTCTTCTGTTTAAAAGAAAGCAGAGAGGAGGGGGGAAAGCCTACAGAGTGCTCTGGGAAAATAGTTTCTGCTTAATCCCATCCACTGTCCACAGGAAAACCTTCTTGTAGGAAGAGATCAGAGGTCTGCAGGAGATTTCAACAGGTCTCCAGGAGCTGTGGGAGGCAGAGGGAGCACGGGACTCCATGGGATTGACCTGCCCGTGCTGCTGGCACTCAAGGCAGCCCAGGGTGTAACTGGGAGATTCAGAGACACATTTTAGCCTTGATATCATTCTATTTTAATGTTGTTAAGCAGAGGGAAAACCAGACTTTGGCAGGATATGGTGCTTGCTGGGCACAGGAGGTGAGAGTGAACATGATGGGGCTGCATTTGACCTATGAGGAAAAGAAGCTCAGGATTTTTTAGGAATTCCTTCACATTCTATCTTTATGTGGGGAAAGGTCTGTCTGGTGTGGGAATTTTGTAAAACTGTGATGTTCAGTACTTTTTATGAATGGTTATTATGCCTTTCTTTCCCCCTCCATTTCTTAATTTTCAATTCTGAATGCCCAGGGTAATTACAGCTGAAAGATTTGCTGGCTTAAAAGCAGCACTTTATTCTGGGGAATGAAAGAAAAAGGCAATGACAAAAGGATCTGCCCTGAAAAATACTTTCATTATTTTCCTGTCATCTGTACTCTCAGTTTACAAACAACCACACACAGAGCAGGAGATGTGAAGGGATGTGCCAGACCTGCTGGGCAGCACAGCTCCAAAGAAATTCCACATCCCCTAAGTGATCAAAACCAGCTATTTAAAAATCTGTTCTATCTCATAGAAGGACAGGATGCCCATGGAAGAGCAATAGGGGTGGGTGCCATGGGGTGAGCACGTTGCTGCCCCAGGGCTTGGGGAGTGTGGCTGGGGGTCCCCATCGTGGTGTGGGTGCCCTGCCTGCTCCCAACCACACTGCCAGCCTGCCCTGGGGTGGGAGCTGCTGCTCCACAGGGGGATCCCAGTGCCAGAGAGGTCCACTGCCAGAGTGGTCCCACTGCCAGTGATCCCACTGCCAGAGTGAACCCACTGCCAGAGTGATTCTACTGCCAGAGTGATCCCACTGCCAGAGTGGTCCCACTTCCAGCAATTNGAATCCCACTGCCAGAGTGATTCCACTGACAGAGTGGTCCCACTTCCAGCAATTCCACTGCCAGTGATTCCACTGACAGAGTGGTCCCACTGCCAGTGATCCCACTGCCAGAGTGGTCCCACTGCCAGTGATCCCACTGCCAGAGTGGTCCCACTGCCAGTGATCCCACTGCCAGAGTGGTCCCACTGCCAGTGATCCCACTGCCAGAGTGGTCCCACTGCCAGTGATCCCACTGCCAGAGTGGTCCCACTGCCAGTGATCCCACTGCCAGAGTGATCCCATTGCTGGAGTGATCCCAATGCCAGTGATCCCACTGACAGTGATCTCACTGATCCCATTGCTGGAGTGATCCCAATGCCAGTGATCCCATTGCCAGAGTGATCCCACTGCCAGGAGGATCCACTGCCACACTGACAGAGCTGAGTGTCTCGGCAGAAAGTGAATCAGGTATGTGCTAATGAAGCTGAATGTTCATTATTATGACTCTACACAGTGAATCACAAATTAAAGTGGGGAAATTATTAGTTGGTGGCTCAGAAAAGGGTGGATTTGAAAATCATTCTAATTCTAGAGGATGTGGAAGAGGAAAACTTTCTTAATAGATGCAAAAGAAATTAAAACTGTGTGTTAGTCACTGTGCAGTGACTCCACACACACCTATGTCACCCGGGACAGTGGATGTCCCTGTGGCACTGTCCAGCACTGACCTGACCCTGTAACTACTCACACCAACCCCGGGGCTTTGACGTTTTGTGGTAGTTCTGAATTTCATCCTCATGATCACTGTTCATTTAACACTCAGGACACTGCTTCCTCTACTCCAGTGTTATGAATTACCAAGGATTATGTGTTCAGTGGCTCCCACTGATTCATGCAGAGCTAATTAATGGGATACATCACCCTATCATAAACATGAGCAATAACTCATGCCTCGTTAGCAGTGATGAGGAAACTGCTCCAGGGAGGAGGCAGGTCTCTGGAAGGGTTAATGGGAGAGGATCTACTGACTGAAGTGAAACTTCTTTTTTTTTTTCTTTTTTTTTTCCTGGAATAGGGTTTTTTCCTACCATTCCTTACATTTTAGGTGTGTTGGTATCTCCTGAGTAACAGTGGCGTGGTATAAACTAGGAATAGAATGAATTCAGTGGAAAAATGGTTTGAAGAAGCTTAGGGAAAAGGGATACTGGTGAGTGGGAGATGCAAAAGGAGCTTAACATGTAGCTGAGTTGATTTTAATTAAAAAGCATATTGAGGAAGAGATTTCTGACAGGAAATCTGTGGAGTGAAGGGTTCCTATTTCCCACTCTATTTATAAACCAGTGAACACGAGCTGGCATCCTCCTCTCACAAGGGCTCTACAGTAAGCAGATTGTCTAGGGGGGAAACCACATGAATTTGGGCAAAACAATCCTCCTCCTCTTCCTCCTGTGCATGGGATGAGCAGCTGGGGAGCAGCCCCACAGGGGTCACTGCTCCATGCCTGGGCCAGGGACCAGCAACAGTGCCTCTGACTTATCCTCTCATTTACAGGTAACTGGTGCAGAACCTAAGTAATATCTTCAGTTTCAGAGTTAAGTGAGAAAAACTGAGATTAATAAATAGAACAGTCCATGTGAATGCAAACATGGAGAGGATGCTGCAGACACCCCCTTCCCCTGCAGTGCTGAGCCACTGGTTTATGCAGCACTTTCTTCTTGAGATGTGTAATACATTTAAAGGCTATTTGAAAAATATGCTCCTGGCATCTTCTGGCCCAGCAGTAAGTGGGACTGTGCTGGGCAGCAGCACGTGAATCTGATGAGCTGAAGGATCAGGTCACTGCTAAATGTCCTCTGCAAAATCCTGAACTCAGCCACTGCAAAGACGTCAATCAGTCCCAGTAACATCCCAGCAAGGGAGCTGGACTGGGGGCATGGGAGTTCAGCACTGCAAGTCCTGTGCTCTCCTACAGCTGGTATTGAGCTTGGCCGCTCTGCCAGGGTGTGTGCAGTCAGTGTGTTTTGTGGGGTTCCCTTAATTAAAAGCAACCAGTAACATCGTGGGGCTGTAATAATGAGGACACACGAGGCAGCACTGGAAGTTGGTGGTGGTGTTTCTGCTCCTGCTGTGGACCTTGCTGCCGAAAGGTAGGAACAATGCAGAAAAGATCTGAAACTAAAACATAAAGTGAGATAAGGTCCCACCTTGACCCTCTCGCTGCTGCCCCAGGAGAGCTTTAGTCTTTGGGGCAGGAGAGTGGCAGGTCCTGGGGTGCTGGTGGAGGCGACCTTGTCTTCTCCCGAGCAGGGAGCAGTGAGGATCTCCAGGTTTTGCTCACATCCCTCTTGGGCAAATACTTGCAAGAAATGCAGTGTGAATTATTTTACTTCTTAAATACTGTTTATGGAAATACTTCAAGGACTGACCTAAGTCATGCCTCACCAGACAACGAGTTGGGATAACCCAACTGCTCAGTGCTTCGCTTGGCTTTGTAGTAGAAAGAGAATCTTACAGCTTTATAGTGCAAAGAGAAAAACCAGGCACCAGCTAGAAGGCAAGGGGAGAAGGGACGTGACTTTCAGTGCCTGCAGGCAGTAGGATTAAGGTCCAAGAAGATGATTCTTTGCTCAAGATCAGTAGTGAGGTTGGGTCCTGGGTACCCTGGCTCAGTAGGGATCCTCTCCCTTCTGGCAGGTGTGAGGAAGTGCTGGCTGGAACTCCAGGCATGATCCTTACCTATCTTGTAGTAATAAAGAGCTTCTTCCCCAGTAAATAGGATCTAATTCTGGTGCATTTGAGCTCTGTGTTCAGTTTTATGGATTTGGGAGGCCCTTCCTTAAGCATTCATGTTGAACTAACAACTTTTTATTTACCCTTTCAAATGGAGATGAAAATGATGTATTATCTTAGAGATGTCAGGCTTGATGAAACCAAAAGTCCCACAGCTTGAACCTCTGCTCCTCCTGCTTCGTGTAGCTGAACCTTAATGCAGTAATGATCCCTCAGTCCCCTCAGAGATGAAGACAAACCCTGCCTGGATTAGCATGCAGAACTGTTCATTCCAACTGGGCTTTCTCTGCTCGCAGGAGCTGCTCTGAACCTCATTCATTAACTGCTGCTAAAGCAGGTGAATGGGTTTGGGGTTTGAGATGGGAGTTTCTTCTTTCCCTTCTCTCACCACCTGAGGAAACCCACAACTATTTATTCCCTCCAGTAAAGTGATCCACAAATCCTAGAACAGCCAGGTTGGCCTCTCTGGCTGGTCAGTAGGATCCAGTGGAAGGGGGAATATTTCACTGGTGCAGAGATAATCCCATTCCTTTACCCCACAGTGAAGGGATGGCTCAGCAGCACTCACAGTGGCCGTGGCAATTTGGAGACAGGTGCTTTGGGTGCCCAGGATGCCACAGCTCCCGTGTCACCTCTGTGGGTGGGGGACCACAAGGATGTGTCCCCATGGCTGGTGGCCCTGCTGAGAGGGGTGGGCAGTCACGGTGATGAGGCTGTGGAAGGGCCACAGTCATGTGTGCAGCCATGTGTGTGCTCAGGTGTTGCTTTGTCCTTCTGAGCAGATTTTACTGTTAATAATGCTATTTTTAGCATCTCCTCCCAGAACTCAGCCAAGCAGGGACTGTTGATCTCAAGTACATCTTGCTGGCAAATCTGAAACATATTCTTACAGGGTATTTTGCATGAATATCAGAAACTTATTTTTTCCTTGAGAGTTCTTCAAATAATCCTTGCTTTGAAGTGCTGAAACAAAGATAAGCAAAGGTCTGGCTCTGCAGGAGGAACGTAAGTGAAAGGTCACAGGGAGAACACGAGGGTTGTCTGTGGAGCTAAAGGGATAAACACAAATGCCTTTCTGAATTTCTTCCTCTTGCTGCTCCCCCACTGGAACCACTTTTCTGGAAGGGCAGGGGGAGGCTCTTCACTGCTCTGAATCTTTCTGCAAATTTTCATTTTTTAAAGTGGAATCAGATACTAATAACTGTGCCTTTTCCTGGCTTAATAACAAGGAATCTTCCAATGTCAAAACAGTGCTACAACCAATGGGGCCAATTCACTCCCCAGGTTTTCCTGTGACCTTTCAAGTCTGCACTGAGCTACACTTTGTATAAATAGACTAAAATAATAGTGGAGGATGAGGGTTGGTTCTTTAGTTTAGAAGCAAAAAAGGCTTTGCTTAGACAAACACAGCAAGCACATGCAGAAAGGTCAGAAACTGAGCCCTGTAGCCAGTGCAGGAGTTGGAATTAAAACCTGAATTGCGCTCTCAGAGTCACCACACCACACCAGGCCAGCCCTGGGCTGTATTTCAGATGCAGCATGGCCAGCACCCAACACCTCCTGGGCTTTGCCCTCTGGCTGGGTTTCACCCCAGCTCTTTGGGACAGAGGCAGTTCAGCTCTCCAGGTGAGCAGGGCAGGTACTCGAGGTGTCCCCACACACCCACCCTGCTCTGGGGTGGGGTTGTCCAAGCCAGGACACCCCTCTGCCCATGGCACAGCTGTGTCCTACTTGTGTATCAGCTACCACGTGCTGCCTGCGCCGATTAATGAGGAGGCATTTTAGGGCAGAGCACCAGGGAGTTGGTTTAATTAGCAGGTTACAAGGTATTTGTGCTTAAATTAACTTTGGTTCCGTTTTTCTCCCATTACACAAACTCAGTTAAAACACCAGTTCCTGGTGCAGCCTCCTGGCAGGGTCTTGGGCAAGAGGCTGTGGTTTTACCTACAAACAGCCACGGGCTAGTGTGATATTCTCCATGGGTGTATAAAAATAAACACATCCAATGTCCTTTCAGTGCTTCTGTGCAGGCTTTGGGCAGGGGGCAGAGCATAAACATGGCCATAAAATCATCATAACATCACACAGCTCAGTGACAATATGTTGTCTAATTATGGAAGGCTCAGAGACATCCTCAAGCAGATATAAAGTGGAAATGTCAGCGTAGGAATGGATCCCATATGAATCCTGAGGAGACTGGGTAAAAGAAGTGGGTATTAATGAGCAGCACAGAAATAAAGACTTGAGGAAATTCAACTATAAAAAGACGGGGAAAAGGGATTGTCTGTATAACTAGGAAAGAGCTAAAACAACAGACCAAAAGGGAGACATAAAGCTGGAAATTGGGTAATAAATCTCTGCCCTCATCAAAGAAGAGACAGTTCTATTGGAAAATAAAAATAACATTCTAGAACACAACAAAGTGGAATTTATAGTCCAATTAAAAATGCACGACCGAAAGAAAACAAACCTCAAATACTTTTCTTTTTACTTTAGGTAGAATACAGTAAGAGCACAGCATATGGGAGGTTTGGGGAACTATTGGAAACTGCAAGAAAAAAACAGTCTGAATGTATAATTGATTCAGGATTTCTCTCTGCCTCTGAGAAGGTTTGCAAAGTCACCGAGTGTGGAAACAGAGCCCAGGGAGGAGATGGGTTCACCTGTGCATTGCTCAGATTTGCAGGGGAGGCTGTACTGAATGTGACAGGACTGTGTGGGAATCTTGTAGGTTAAAACCTGAAGCTTTAAAACTCTTGAGAGGTGCAACTGGAGACTGGGGACAGGATGGAGGCTTGTAGCTGCACTGGTGCCTGCACAGGAGGCTGTAACAGGAGTCAGAGGAGCCCTAAGGCTCTCATCCTCCTATGAAATCCTGTGCCATTGCATTAATGTGGCTACAAACCCAATGATAACAGATTGTCTCATTATAGAGCCCACAAAGTCATCTTTAAGCATCATAAAAACAGAAGCGCAGATCCAAGGATGAGCCTCTAACAACCCAAGAACACAAAAAAGAAGGAGAACCATCAATGGTGCTGCACAGGGAGGACACATCCCTTTTGACCAGGGCTTGGCACTGGGGAGCAGAGAGGTGTCCTGGAAGAGCTGCAGCAGGGAGAGAATCCCCACATCCATGGAGGGAGGGAGAGAGGGAAAGCAAACAGTCTCACCATCACAAACGCTCCTGAAAACTCAGGGCAGCTTTTGCATGAGCAATGAAAGCCACACTGGCCACACAAACCATCTGGAGCTCCCTGTGGGGATTCAATAAACTCCTGCAAATTGCTTCAGACATTTTCCACTCTCTCCACTCATTTTATGTGCAGAGTTCAGCGAAACACTGTTTCCTATTCAAACACCACTTGTCACTTATATTTGGGTCGTTTTTCTTCCCTCTGCCAGTACTTCGTTCTTCTGGCTCTTGAGTTTCTCACATCCTTCCGCACCAACCTTCGGTGTGGAGGGGCACAGCTTGGATCAGGGCACAGCTTGGAGCAGGGCACAGCTTGGAGCAGGGCACAGCTTGGAGCAGGGCACTGCAGCCCCATCACAGTGTGGGGTACCCCAGTGTGGGGTGACCAGTATGAGGTCCACCAGCGTGAGGCAGACAAACCTGGGGTGCACCAGCACCCCTGTGGTGTCACAGGGACATGGTGATCATTAGTGGATTCTGCAGCAGGGACATGACTCCCTGCCTGTCCCTTCTCTCCTTCCCTCACAACTACTGTTATTTTCCCTCCCGACCTGCTCTGTCCTGCCCAGCTCCAGCCCTGCTGCAATGCAAGTGGCCTTGCCAGCAGCACCAGCTGGTCACCACCTCCTGCCTGTCTGCTGCTTATCAGGAGTCCAGCCACAGACACTCACACTCCAGCAGTGAATTATGATATAAAAATAAGCACAGGCCTGATTATTTCCTTTGTCTGCTTTTTTGTTTGTTTTTTTTTTGCAAACAGATGCTCCATTATTTATCGAGTCTGTTCTCTAACTCCACTGACATGTATGGGGTGTTTTAGATTTTCAGGCAATCTCGTGTCTTAATTTTTAAAGTGTACCCTTTAAAATGCCCCACAAATGTATTTGGTGTCTGTTACCATGACCTTCTCCCCCAGGACAGTACCAGAAGAGCTTTGTTTCCCAATCCTATCAAGAGACATAAATCCACCACAACCTTGATTTGGAGAAATCATGTTGGTGTCTATTGCACCCTTCCCACACTGGTGCTCAGCGGTTCTTCTCAAGACAGGAGAAACTTTGATGTGCTGACTCAGAATCTGATAGTTTTCTGGAAATGTGCTGAAGGGATGGGCATTGATCCCTGATTGTGCCATCTCACGACCTACCTAAGGCTGAACTCTTAGTAAGTTGCCCGGTGCATGTTTTCTGCTCTACTGAATGACCAAATAGGTATTTCTGGTGCCTGTGTTAATTTGCTCAGCTGCAGGTTTTCTGTGAC
The DNA here is from genome assembly GCA_013399695.1 of Formicarius rufipectus. Lineage (NCBI taxonomy): Eukaryota > Metazoa > Chordata > Aves > Passeriformes > Formicariidae > Formicarius > Formicarius rufipectus. Next base: position 242,334 of record VXAU01002863.1, read on the forward strand.
TATAGGAGCTCACACAACGACAGAATTAGCTCGTGTCAAACATTCTGTCCCTTATCTATCTGCAGCCATGGTGTGTATAATGGCGAGCAGATTCATTAAAAAATTAGTTTCACATAGGGAATATTTGGAAATGTTGTGCCTACTGGGGTTGTTATGCACATGGTAGACAGAACAGAGCCCCTGCCTGCTCATCATGCTGCTTGTGACATTCTCAAATCTCAACCCTGTCCTGTCTAGCAGTACTGCAAGAGTGTGTCCTGAATAAGGGGATTTGGTGAAGTTCTGCAGCACTCAGCAATTCCAGCTCCCAGGGATACAGAGGAGCAATTTCCCTCATGTTCCTTGTCATTTCAGGTTTCATTTCGGAAGAAACTTAAAGGAAAATTCAGCCCAAATTACTCTGTATTTGCCTCCCATCAGAGCAAAATTGTATGATAGCTTCTATTTGATTTCTGCATGAAACCCCATGTCTTTGTCGAGTACTTTTTGGATGGACCACACTAAGTAGGAAGGAAATGCAGGTGCTTGAAGGGGTAAAACCCATCTTTGAATCACTCTTGGCAAGCTTGGCTCACTCCAGCTCTCCAGCCAGAGGAGATGAAGGAGCATATGTCCTTTCTGAAGTCCTTTCAGCTCCAGTCAGAGCTGGTCCTGACCCAAGGTGGCTGTGGTGTCTCTCCAGAAACCCAGAGCCCCTCAGCATTTGGCTGGGAGATGTTCGTGCAGGAGCCTGGGGGAATGAAAGAAGCCCAGGCAAGGAACGCTGACCTTGGCCAGGCTCTGTGCTGCTGAAACCAAATCTAAGTTTGTTCTACTTCTAAAATTATAAGAGAACAACTTTTCTAAGGATCTTGGTGCCAGACTTCTCCTCCCTGAGTGCTTCAAAGGAGAAAGCGCCTTTTTTTCAGACCTCACTAAGGTCACTGAGGCTGTGGCACAACAACACTCCATGGCTTTCAAGAGTGTTTTCAATTAACACCAAAATCTAATGAGAGCACATAATCACAGGTGCTCAACTGCCACGGGACTGTTTGGAGATGCTGACTTCAAACATCTGCATCTTCAGAAACCTGCCTAAAAAAAGGCTTTTTTCATGTTAGCCTGAAATGGGCCATCCCACTTGTGCATTCAGCCAAAGGAACAATATTCAGCTGATTCTGACAGAAGAAGAAACTACTTTGCCCTGTAAGAGCTGGGACTGGTCCCAGCCAGCAGAAGTCAAGTGCCAGTTGATGTGTGATCATTCCCTTTTTCCCTGGAAGGTCAGGCAGCAACCATCCACTTGGCTTTTTTCCTTTGCTTGAAAGACTTTGACTTCTATAAATCAAATTGAAGTCTTTTAGATTATGTCCAGATCTGCATGCTTGGTGTTTCCTTAGTGTCTGGCTGAGAGGGGAACTCCAACTCCTCCAAACAGCCACAAATTACCCAAGTTGGGCCACTTTTGTTGCTTTTGATACCCAGGAAAAAAGTCAGTGCAAATTCAATAGTGACCGGAGTTTCATAGTCATGTATTAGATTTGTGCCCTAGAAAAGCAAGTAAAAGAGGAACTTTTATTATTAAGTGTCCCTATAGCATAGAATATCTCAGAGTGAATTCACTGGGCTGATTCAATTGGAAATAATGTTTTCAAAAACAAGATGCATCTGTTCTCACCTCCCCTAATGCGATTACTTAGTGCCCTGCTATTATACTGTTGCAAGACATAAGACTCACTGGATGCTAAAAATGACACAAAACGTTGATTCAGGCAGAGGAAGTGTGTCTGGAGCACCAGTGGTGACCCGAGCAGCTGTGCCACACTAGCACACTTCATGGGAACTGCTTTTTATAGCAGCAGCAGTAACTGCTTCACAAATGTGCTGCTCCTGTTTCGTTCAATCAGCTAAAGGCAGCGCATTGTTTGGGGTTCCTGGAACACGTAGGACGTGTCACTTCCCAGTGATGGGAAGGCCTGGGGAGAGGGCAAGAATGATTAAACCAAATAAAGCAGAGAAGAAGAAATAGCCCTTGAGTTGCTTTTCTTCCAGAATCCAATTTCTCATTTTGGTGTCCAGACCCACGGGGGTGCTGACACTCTCTTTCCATGGTAAAAAACAGAGACGTCATCCCTTGCTCTCAGATCTGTGTGAACTCTCCACCCATACCATGGAACCCTCCAAAGTGATGTCATTTCTAGGAAGGCTTCAGAGTTAGTCTTACAGGGATATATTTTTGCTCTAGAATTAGACAGGAAAGCAAGAAATGCCCTTTTAGACCCCTGGCCTGTGCCATGCAGACCCCTCCAGAGTCACCTCAGCAGCTTCTGTGCCTTTTACCATCTTCCCAAATGGCTTCTCACACTAATTTATGTCACTTGCCTGCACCAAGCTCATTCTCACTCCAACACTGGATAAGGGAGGCTGTATCACCTGAATCCCAAACCTCATCAGAGAGCACAGTCAGATTTATTTGCCAACTGTTTTCCACGGAAATGTGTGGAGCAGCATTACATTGCTGCTAAACGCTCCAGTAATTGACTTTCCTGTCAGCTCTGCCAAGCCTACATTAACAGGTTCATCCTGCTCTCCTCTCCTTCACACTTCAGTCTCCCCACTCCTGGAACTGCCCAGCTCTTACACACGTTGTTGGAGTCAGTCCTTGGGCTGCTCCTGCCCATCACCCAGGCCTGGGGTCAGCTGTTGCATTTCTAGTCTCCCTTTACAACCCCAGTCTGAGCTCCCCCTCCAATATCCATGGGAAGAAATACACTTCAGCATCCCTCAGTGGGCACTGGATGTCACTTTTCATGTAAAGGATCTGAAAATCTGTTTGAATCTGTGTCCCCTGTGCTCTGACAACAACATCATATTCCTCTAATAATGTTCTATAGATTTTTTAGCATTCCATAGTGTGTCACCTATTCTCCTCTGCCTTGCTGACCATGGATATTCTACCATGATGCCTTTGGACTGCCTTACCAATTTTTTTACTTCTAATTTATCTTTATTGTCACCCATTTGCTATTTTTTCTTTTCCTCAACAATGCTTTTTGTGGTTTGTTTCTGCCTTTTAATTTCATTGCTGGCTCCAGTTCAGCGGTGAGCTGGGGTGGGCTCCCAGCCAGAGCTCTCATCCTCTCTGATTTGCCAAAGAAAATGTATCTCCATATTCTGGTACATTCTCCAAGGCTGGGGGGTCACAGTGACCTGGGTGCCAGCACTGTGGAAGAGCTGTTCAGGACTAGACTCAGAAGGATTCACCAACTTGCTGTGCTGCATCTCAGCCCTCGGAGCCTCGGTGGTGACACAGAGAAATAAAAGTGACAGAATCTGGGTGCTGCACTGCAGGGAAGGGGCTTTCCAACTCCCTTTGGGCAAGATCTTTTCCTGGTGTGCCTGTCCTTCATTCCAGAGCCCAGACACAGCTCAGGGGAGTAGAGATGCCCTTTGGCTGGCACAAAGGAGTAGCTGCCTCTGTGGCTCTGAAGCGCCTTATCCAGTCCATTTTGAGCAGGTTCTTCCTTTATCCAGACAGGAACTGAGCTAAGCCAGCCCCTGTCCATGCTCATGGGTGTCTGACCAGCCCGTGCCCATGGAGCAGGCAGCTCTGAGGATGGGGAGGAGGCAGCTGGCAGATCTGCTGCCAGATCCTGGCTCAGGGGATGGTGCATGGAGCATCCATGGGCTGGCAGCTCAGCGCTCCCACCTCAGCGTGTGTCCTCCTGCCGCTTGGCACAAGCCTGTTTTTGCTAATGGGAATTATCAGTCCTTTCATCTGCACTGCTGGTGGAACTGCTGCACAATCCCACTGTTCTGCACGATTCCCACTGCTCTGTACTCTGCAGGGGACATGGACCCAGTGAGGAGCTGCTGGCACAGCCAGCAGTGAGACTCTTCCTGGGCTTTCTCCAGTGGGATCCTGCCTCCTGGGTCCTCTCCAGCCCCAGTCCTGGGTTAGTGGAGGGCAGCAAAGCACCTCTGAGAGCCTGCAAAAGCATCTGCTGTGGTCCAATTTCTCCTCCTTTAAACCTCCTCCAGGATGCCTACAGCATTTCCTGCTGTTTAGTGGGAGCTGCAGAAAGCTTTCAACAACCACGGTAAATTCAGAGTACTGGGATTTAAAACCAACAGTCGGGGGGGTCCTGATGTACCTGGCTGAGAGAAGGCTCCATTTGCTTTGCTCTCTGCAAGCCCACTCCAGCAGTGCTGTTCTGAACAACATACCAGTTCCTGGAATCTCAGCCACAGGCTGAGATTGCAGTGTTTTTAAGACATAATGAAAAAGGTAATTTTCCAGTCTCCCTGCAATCTTCATTATTGGGGAGGTATTTTGTGCAATTTTCAGTACTAGCTGTAATCACACTTCCAGAGATGATAGTGCTGGGGGTTCTTTGAACCCTGCTATGCTTTGGACCCTCAAGTAAAGGAAAGGAAAAGGGAGTGCAGCCACAGAGGTGCCATCCCTGCTGGGGCTGCCTGTGTACAAACCCCTACACTGAGAGCACAGCATGTCTCCAAGGCAAAGGCTGGCAGAACACCCAGATTTGAATCTCTGCTCACGAGATAAGTTAAAGAAATCAGAGATCAAAGGTGAATGGATCCCTCAGAAGTGTTGGCACACAAGAGCAGACATCCCGTGAAGGGGACACTGATGTGTCCCTGGTGACACACTATGGTCTCTTTGCTCCTCTGCCTTGCTGCTGCTTCAAGGAGAGACCCCCGGCTCTGAAGTGATGGTGATGGTCGTCGTCATTTTGGCAGGATTAGTTGCCATGCAATGAAAGGGACATGCAGTCCTCTGATGTCCAGTGCCTTTGAACACATAATGGGGCTTGGGAACACTGATGTTTGCTGGGGGTTCTGTAGCCCTGGCTACGTCTGGGATGGATTTTCTGGAGCTGAGGGTGGAGGGGGAGCAGAACAGGCTTTATGGGGGAGGTGAGGGCTGGGATACAAAGGTGCAGCTCTGAAGGCAGCAGAGCTCCCTGGGTGCTGTTTCTCCCCCTGGTCCTGGCAGTCCCTTTGGAAAGGAGATGGGTCAGGAAGGCACAGGAGCAGTGCTGTGGCTGCCCCGTGGGTCTCCAGTGGCACGAGGCAGCTGAGCTCTCTCCCTGGTGCTCTCCCTCACCCCACAGATGGGTCTGTTCCACCCGGAGACTCAGGTTCGTGGAAGATCATGTTTCAGACTCGTGGGACAAGATGTGAGAAGGGCTGTGAGGAGCAGGTTGCTAATGTCTGAATATGTCTGTGTGTGGGGTATTAATGACAGAAGAGTGCTCCAACAGCAGCTCTTTAGTCAGGAGCTCCCAGCAGCGAGGCTGCCTGGGATGAGCTCCATCTCCCGACACTGCAGTGCTGCCTCGACGGGGGCCGTGTTTCATTCCCCAACTGCTTGTGCCCGTGAGTGGGATGCTGAGGGCTAACACAGAACAGCACAGGGCCCGTAATGCACTTGCAGCAGCAGCTGATGGAAGGAAAAGTGCAAAGTTGTGTTCGTGGCAGAACAGAGACGGGGAATCCAGTCATCAGCCTGGGCTGTGCTCATGAAATAAAAACGGGTCCTTGTGGTACATGCCAGGAACCATTAGCCAGGGAGCAAATGATCTACAGAACGGTCTGTGAGGAGAGCACAGCTCAGAGGGCGGGTGCAGCAGCATATCTGCCATCATTCACTTCATCAGGACGTCTCTCACAGCCTCACTGCCTCGTGGTTCCAGTGTGAGGGCTTGTGATAGATATTCGCAGCCAACAGGACGCAAACAAGCTGTAATGCTCAATCAGATGATGTTAAGGACTTCAAGGAAAACAGAAATGAAAATGTCAAACCTGTTAAGCTGTGGAGTGCTTTCACCAGAACGTGGGCAGAGGGACTCCAGGAGGTTGTTTAAAAATAGGAGCCAGGGGAGATTGCTCTCACAATGGCACCGTTCTGGTGCTGATGCCCCGCTGGGGCACGGCATGCTCTGCTTTTTATAGATCTCAAAAGTAAATCATGTGATGCTGAATTTATGAACCCACTCAAAACGCAGGGGCTCAAAACTCAGCTCAGTCATCTGAAGTTCAGCCTTGATAGTGTCTGTGTCACCACTGAGAGCCTGAACAATGAGGCAGACGAGGGGAGGGGAGGCACAGGCAGCCTCATTTAAGGCATGGGGCCTCTTAATGTTGTTTTTACCTGTGCAAGGACAGTGTAGGACACTTACACCTTGAAAAGGCAGCATCTTACACCCTTTTTGCATCTCTTGAGTACAGATCTCTAAGTAAGCTCTCAGAGAACAGCAAGTCAGCTGCCTGGGCTGTCTCTGCATGTGGCTCAGTTCTGCTGGGGCTGCTCCTTGGCTAAAGCACAGCACGAGTGAGACGCTGCTGAATCGCCTCAAAGTGTGGGAGGAGTAGGGAGTACTAGGAGAAGTCTCAGGAACTTCACATGCTGACATAGCAGTTGTTTCTCTTCCATGAGGGCACTGTGCACTGAAGAGACCAGGAAGGGTCTCTGAGATGGATTTCAGCCCACTCGTTGCCGTTTAAGACCATTTCATGCTGTGTGTAACTCAGACCTTTGCTCAACTGAAACCTGCAGATGTGATAGTGAAGTCTTTTCATGTGTTTATTTGCATGCAAAGCTTTGGTTTGTGCTATGTTGAATAGGAGGGGCATTACTAGAAAGCTTTTTGTTAGACTGAAACCAGTGCACTGGGAAAGGGAGGTGGAGTGCACAGGGATGGATCCTCCTCCCTCTGGCAGCCCCAACCCAGGATAGCTTCCTGGGCACAGGAGCCCCATCCCTCCTCCTCCCCCTGCCCTGCACAGGAATGTCTCCACTCCCCAGTGCCAGGGCTCTGTCTGGCAGCTCTTCCAGGAGCTGTTTGGCAAACAGTGCTGATGGACCAGGAGAGGGGATACCAGATTTTAGGTGGGGACACAGGCAAACAAACCATCTCTGCCCATGTCCTGCTCAGCTGGGGGGTCTCTCCTTGTCTCCTCACCTGCAGTGCCAGTGCCTGGCAGTGGCCTTAGTGCTACTGGTGCCCGAGGCTTGTGGCCAGCCCAGAGTCACACCCAGCATCTCCACTGAGGTGTCACAGGAGCTCAGGGAAGGTTTCCTTTAGCAGCTCTTTCAGGCAACCAGGATTTCCTAATGGTTACAGCTGCTCTGGTAACATAAAAGTGATTTGTTCCAAGCCTACAGATACAGAAACATTTTGCCTACCCCATTTTATTTCTTGCCTGAGAGGAGGCCAGGCTAATACATCATCACCAGGTTTGCAAAGCAGCATCACAGCCATAACCTATGTGTGAAAATGCTCTGAATCCTCTGTCCATGGCTCCTACCACAGGCTAAGAACTCCCATTGTCCCTGCCTTGCCTGTTCCAAGGCTCCTGTCGTGCAGGACAGAGCAGAGGGCCAAACTGAGTCCCCCTCAGTCCATGGGTGGGTAGGGAGGGACCTGCCTGGTTCCCTCCATGGTGAACTGACAGCTGGAATGCTGTGCTTTGGGAATCCTGAAGAAGGAGGCATTTGTAACCCTCCATTTGCTGTCCCTTGGTAACCACACTCCAGCCACCATTCCCTCCACCTGCATTGCGAGGCTCCCACCCTCCCTCACCTTCTCTGTCCTTCCCTTCTCTCTCTCAGATACTTACAACCTCAGAAGCTCTTCACAGTTACCTGGGTGTGCAAAGTCCTTCTGTGAGGGCTCTTTTGCTGTCAGAGTCTCTTGCTGTCCCCATCCCTGCGCTGAGAGTCAGGAGTGTCTCGGTGGTGGCTCTGCCACAGGTGGTCCCTGCTCTGTCACCTCTCTGGAGCCATCCCATCTCTGCTCCTGCTCCCCAGGAGTGGGAGCTCATCACAGAGCAAACACACGGTGAGCACACCCAGCAGGACTGAGGGCAAGGCAGAAACAGGGTCGACATCCAGGTGTGAGGTGACAAAACCACGAGCAGCAGCCAGTGCCTGCGAGTGAATTGTGGTTCAGCAGCACAGTTACCTTCTCACTGGGATGCTCCATCCCTGAGCACCTGGAGCACAGGATTTCCATCCTGCCAGTGGGGCAGGTTGCATCTGCTTGATGCAAAATGACTATGAATATTATTATTAATGGGTGCTGAGGTTGGCTTGGTGCCACCTGAGTGCAGGAGGGAGCTGCAGTGAGCATCCAACTCTGGCCACCCTGAGGGAGCCGTGTGGCTTTGAGTTGGATAAAAAGCACCTCCTTCTGTGAAAATCCCAAAGGAGCAGAACTCAGCCCCTCTCACCGTGCAGGGAAATGGAGACACTGCAGATCTGCAGCAGCTGGAAACCCCCAGGGCCAGGAGGTGGAGATGGGCTCTGTGCGCTGGGAAAAGCCGGGAAACAGGAACTTCGGTCCCATGAAAAGTCGTAACGTTCACCTTATAAAACACACAAACTCAGTGATTTAAAGGGGGGAAAACTACTATTTGTTTCCAAATTTACAGGCAATAACACTTGATTTAGATCCCTGTCTGCCTCCTGTATAGACTGCAGTATAATTTAAAGGACAATAAAGTCTGAGGCCATAACACCATCACCGCAATAAATCAGGCCAGCTACCACCACTCAGAACAGAAATTATTAATCTGGGATCCAAATGATATGCCTGCATATTGCTTATTTGAGCTGTTTATGCAGCAAGCTGAGATAGCACTTTCCCTCGTTATTATTTTTTACTTTTGCAATGAAATACCATCTCCTCCTACCAAGGGGGCATTTATTACCCAGTATATATGGGGGCAGCCGAGTGTGTTGTGTGGAGCATCCAACACTGATACGACTTTCCAGCTCTGCCTTTCTAGGATGTTCTCAGTGCTGAGGGCACTAACTCATCCCCAGCTGGCACGTGGCACTGGTGTGTGGCACTGGTGTGCACTGGGCAGACTCACCAATCCAGGGAGTCAGTCTGCAGCCACAGACCAGAGCCCACCTCAGCTCTTTCCCAAAGCCACCTAACAAACACCTATTCCCAACCAACTGCAAGACCTCCTGCCCCTTGGGAAAGCCACAGTTCCCTTCAGAGCCTCAGCAAACCCAAACTAGAAGAGCTCCAGTTGCCTCCATAATTTTGCTTCCTCCTGAATGAATTTCACACCTTCACTGGAATTTCAGGAATAAAGAGAGTGTTTATGCTACAAAACATCTCACTTGCTTGGTGAGAACTATGCTGTTAAAACACAATGTGCAGCACTAAGTGTAATTAAGTGCAATTACACCTAATGCCTCAGGCAGCACCAGGGCCAGGGCAGCAGCACCAACTGGCCCTGCTAAGGTCCTGGACCTGTTCCCACTTGTATAGTGAAATTATTAAAAAGTATTATTAAGAAATAGGAAGGAATGACAGTGTTATTCTACAGATAGAGAAAATGGTTTGTGGAAGAATGAATGAGAAAAATCTTATTTCCTCCTCAGTGTAATTACTGACACGCCTCTAGAAATGTTGCCCAAAAATAAACCTGTGCCCAAACTTGTGCCTGTGGGACCCACTGTCACCTGCATCCCACAGCAATCCTGGGCACATCAAACCTGCTGCCCTGTTCCACGGAGTTCTCTCCCTGTTTGGTGACTCCAAGGGGTTACAGTAAAGACATCTCTGATGAGAGACCCTCATCCCTCTGGGGCCTGTGGGTGGCACAGACTGGTGACCCCATCCTCACACTCCACACTGGTACATTTTCTCTCTCTGTACTGGAAGCAAATGTGTCCCTAATGGTGCAAATTGCTGCAGAAGTGTTAATGAAACACGTTGCAGCTGTGCAGTCATAAGAAATCTGTTACTGTAAACTGCGTTTCCATTTCCTCATTTCCAATTAGACTCAGAGAGTCGAACGGGTCATGTTTGTGTGTGGCTCGTCAGGAAGAAACTTCACAGTTAAAATACCAAGAGAAAGAGCTGTTTAATTGTTTCTTCTGTCTTTCTTGGGGGAAGGCATGACAGAAGGCAAGGCAAGTAGGAAAGGTTTGGTTGGGATGGTGTCTATCTGTCTGCGGAGTCCTTATCAGTGTCATCCTTCTCCCAAAATCCTAAATATCCCTGTTCTTGAACAGGGAACCTCCTCCAGCAATTAATTCTTACCTCTAAGAAGATCTTCCTAATCCATAATTTATATCCCATGTGTTTTGTGCTGTAGGGTGGATTTAAAAGTCTACAGAAAGGCATCTTGTTGATTACAAATGTTGAAGTTAACTACAAATCCTGTTTGCAGCTTCCCTCTTTATGCCATGGGAACTTTCCATGGAGGAAAAGTGAGAGCCACAAATGTTAAGATTAAAAGATCCCTGTAAATGAGGTTTGATTCATCCTTCCATCATCCCTGGAAGAAACATATTGAACTGTACCATAGATTGCTGTTCACAAGACTTTAAGATAAAATCTTGAAACACTTAAAATCTGTTTGTTTCTGGTAGAAACTGCAGGTCAGATGGCTGTGCTGATAAAAAGGTATTTTGGGCTTGTCACTTGGGCAAAAAGCTTCTTTGATTTTAAGAAAACCCCATCCTCCTGCTGTGGAGATGAACAGTAACTGTGTGGTAAAACAGTTTGGGATCCCTCAGCAGGCAAGGTCCGTGTGTGTGTCTGATCTCCTGCCACTTGGTGCCAGTGGAGATGAAAGCTTTGTCTTCTCCCATGCTGGAGTATCTCATTCCTCCTCACATCTGTTTTCCCCAATTTATTCCAAGTGACACTAGGATTAACATATATAATGGCAAGTGAAAATCTGATTTAAAATGCTTTCCATAAACTTTCTGTCCAAAAGGCTCAGCTCTGTCCCTTCCAATTAGCTTTTTGGTTTTCTCAGAGTTAATTGCAGAGTTGTCATTGTGACAGTCTGTGTTACAACAGGGAGGAGACTGAGGCAGCAGCCAAAGGCTGTGAATTATTCAGAGGTTGTGCATTTCTCAGGGGACCCAGGTGATGTCTGTTCATGCACAAGACCTCAGAAGACCCAGAGAAAACTTGGGAGTCAGTGCAAGTCTTTCAAGATCTCCCAATCCGAGATGACATTCTGTCCATTAGCAGGTCCCTGTACCTGTGGCCTGACAGGCACAGCCCAGACACACATGACACTTCGTGCTGCTTCTCTGCATCTCTCACCTTCTTAGCCTACACCCTCCTGGTTGTGCCCACCTTCCCCTGCTTGGCTCAGTCCTGCACCTGCCCCACTGCAGGGCTCCACAGCTCAGCTCTGGAGAGCAAAGTGTTGGTGGCTCTGGGGACAAGCATGGGAGCTGTGGTGACCTGCAGCCGTGGGGATCAGGACCACGGACTGAGCACTGCCCAGCCTGCTGACACAGACCACAACAGAATCACAAAATCTTTGAGGTTGGAAAGGCCCTCCGAGATCACCAAGTGCAACCTTTGACACATCAATCACCACCTTGTGACCCAGCCCAGTCATTCCTTGGACACCTCCAGGGACAGTGACTCCAACACCACCCTGGGAGCCCCTTCCAATGCCTGAACATCCTTTCTATGAAGAAATTCCTTCTGATGACCAACCTAAACTTGCCCTGGCACAGCTTGAGAACATTTCCTCTCGTCCTGTCCCCGTTCCCTGGGAGCAGAGCCCGACCCTCCCGGCTCCCTGCTCCTGTCAGGGAGTTGCAGAGAGCGAGAAGGTCCCCCCTTGAGCATCCTTTTCTCCAGCAGCTCGCTCGGCTGCTCCTCATCAGATTAACAAAGGATCCAAACCTGCCACCCGTGAAGAGGAGCAGGCTGTGGGAGCTGATCCGTGTGGATCGGGAGAGGAGCCGAGCAGGGACGGGAGGGAGCCGCAGCCGCGCCTCTGCCCGTTTCGGTGGCCGGGTTTGGGAAGACCCTGAGCTCCAACTTTCACGGGTCACCTGCCGGAGCTCGGCAGGGCAGTGCTCCTATCACCGCACAAACTCGTGCGTTGTGTCTTTGTGATGCAAATGTCCCAGCGCCGCACAATTTAAATAGCACTTCCAGAAAAATTAAGTATGTTCATTGACACAGTGAAATGTTTTCACCCTCCATGTAACCTTCACAGTTTCTGTACAAAATCTATCAGTCAGTAAACTATTCATCTGTGAATGCTTACCAATTATTATGCTAATGCATTACAATACATTACAGTGAATTCTTTTTAAATGCCAGGAAATGCAGCTGTCTGGCATCCTACCTCGCCTGTATTATGGAGCTATCAATAAACAGCAGAGCATTTGCAACTGGATTTTGACTGCTTTGTCAGAACTCTGCAAAAAAATCCTTATCATTTAATATTATCAAGAAATTCTGGAATTAGAGTGCTGTAATGTATTCTCCAGGCAGGGAACTCAAGAATGGCACATCACTACAAAGCCACTGCAGGGTGTGCACTGAGCCAGCACGTACAGGGACACGAGGTGTCTGGCACAGGGTGTCCAAGGGAGCCCAGATGTGCAGCATGCTCTGATGTGTAATTGCTCCTGAAGTCTTACCTCCTTTTAGAACTGGATGATACTAAAACTTCAACTACATATGTAGACTTCATGGAGATACCTTGGAGTATGGCATGTTAATAGTTCACACTGAGATGATTCCTTCCCCAGATCATGGGAACTGCTTCCAGGCACCTAAAGGAACTCCCTCTTTTGCAGCCTGACAGAGGAAATATTCAATATTAATATAAATTTGGCTGTACTCTAAATCACCCAGGGATGATATGATAAAAATCCCAATTTATTATCTAGAATCTATTCTCTCTTGTTGGAAAGATGAAATTGCTTAGTCTGTGTATTTTAGATTTCATTGCATTTTTAGTGCCCTGCCTGTGCTGAGTGTGTGTGGAGCAGCGAGCACCCAAGTTTGCTCTCCCAGCAGCATTTTCTGTTCCCTTCCCTGGGAACATGTGCCAGTCCCCACCCAGCCCCTCACAGGGCTGTGCTGTGTAGGCTCCCAGAAATGTACGTACTTGGTATTTTTAAACATTTGCAATTGCATAATACTTTAATGAATTCATTTATTCCTCTGTAGCACGACACAGAATATTGCAGAGACTGTGCATACATTAGTGCTGCAGAAACCTCCTGGGCTCTGAGGGGCCCTGAGCAGCAGGCTTTGGATCCCTGGAGGACAGTGGCTGTCCTGTAGGACAAGCCAAGCCTGGTTGCACGCAGGGCTCTGTCAGATATGATAATCACATCCTCGAGGCAGAGGAAAGGTATTTTTCTCAGAGGAGGTAATGCCTGGGGCCAGGAGATGCTGCCAGAGCCTGGTGTCCCGTGGAGCTGAGCTGGCTGAGCTCGGACCTGGCCTCCAGCCGGACCTGCCAAGCATTTCCTAGCTGGCAGGAGTTGGTGGACAGGGAGCAGAGGAGGAATACTGGCACTGTCACACGAGCAAATCCATCCAGAGGTACCAGCTCCACCGTTCCAGCAGCCCTGCCTCCCCTCCAGGGTGCTCAGCCCTGGGGCCCTTTTGGTCCAGGGGCGATCAGGGGGTAGCGTGGTCCTCATCCTGGACAGTCCTGGAATGTTCAGCTCACTTCAGCATCCAGCAGTTGTGGATGTTCTGCAGGAGCCCCTCTCACCATCATCCCCATGGCTCCTATCCTTCCTCTCCCTTTCAGATTAAGGGGAGTTGTCTCAGTGTGGCAGGTGTTTGGGAAATTTAAATCAAAAATGCAAAGAAAAAAAATGTAGCTGGAGGCACCCATCAAAACTTCTCTAGTCCCTCTGTTTGTCTTTTCTCAGAAGCTAATATCCATGAATTTGGTTATTAGAGTCATAATGTTATAATTATTTCATTTAATATTCTAATTATCCCTTGTGATTAATCCTGACCATAACAGGAATGTCTGTGAGTCTGGAAGGCATGTTCCAATGGATTCTGCATTATGAATGTTAATTTGAGTTAACAAGTATGAGAGCCAGAGGAAAAGAAACCAAAAAGCTTGAGGACTCTTTGCTTCTGAGTGAGTGCAGGGTCTTTTGCCTGTTTTTGGTAGTAACATGTCACTGCACAGAGAGATTTCTGGGGCCTTTACATTCCCATCACTAAAACAGTCAGTCTTTGAGGAACCAGGTGGTGCTCCTGCTGTCCTCCATCACCTGAGGCTGCCTCAGAGCTCCAGCATTTTCCTGTCTCCACTGGTGCTTTTTGGCTCCTACCCCCCAGGCTGGTGAGCCCTGCAGGTTCCTGCTCCAGCTGGGGCTGAGCTGGACAGGGAATTCTCACTTCATGACATGCTGCTGCTTAGAAACCATCACTGCTCAGAGGGACAGAAATATTGCTGGTGGTGACACCGTTTTGTCCTGAGTACTGCTGCACAGTTCTCCTGAATCCATTTGCTTCAGTTGTTTCCAAAATGAGCTGCACTGTTTTGTGATGCAAGTTTACCAGGGATAGACAAATTACCAACATTTACTAAATAGCATCACCCACTTGCATACACGAACTCACTTTTCCTCTAAACAAAGGAACACCTGTCTGTGGCTGACTTTCAAGGGTCTGCAAATGCTGTTCTTTAAATATTTCTTCAGGTGCTTGCAGGCGTTTGCACATCAGCCTCCCTAGAGCTGGAAACTCCGGGAGTGCAGGGATAGAGCTCAGTGTTTAATTTTAGGTACTGAAATGCAAAAGACTGAGCCAAATGTGACAGAACCTCCTGTGCAGCATGGGGTGGGAAGTGAAGTTCAGGAGAACCTCCCAAGGGGTTCTTGTGTCCCTAGATGGCTGAGGACAAACAGGGAATTGCCTCAGGGTTGGATTATAGATACATAAATTAACATTACCTAGTTTCTTCCCTGCTAGTCCCTGACCCACACATTTGTTCCCGATTTAGTTCTCTTTGCAGTAAGCCCACAGTGAGTGGGTTTTCCACCTCTGCCCCACTGGCTGCACTAAGTTCCTGCCCACTTGCAGTATGTTGGTGCACCCCGGGTTCCTGACCTTCCCCTCCCACCTCCAGCAGCACTTAAGGTCCCTCAGGTGGTTTACAGATCTCCTGGAGACAAACACGGCTCTGCAGGGCAGAGCTCCTGGCTGGAGCAGCTGTGCCTCTTCCCAGTGGAGTCATTCCCCTTCCTGGCAGTCCATGGAGAAGGTGGAGCCACTGTGGGTGTTCAGGCTGCAGTGCCACCTCCTCCTTAGCATGGACAGAGCCAGACAGAGATCCAGATGTTGAGCAGCTGCAGAGGGCACACACAGCTGGTGCAGGGCAGGCTGGTGGGAAGAGACTCTTCTGCAGGGACAGACAGGCGGCTCCTGGTGCCTCCTGAGCTCCACCCTGTGTTTTCCAAAGTGGCTGCCTGGGATTGCAGCCTTCAGCTGTCAGAAAGATAATCCCAGTTCCACTGAAAAGTTCACATCTGATAGAACACTTCTGCTGGGCTGCCTCAGGTATCCCTGGGCTGCCTCAGGTATCCCTGGCCTGCTTCAGGTGTCCCTGGGCTTGAGGAAGCACTGCAGGAGCAGGGAAGGCTGGTGGAGGCGCTTGCTGCACTTCAGAGTGCCCCGAAGGGATGTGCTGTGGCAGCACCTCCGAGGGAAGCACTGGAAGATGCTTTCCAGATGGAGCCACATCCAGTTCTCCAGAAGGAGCAAACCTTCTCCTCTGTGAGCAGCACCATCCCCTGGACAGGCCATTAAAGCCGTGGGGTGGTTGACAGGATGGAGCCCCAGGGTGACCCTCAGCCAGTCACAGTCACCTCCTGGAGTCACCCTGCTCAGACAGTCACTCACACCTTGTGTGGAGCTGAGTGAAGGGATTGCAAGGTGGGTGTGCTGGGAGGTGAATGCTCCCAGGGGTCTGATGCCGATTTGGGGCAGGATGGGCAGGTGATGTGGGTGGGCACAGGCACAGCAGGAGCTGGAGGAGCCCGGCAGTGCCCTGGGTTGGATAATGAGCACAGTGGACTTGGCTCCGACATGAGCCCCGTGCACAGAGCAGCCACTCTCGGGGAAGCCAAGTCCCCTTTTCTGTGTCTCTGGCAGCCAATTACTCATTTCCAGTGCAACAGTCTGTTCCTAATTTGGCCGCTCAGGGGTTGTTGAAGGAAATAACGCAGCAATGTCCTCTCGGAGGGAGTCTCAGAAACAATATTCTAAGAGACAGCAGAAAATTAATGCAACAATGTGGTGTTTACCAGCCCCTGTCACTGCCCATGCCTGAAGGACTATTAACACCTGGTCAATAAGAAGATCCTTCTCCACAGATTTTTTTTTTAAAAAAGGCATCAAGGATGATATTGAGGAGCGTGAAAATAATCTGATTAGTATGATGTCTCCTTGAAACATTTCTGAAACGTGTGAAGTGTTACTTTTACTGCAGGGTACTTTTCCGTCACAAAGTGAAAATCGAAGTGCAGAACAACACAAAAAGCAGAGTTGCTTACGACACGGAATAATGAGGCCATAAAACCAAACAATAAAGTTAAATAATTTACCATAAATATCGAAAGCTCTGAAATTACTCTCTGCATTAACTGTCTATGTTTAAAATGATCTTTGCATTCACCATGTCACAGATGGCAACATCAGACAAGAGAGTCCTTGACAAAATCTCGCTGTAATTATTCTTTCCACAGCTGCAGTTATTTTAATGCCTTTTCAGTTAAGCTGAAAGAGACGCACACGTTTTATAAATAAGGGCTTTTAACCAGTTTGACAATGAAGCATTTGAAACGTAGTGTGCAAAAAAAAAACCACCAACCCAAAAACTTTCGTTGCATCTTGAAACCTGGGAGAGCAACAGTGAGGACTCGGAGGAAGAAGACAACTGGTCTTTCTACAGCAATATTTAGCAATTAAGGGTAAAATTATGTTGATTGTGATGGACTTAGATAGCTTTTACTGGCAACTTTCAGAGTGGCTCAGATACAATCCAGCAATTCGGTTTATTTTGGCTGGCAGCTCGGAGGAGCACTTTCTCCATTAAGAAACTGCCCCTCAAGAACAAGCAGGGACTGACTTCAGAAGGAAAATACAGCTTGGATGAGGTCAAGGTTACACACTGCTCAAGACCAAAGTGTCCACTGCAGTCCAAGTTTGCTTGGCTTTTCTTATTTGTTTTGGCTTTTTCCAACGTGCTTTAAATCACTGTGGAGGGCTCTTCTCCCCAAGGAACATCACAGGCACTTGGACTCTCCTGCCCCGAGGGACTCTGGCCAGCTGGCTGACCACCGTGGCTCAGCTGTGCTGCATTGGCCAAGCCTGGATGATGGAGCTGCTCAAGAGACAAGGACGAGCTGCCCTGACAAGGGCTGTGTCCCTTGTTTGCTCTCCTCAAATCTCATTCCTCAGCAGGGTGGTGAACACCACCTTCCCCAGCCCTGTAGTTCCATTCCCTCTTGCCCACCACTCCCATGCCCTTGGGTGCACAGCTGGCACCCTGCTCAGCCTGGCCCTGCCACTGCTGTGATTCCACTTGGGACATGGCCCTGAAAGCCCTGGAATACTTAAATAAAAGCAGGCTCACTTTGGAGTGATCCTGCATCTTGTCATTCCCATCTGCTCAGAAGAGTTGGGGAGTTTGGGATGTATCAAACAGCACAGCTGGGGACTCCAACAGCAATGAAAACTTGAGTGGAAGCACCAAACTTTCAGTTTCTGCAGGAGTTTGTGGAAGCATGGCCAAGCACAGCAGTGAGCAGGGCTCTGGGGGACCTTCACTCCAGCCTCCAGCTCTCTGGGAAGTCTGCAGAACACCTCTCCCCTGAATCCATGTTTCAGGAGCCTGAATAAGTGGCTGTATTTTTTAAAGCTCTGAGCACTCAACAGCTCTTGTGGAAAACAAAAGGAGCTGAATCCTCTGGAAGGGAAGTCCCCCCACTCCCAGCAAGTTGCAGCTGCTTTTTCTCTCACCATAAGCTGTCAGTTAGTTTAAAAGAAACGTGTGGAGATGCATCTAAAGCTGTGGGAGCTGTACAGGGAGGATGTTTTCCCGTTTAAACCAAATGAAGAAATAAATGAAAGTGCAGGAGATTGGTGGGAGGGTTTTCACTGTGGAATCCTGGCAAGCTTTGACGTACAAAGACGTCGCGGGCTCCGAGACTTGCAGGCTGGGGAAGCCTGATTAATGCAGGTTATTGTCGGGGAGGCCTGGCTTTTATGCTCAACACTGAAAGGCACCAACCCTCAAAGTATTCAGCATCACACAATAACAGATTGTGTGCAGTTGGCCTCAGAAAACAAATGTGCTCTCTCTTATATAGGATTATAGAGCATCCATCAGTGGCTGGCATTAAGTACCACCCGAGTGTATGTAATTACCGATACATGAAATCTAAACATCGTTTTAAAGGAGGTGGAACAACAAAAACAACCAGCAGGTTCCTGTTTCCCTTTCACTTTGAAGCATCCTTCCTCTACTAACCAAGATCCCCGGGAATAGCCTCCTCCAGCCCCTGCCTGAGAGGAAAGAGCTTTTATCCCAGATTTCCCTCCCACAGCTGGGATGTGGCTGCATCAGTCACCACTCCCAGGACCAGGACGGTTCCCTGCCAAAACCTCTGCTGATCCTTTTATTAAATTTAGACTGAAAATGAAATACAGCTGCAGAGCTGAGAGGGGAAAATGGGATTTTTATGAGACACTGTGCCCTGGGTTCATGGGCAGCTCATAAACCCGGGCTTGTCTGGAAATCCCCTGCAAAGCCCAAAGAGCTGCTGCACACAGATCCCTGTGTACTTGTTTTATCCATCTACGAAAGGCACCAAAGGTGTCAGTTCTCTCTAGGAAGAGTGTTTGGTTTGCTCTGGGATTCCCTACCCCTCAGTGGCTGCACCAGGTACCACAGTGAGGTCCCAGACAGTGATTCCAGGGAGCAAAAGGATCTCTTCTCCTGCCTTTTTTTTTGTTGTTGTTGCACTATACTGTAGGATCAGCCACAAAATTAAGAGCTATATTTAAGCACTTGAATAAACAAACTCCACTCCTGAAAGAGACAAGCATCCCTTGTGGTGTCCTCGTGTTCCTCAGTTTTGAATCTCAGGCTGATAATTAAAAGCAAAAAAATCACTTACATGACTTAACTTCACATCCAACCATGGAGTGAGCACAAAGCTCTTGTCACTTCTGATTTAAAACAGGCTTGAATTAAAGGAGGTTTGGATTATTATTTTTATTGGAGAGAGGCAGAGCAGTCACTTGGTGGGACTGCTGGCTCTTCCACAGAGCCTGCCCATGAGAGCCTGGCACAGGGCAGGGTAATGACTCTGGCATGGCACCAAGTGCCAGATTTATGATTCCCAACTGCAGAAGAGACCAGGGCAGAGCAGGGCAGACAGAGTGCTGCTCAGGCACCCAGCAGGGAGGCAGCAGTGCAAGGTTTCTAAGGTTCCCACGAACATCAGGCAGTATTTTGGCCTTGATGCCCCTTCCAAGGTTGCTCCTCCACACCAGAACTTCTGGCCAAAAGCTGGTGGCAAAGCTGGAGGTGGCTCCTGCAGGGAAGGGCCTGGCACTGATTCCTGTGGCAGTGATGAAGCCAGAGCTGCTGTGATGGGAGGCTGCTTCTGAAGAGCATCCTTGACCTGGGAACATCCCAGACCTGGAGAGCTCTGGCATCCAGAAGCATAAAGTATCTGTGGCCCAACCTCACTCCAGAGTATCCTGAGATTGAAGCCATCCCAGGCTCACAGGGACACTGCTCTGCCTCTCCCCAGCCCCACACACTGTGCCTGCTCCGGGATGCACTTGGCACCCACTGACATGCAGAATCCTCATCATGTGGGTCTGGCTGAGGAGCCAAACAATCAGGAGCTTATTACAGCCTCCCTTTTAATTAACAGTCTCAAATAGGATGTAATTGGGATGTAATAGCACACACTATTGTACATTAGTTAAATACGAAGGGATTATTAAGAGTATGTTTTAAAGGCTTTACAGTCCCATATTGAGTAAACAGTTGTTAAATTTCGATAAATAACTTCTAAAATCTACATTAAATGAGCAGTTAAGTGTATTTAGGATACTTTTTTTTTTTTTTCCTAGAATTGCTCCTGTAAGAGAATCCTGGTTGTAATCTCAGTATTTCACTGGTAATAGGATTGTGCCTGCTCATATCTATTTGCTTTGCCTCAAAGACCTTGCTGTGGTGCAGCAATCTCAGCTACTGACACCCACAGGTTTTAAGCCCACCCCATTCCCACAGCCCAGAGGAGCTGGGAGTGTGCTCAGCCCTATTTAACAAGGACAGAATTAAGGCAAAAAAGAGCAAAGTCATTTGTTCAAAGCCACGTGGGGAGTCTGTAATGGAGCAGAACAGGAGCCAACGACAGATAAAAAAACACTTCTCTAAAAACAAGGCTTTGAAAACCCATAAAAGAAATGCAGCTCTAACAAACTGCTCTGTTATGATCAAAAATGCAATTAGTCATTACTGATTTTGGTAACGAATGTACAAATGCCCCAAGATGCCCAAAACCTAACCAGCATCTCCACCCATTTAGCCCAGGGAATGCCAGCTGGGCTATGGCACTCCAGGAGGGACAGCAGTGGATGGGCACCACCAAGCTGTGATCCTTGGAGGCACCTCTAGCCTCTGCTGCACATCAGCAACAAGAGGTGTCATCACTCTGGGAACCATGGCAGGGAATAATTCAGGGCTCCCTTAACCTTTGTAAGGTTAATCTTGAGCTCCCTGCTGCTCCCTGCAGCCACAGTTTTCCTGGGGTGAATGATCAGAGCATCCTGAGGAGCAGCTGGGTAAATGCTGCTGTTCTGTAAAGTGGCACAGAGGCACCCTTGGCACTTGAGGGGACAGGACATAAGAGATGGTGGCACCCTTGGCATTTGGGGGACAGGACAAAAGAGGCAGCACCACTGAGCTCAGCTCAGTTGGGTAGGGGGGAGCAGGAGCAGTGATGGCTACACCAAGGGCTCTGGGCACAGGGAACCCTTGTTGATGTGATGTTAGAAAAGCCACCAGGTCTCAGACAGCTGGTACTGCCCTGGACTGTGTCCAGAACAGCTCAGCACCTACAACCCACCCTGAGTGACCAGAACAAATGGGCACATGGGATGTGCAGAGCTGATGGCTCGGGGCACAGAGCATCCTGGACCTGGACCTGCACCAGCCCCACTGGGGAGACCAAAAAGTTGCTAAAATCTTACCCCTGCACTCCTCCTTCTTGCCCAGAGCATCGTGCTCCTGCTCTCCTCCTGTAAAGCAACCTGAGCTAAAAAGCTCCTTTCTGAATTAAGTCACCTCCACTGCTCCGCTCTGCTGAACAGGTAACACTAATGAAGAAGCCAAGAAGTCGGAACTCTTCAACCAAGTGCTCTAAAAAATTAATGAGAAGCTGCAGAAGAACATAAATAATCCGTGCTCCCCATTAGAGGTAGTTAGCACCATTACAGTGATCCAGGGAAAACCTGCCCAAGCACCACCAGCCATTCTCCCCTGGAATTCATCACTGTCCCCTGGGTTTTGTCAGATGGAGCCAAAGGAGAGTTAACCCTTTAACACCCCAGCTATTTCAAAATAATTATTGTTATTATAAATCAAAAGTGACAGCTTAACCAGTCGCAGAAATGGATATATATAAACCAAAACGAAGTCGCATGGCCTCAGAGGAAAAATCATTAGCTCCCTGGTGGATTTACAAGTAATTTGCCAGCAATAAAAATGCAAAAACACATTTTGGTGTGCAATGATCATAAATAATCCTTGGACAGAATTCTTTCCAGGACTCACAAGTCCACTCCCTTAATGGCAAGTTTTATTACCCTGGTTTCTCTGTGTTCTCTTACAAAATGTTGCTGTCAGAACAATTTACGAATTACAGCCGTGTTGGTATCAACTTCCATAATTCATATGGAAATTGGTTTCCTCACAAATACAAAGCACAAAGAGTCATGTAACCACACAGAATGACCGTAATAACCCAGCTAAAAAATAGAGTCAGATGCCTAAGCCAGCAGTAAATATGAATGGGCACTAGGCTGGGAGGGAACTCCCACAAAAGCTCATTGTGTGGAACCAAGGGTGTGGTGGTGAGGTCGGTGTGGGACTCCCAGGGTATTACCTGGGCTGGTGCTGGCACTTCTTAAGATCTTTGGGAAACCAGGAACATTCTGAGGGTTTCGTTACCAAGTACTGCCAATAAGCAAAAGTCCCATCCAGCTGCTGAGGAAATCTCGGAATGCAGCTTTTTCTTAAAATAGCAGGAAGCACAACTTGTTCAGGATTTCAGCTGTGTTCATCTCCTCCACTTCGGAGGCCTGAGGGTGCAGAGGGGAATTCAGCATCCAAAATGAAGATCATGGAAGGGAGTGGCCATGCCAGGAGGTTGGTGTTTAGGCTGGACTCAGTGGCAAGTTACACCTGCCAGGTTCAGTCCTCAGGTTTGGTTGTGGCTCATCCACAAGGATGAGCTTTTGCAGCACTTCAAGTGTGCATGTGTGATCCTTGGAGTAAGAGAGAGAAGGAAAGGGAGTTACAGTGAATTAGGTGAGAACTGACTCAAAAAAGTTCTAAAAGCAAATGTGAGTCCATAGTGCAAAGAGCAGAACCTGCAGCTCAGGCTGGGTTCAGAGTTCCATGTGCTGTTGCTCTCCCTCCAGTTGGAGGAAATGGATCCAGCAACTGAAACTGCCACATTTCTCAGAGGAAGTTACACTGCAGACAAGGAAACATTTCATGTTTTCTTCATTAATAGATGCACACATGTCCAAAGTCAGACTCAGCTACTGGAGCACACCACAGGGTTGAAGATGGCTGCTCGAAGAACTGAGAGTTCCTTGTATTCAACACTGTATTTGTGACTTTCATCTAAAGTGAATTTGATGATCTGTGCAGGGACAAGCTCTACGTTTTAAAAAATATTATCACCTTCATCTAAGATCTTGCAGCACCATTTCTGGACAACTCTTTCCCTGTGTTGTAAATGAATAGGAAAGGAAACTACAGATCCTATTTCCATTCAAATACTATCAGCCAAGCTGAGATGCCACCCTGAAGCAAAACATCCAAGGACTCATTTTGAATTTTGCCTAACCAGACAACAAAACCTGGTTTTGCAGAAATAAAAATTCATAAGAAGAAAAGTGCATAAAATGAGGAAGGAAACGGTTTTCTTTCCCTATAAATGAAGAGCAGATCTTTAAGATTTTATATACCAGAGATTTAAACCAAGAACCTCTTTTATACAGGTCCCTGTCTCAGCTTAAAATGGTAACAGCATTACTGCAAAAAATTAAATGGCACAGTGATGGCTCCTGGAGCTGCAGGAGGTACCAGGCTCTGCAGAACCACTGTCTGAATGGAGGGCACATGGATTTGGAGGATGCTCCTGCAGTTTCCTTTACTCTCCTCCCACCTCAGGGATGTGCTGTCCTGGCCCTGGGTTTTCCAGCTGTGGCTGGGGCTGTTGAGCACAGGTGTAGGAGTGCCTGCTGCTGTGATCAGCTCCTGCTCCTGGGAACTCCATGGGGCTTTGCCACATCGTGAGATTCTGGCTCCAGTTAAATTCTGAACTTTATATGGGAGGGTTCAAATCAGGAAAATCCTGCCTCTGTGCCAGACAGTTAAAATTGAATGTAATTAAGGCAAAATCTTTTCCTGCACAGAAAGTACCGAACATGTGGCAATAGCAAAATCATCAGCGTTTCTGCCATCGTAAGCCCACAAAACAAATTGGATTTTGAATGAAGCACATGGAACAGTGACCTCTGTATATAACTTATCTTGACCTCAGAAAGTAATGGCATTTTGTCTCCAATTCTACTAATTGCAAATGCTGAATTCTGAATATTCACATTTGAGAAGGACTCATGGCTTGATTATTTCAGAAATCTGACAAGAGCAAGATGCCATCAAGTGCCTCTCCTTGTATGGACAGTTTTTGCTGAAGTTCCAAGAATTGTTTTTGGAGCAGTTTCCTGCCCAACCCAAACAGAGCCAACTCTGGCAGTAAACACCCAGACTGTGGGAGGCTGAACTCCTCTTCCTCAGCTAAAGCATCCATAAGCTTCAGGCATGACAGCTGTGATCCCCCTTGCTTCCCTCCACAGTTCATTCTCACTCAGCCCCTCCCCAACTCACAGAGGACAGACACACAGTCTTCCATGTACCCAAGTCCTTGAGCTCCACAAGAACCAACATACCACCCAAGTGAGGAGGAAATACATCACACCTGGGCTGAGCCCCCTCCACTGGGCACAGACACTGCTCCGTACCAAGGCAGAGATCCCAGAGCACATTAAGAGCAGTTAAAACAGCCTATAATGCAGAGCAGAGACCATGGCACAAGTGACCTGCAGCATGATTTGCAGTGAATGTCTTTCTCATAAATAGGAGAGACACAGTGGGGCGATTATCCACCCAGATTTATCTCCTCAGCTCCGTGTATATCCTTCTGCGCTTAAAAATGTCTCACTGCCCTTTGTGTTATTGCATTGCCCTTTACATTCATAGCGCATAAACCTCTCAAGTACCGTAAAACTTACAAGGTGTAATATAACGTTGGGGGGTTCTTTTACACACCATAAACAAAAGTCACTGGAAAAGGAGCACAGAAAGGGAGACATTATTTGGCCTGACAACGATACAGGAGGAAAATATATATACAAGTATACATACATACAGTTAAAATCCTGAGCTGGATTGATTATCTGGCATTGATGGATCACTTGAATGTATTACATAGATAAGGAAATTGATTATTCAATAAATCACTGTCTGCACTAAGAATCCAGTGTTAAAAAAGAAAATATTATAAATCTGTCTCACACAGGAAAGGAAAAGCTTAGGCTTTTAAGGTTAATTATGTTGTACCTTTTGCTGCACATCCGATGAAAGAACATCGTCTTGGAGTTCTGCAGTGCTAACGGACTGGTGTCCTTCCCAAAGTTCTCTAGGAAGGGAACCTCCCTCCCATGGCTGTGGGGCTGTTCCTGCAGAGCACAGTGTGCCAGCAGTAGGTAGGTGATCCAGCAGAGCCCCATGGTGCATCAGCCCCATCTCTGGAAGTGTCCAAGGGCAAGCTGGATGGGGCTTTGAGCAACCTGGTCTAGTGGAAGGGAGTGGAACAAGATGAGCTTTCCTGTCCCTTCCAGCTCAAACCATTCTGGGATTCTATGACATCCAGCCTTGTATCCTCTGCCGAGCCGGTCCTGTGGTTGTTTGCTCTATTCAGAACAAAATCTGCCCTGTTCCTAACACACAACTTCTGCTGCAGCCAGGGAACAGCCCCCTCAGCCCTTCTACCCAGGCAGGCACAGTGTCTAACGGAATGGAATTTAAAATCATTGCTGTGACTTCCCTTGGAGTGCTTTGAATTCACAGCAAAACTAACCAACAAGTCTAACACTTTAGTCCCAATAGACAGCCATAACTCAGCTAAATTTGTGGGTTATACCAGATTTTATTTACTGTTTCATCCTGGGAGAAAAGTAGGAGCTGACAGCCATCTATTCATTAGAGTGGGGGGAAGCCGCCCACGGTGACGCCGGTTCTCTCACCACACACTTCCACGTCTCTAATCGAGTTTGGATCCTGCAGTACCAGCTCTGTTATTTTAAGAACTACGTACGCTCCTACTCACCTGGGGGTTGGTGAGTTCAGAGAGCTGGTCTGTACACCTCCAAGTCCCCAGGCTGAACAAAGGACATGCTGCAGCACTCAGATGTCATTACCACCTAATGAATGTCCACTGTCCTCTGTCAGAGCAGTCAACGGCCTCATCCCACTCCTTGTTGGATACAGGAACCACTGCTTCCACCAAGCTGCTGCAGGGGCACCACTGATGCTCCTGAAGCTCCTGCTTGCAGGTGTCAGGGATGGGAGGCAAAATGAAATCAGTCTGGCTCAAAAACTTTTCTAACACACTGAGTGCTCCAGTCCGAGGTGAGCTGGGTATCCCTCAGAGGGCATCCCCAGGTGCCAAGTTTACAGAGCAATGTGCAAAGTGCAAGGCCCAAATTCAAGAATTCATCTCAACAGTTAATGTAGTTTTAAGTCTTTGTTTTATGCCTTTGATATTAGCTGGTTTATGACTGCTGAAATACTCCCTGAAGGTATCCGCACAGTCCGTGTCTTTGACGCTGAGTCTTTCCTGCTGCTTTCCAGGTCACACTGCTGTCCTGAATGTCCTGAGCACAAGGAGCTGATACAGAGTGTGCTGGTTGCTCCCCTATTCCTTCCCAATTCTGATTTTTATTCTACAAATCCATCCACACATAGAAGGGAGTCAGTTGTTGGCTGGGGCATAGCAACAAAACCCGAAGTCTGGCTGGGTCCCTGGGCTAAAATATTAACTAATACAGATACAGCATGGTGACCTCTCTTGCAGATGGTCGGTGTTTGCTTCCCTCTCTTCCTGCCAGTGCTGCAGAGGCTGAGCAGCGTGGGGGAAGCTCAGAGCAGCGCTGGGGTTGCCTCTGACGCAGGGGTACCCCACGCTCTCCTCAACCGCGTTCACAGCTGAACATTTTCCTGATGATCTTCCCTCCCAGAAATAACAGAGCACTCACATCCATATTGGTGTATTCGTGCACTGTGTCTCGCTGCAGATTTAAAGCACAAGGACCCAGCTAACACTTGACATGGCAAAAGTCTCAAACCTGAGCAGTGGAACTGTGGGTTCCCTGGGGCAGCACAGTGAGGGGGGTGGGATGAGGCAGAAGGACTTAACAGAGGCAGGCACGAAGAAAAGCTCGTGCAGGAGCAAAGACAAAGCAACGAGCTGAGCCCTCCACCTGCTTTGAGAGCTCTCACTTGTGCTAAGGATCTGCCTCTATTTTAGTCTTTAGTATGAGTGTTAAACACCAGCACGTTATCCCGGTTTCACTGTTACCATCACACGAATTCCCATCCCATCTGAACCCCCTCTGCATCAGCCCAAACCACAACAATCCCAAAGCAACCTGGAGTCTCTAAGGGGCACAGCACTCCTGCTCCACACCTATTCCCCCTGGGCAGCGCTGTCCTTATCCTCACATTCAACCCTCAACATTTGCTTCTCTCTCCCCTCGCCCGTAGTTCTGGTGCTTTCAACTCGCTTTCTGCCTTTCCCGGAGTCTTTCACTGCACGTCTTCTGGCGTGCAAAGGGAAAAGCCGTCTAGACAGCACCGCGCTAAAGCTGCAGCCAAAAGGAGGGGAAGGAGACGGCACAGCGGAGCCGGTGGAGACGCGCAGCGTGCTGGATTAGGAGGGTCCGTGCCGGCTACGAACACCGGGCTGTGCCGGGTTTATTTGACATCGTGTCTCCACGAGAGGCTCCAGCATCGCAGCTCTTGTGGCACTCCGTGCAGTCGCTGGGAATTCCGTGAGGATGATGAAGGCTGGCCCGGGGGAGGTGTCGGGAGCCGCGGCGGGGCAGTGCCCTCTGCCGATGCGGGGCCCGGCCGGGCATATCGCGACAGGCACATCGCGACAGGCGACAGGCGGGAGGGCTGGGCGTCGCTTAGGATTGCTAATTCGGTGAAACTGCTGCTCTGCAGCCAAGGCGCACTTCATTTCCCCGGGCAAGAGGCACCCAGCTTTGCTGGAGACTGAATTACTGCCGAGCTGTGCCTGGCTGCGCCTTGTGGGCTTTATAGGAACCTTTTCATAACATCATCCTCTGCTTGGTTTCGTCAGTAAAAACATCCAGAGATGGGGAAATTTGGTTCACGGAGGTGGGTTTGCACGTGCTAGGGATAAAACCAGATGTGGCAATGCAGCACAAGAGGCAGCTCTCACGCCAAAAGCGTGTGTATGTGTCAGTGTATCCCGGAGTGTGTCAGTGTATCCCAGAGTGTGTGAGTGTGCCCCAGTGTGTGACTGTGGTTCTCGGTATGAGTCAATGTATCCCAGTGTGTCAGTGCGTCCGGGTGTGTGTCAGTGTGTCCCAGAGTGTGCTGTGACGTCCTGGTGTGTGTTTTTGGATCCTAGTGTGTGCCTGTGTGTCCCAGTGTGTGCCTGTGTGTCCCAGTGTGTGTCAGTGTGTCCTGGTGTGTGTCTGTGGCTCCCAGTGTGTGTCAATGTGTCCCAGTGTGTATTAGTGTGTCCCAGTGTGTGTCCATATGTGCCAGTGTATATCTGTGTGTCCTGGTGTCAGGCAGGTGCATCCACCTCTCTCTGTGTGGGCACACAGAGCCCACACCAGGCTCCTTCACCCCTCGAGCTGTGCACACCCTGCTGCCTCCAGCACAGTCCCCGGGGGCTGTGCCTGCCCTGAGGAGCAGCCCAGCACTGAGCAGGTCTGTCTGGTTTGGCGTCTCTCCTGCCCTGTGATGAATGAGAGTCTATTCTTTTCTGGTTTGTGGTTTGATCTTAATTTCCTGTATGAAGTTCTCAAGAGGATGCCAAGATCAAATAATTAGACTATTCTGCGATAAAGAGTTAACGTTGTTATTCAAATGTATTCAGCATTAATTTATCACCAAACAATTTACACTGCGCCCTCCCATCCTTCTGAAATTACCAGAATGTGTTATCTGACATACAAAGTGTCTCATGACCTGAAATAACTTTATCAACCATTAAACGCTTGAGCAATGAATGTGTGGCCACAGAAATGCCCATGAGAGTGCAGGAGGCAATAGAGTGATTTAAAAACACCCTGCTGCCATCCAGCTCTGGGCCATCCTGCCACCTTCCCTCCACTCTGATCACCAGACACGAGCTGAGCAGAAACACCCTCAAGCTGCCTTTCTGAGGATTCCCACTTCAGCATCCACATCCCCCATGGCCATGCAGCTCCCACCCCTTGGGTACTGCCTTTGCAGCCTGGAAAAGTCTGCCTTTGCCTTTATTTTTAAAAATACAACCTCATTTGCAGAGTGTGGGAAGGTGGTTTCAAAATAAAATTCCTGACAGGCATAATAAGCCTCAGAAAAGCCAATCACACAGAGCAGGATAATTACCCACAGAACTTGTTTTCTATGTATTTATATAAAATAATCAATGGTATTTTTTTCCACACAGACTTCAATTTGATTGTATTTTCTGTGCTACTTGCAAATCATACAAACAATCAATGCCCTGACCCCTTCTCTATGCAAACACAGCTTAGAAAGACACTACAAGAAATAAAATCCGATAAATTCCTCATGCAGGGTTGTTTGTTTAAAAGCTTTGCTGAAGACTGATCCTGATCACAGTGACTTCAGCGATACAAGAGTGGCACTGGCAGATGTGCTTGAGGTGGGATTATTACCACAAATATCAGCAGGGATAGCAAAAAGCCCAGCACAAAAGCAAAGACCTGGAGGTGACGGCGATTCCTTTTAAAATGTAGAAAGACGAATGAACTCACTCCCTGGCCCAGCGTGTTCCTCCCTGCAGAAGGGCAAGGTGAGCCCACAGCTGGGGTTGGGGTGACTCAAGGGCACCTGGGACCCTTCCTGTCCCTCTGCCCATAGAGGGGGTGGCAGAGGAGGTGGCAGGTGCCACATCAGCTGTGCTCCCAGCAGGGGTGGGGGGGCCAGGGCAGCACAGCTCTGAAGTCGCTTCCCCAGCAGCACCCGAGAACAAACCCACCCATCAACTCCCAAACCCAGCCCTCCTGCTGTCCTGCCAGTACCGGAGGGTCTGCCCTTTACAATTTACTCATCTTAATCTGCTGGCATCTGATCCGCACGTGTGTCTCACTAACACATCATCCACCAAAAGAGTCACTCCCAGGAATATCTGATGATGCTTCAGCAAAAGCAGGTGGCTGGCAATGGGTCTGCTGGAGCCGCCAGTCCTTCAGGCTCCACCTGCACCACTGATTCCAGTCATCCCGCCCTGCTTTGTTAGGGACGGTGCCATCAGCGCTACAAAATGGCACCGAGCTCTCATCTGTCTCTTGGAACGGTGTTACTACTGCTTTTTAATCCAAGTGGATTGGCTGGATAAATGGGCTCACTCTGGTACCTTTAATCACCTCGTGCTCACTGCTTTTATATACGAGGGGCATGATCTTGCAGACACTGAGCTGCTCGGTGCAGCGCTTCATGGCAGGGGAACCTCCCGGAGCTCAGCCGCAGGGAGCGCTGGCAGCAGCAGCGCAGGATGGGCTCCCTCGCCGGGAGCAGCTCCTCTCAACACCACCACAGCTATCCATCTCAATTCCAGAGTAACTCAGAGCTGAATTGAGCACTTGGAGCAGCTCTGGATGGTGTTTTCTGATACGGCGTTTTCAAATATTTAACAGATTGCGTAATAACCAAGCAGCTGTTGAATAAGCTTCAGACACAAACTCCTGCTTAAAAGAAAAGCTATCCAGCAACGAAGCACAGATTTTCTTTGTAGGGGTACATGTATAGATTATGTTTAGATGTGTATATTAAATATTTATATTTCTCTCATGAGAGAAAGAACGCTTTTGGCTTTTCCTTCCCTTTCTTATATATCTCTCCCTGTATTTATTTTAACAGTCATCTTCACAGGGAAACAAGAGAGCTTTGAGAAGCTACCTGCTTTCTCTCTGGTTTGATTTTCAGTGCTAAAACAATAGTTACTTAAGTGTTCTCCACTTCTTGGCATAACCCAATAATTAAAATAATTACTTGAAAGCCAGAGTAGCTTTGCACAAATTAATGCAGGGGAAGAAGCTGCAGTTTTCCAGTGGGCTGAAAAAGAGGTCAAAATTATGCCAGTTTTAGCTGAGAGCGAAGGTAAACACTGATCTCCCTGCAGCCCCGATTAAAGCCTTTCTCTGATCTTTTAAGTTTCTTATGTTACTGATCAAGAAGGTGTTTCAGTGAGGAACTGACTGTTGGGGGATTTCTCATCGGGCAAAACCAGGCTGTTCCTGCAGAAGGCACAGCGGTGCTGGCAGAGGCACAGTGGTACTCCTGCACCAGGCAGCCTGTCTCCCTGCCCGCCTGCCTCCATCTCTGCCTCCCTGCCCGCCTGCCTCCATCCCAGACTCCCTGACGACCTTCCTGCCCGTCTCCATCCCTCCCTGCCCGCCTGCCTTCATCCCTGCCGCCTGCCTGTCTCCCTGCCTGCCCACTTCCCTCCTTGCCTGCCTCCATCCCTGCCTGCCCTCCTGCCCGGTGAAGGGGAGCAGAGCTGCAGCAGACCCGAGTGCTTTCGGAGAGGGCTGGCAGCACTCTCTGCATTGAAAGCTCCTCTCTCCTTTTGTGCGATTGCTTTGAGCCTTGTCTACAAAACGCATTTTCAGGACAACAGAGGCACTGAGACTTGAGACTAAACATCTCCACAGAGCCCCAGTGATACTCCTGGGCCCGAATATTCCCCATGAGCCACGTGGGTATTCCTCGGAGTCTCAGCACCCGCCTGCTCTGGTGCCCTCAGCCCGTTCCCCGTTCGAGCATCTGCCACAGCTGCAACAGCCCCTCGCCCTCCTCCTCGGAGCGTCAGCCTGGCAGCAGCCGAGTTTGGCCACCAAGAATCAGGTCCGCTGCTGCCAAGCCGAAAGCAGGAGGAGCTGCCAGCCCAGAGCCCAGCTGCGACAGCCCTCCCGGCACAAGGCTCTCGCTGCCGATAGGGATCTGCGCCCCGGGACTCGCTGGGAAGGAAAACTCCGCCGCGACACTGCGGTGCTGTCAGTGGGGACAGGCTGGAGACAGACGAGGGGGGGCTCATACAGCAGGACACCTCCTCCCTGCTCCTGCGGTGGGACTGGCGAAGCCCAGAGTGCCCTGCCATCAGCAACAGAGCCTTCCTGGGAGTAGGTTTCTATAGCACAAAACATTTCCAGCTGTTCCAGGCGGAGGCTGAGCATACCAAGCAGCTTGGCTCTAGTGAAAGTTCACCAGCCACCAGGGCCCAGGCCCCAGAGGCAGAGCCATTTACCTTTTCCAACAATATTTCTGGCACTATAATGCGCACAGGACCACATCTGCCTGGAGCACCCCGTTCACAGAAGTCCAGGGCAGAGCAGATGTTCTCCCTGCAGGTATCAAGCCCTTGTCCATGAGACGATCTGGGCCATGCAGTGGCTCCAAACCATGCTGGAGGTGACAGCGTTTCACTTCAGAAAGCACCTGTCCCTCAGGACCAGCATTTTCCTCTTTCTGGCCTTTACCTTGGTGCTATGCAGTTGCACTGGGATAAGCAAGACCCATTTTTTTCCACTTTAAAATATTTACAAATCTATTCAGTTTTCACTGGTTTCTCTGGGTTAGAATTTGAACCATGAAAAGGCAGGTAAACCCATCCTTGTAATTTTTACTGGGCACACAGCAAATCTCTGAGATCATGTACCGATGGTAAAGTGCATGGGATGTAACAGAAAATCAGCACCATTCTTTACATGACATGCTTAAAAGAATTATCTCGTTTAATTAGAAAAAGAAAGATTGCAGACTCGTTCCCAGGCTGTTATCTGTGCAATTACTTTATGTAACATTATTAAAAATTAATTTTCCCCAGAACCTCAGCAATTTAATGAAACACGCCTGGTCCTCAACAGCAGCTGCCGTGTAACCAGCCCACTGACATCCTCCAGGCAGCGCAGCTCTGTGCCGCGGGACCCCCGGGCTGCCTGTCCCTTGTGCTCGGCGTCAAATCACCCCTATTGCAGCAGCCTCAACATTCCTCCTCGCACCGGGTACCGCAGCCCTCCTCGTCGCAGGCTCAGCATCCCCCCTCTCCAGGGGCAAAGAATTCTCCTTCTCCGGGGAACCAGCACCCCCCTCTCCGTGGGCACAGCATACCCCTCTCCTCCTTCACACCGTGCCCACCAGCCCCATCTCACCGTGCCCAGGGCGGATGCTCGCACCGAGCGCGCTGCCCTCTCCGTGTCGGGACACAGCCCCGGCCACGCCGCGCCGCCCGCTTCGTCCGCCCCGGCACCGGGCAGCGCATCCCCGGCCCCGGGCAGAGCATCCCCTGCTCCGGGCAGCGCATCCCCGGCTCCGGGCAGAGCATCCCTGGCCCCGGGCAGAGCATCCCCGGCACCGGGCAGAGCATCCCCGGCACCGGTCAGGGCATCCCCCGGCAGCAGGCAGAGCATCCCCAGCCCCGGTAGCAGGCAGAGCATTCCCGGCTCCGGCACCGGGCAAGAGCATCCCCGGCCAGCGCATCCCCCGCTGCGGGACCCTCCGCCCCTGCACCGGACAGCGCATCCCGCGGCTCCGTGTACCGCATCCCCCGTTTCGGCCCCGCGCCCCGAGTTCTCCCGCCGCCGCCAGCCCTTACCAATCCGGATGACATGCGGCATCCCGTGCGAGCTCTGTCCCCAGAAGCCGCCGACCAGGAGCGCTGCCCAGTATTCCCAGAGGACGCGGCGGAGCGCCGGCCAGAGATGGGGCATCGTTGGGGAGGGCGCGGGCCGGCACGGCCCTACGGCCCCAGGGGCAGAGGGGACTCGGGCGGCTGCTGCTGCCCGGGGCTCAGGCGGAGCGGCCGCTCGGCTCCGGGGCCGGGCGGCTCATGGCACATCTTAGGGCGGCCGCGCCGGCCCGTCCCGCGCCGAGCCCACGGCTCCGGCCGTTCCCTTCCGCGCCGGGCCGAGCCGAGCCGGGCCGAGCCGAGCCGGGCGGTTCTCGTACCGGTACCGGTGCCGGTCGGGCGGCACCTGCGGAGCCGGGGCTGCCGGTGCGCCCCAGGAGCGGCTCTGTCCCCTCCTACCGCTGATGCGCGGCTCGCGCAAAGCCCCGGAGTGGAGCGTGCACACACCGACACACTCACACACCCCCTGACACACACCCCCGACACACACCCCGACACACTGACACACCACTGACACCCCGACACACAGCCCGGCACCGACACGCACCGGCACCCGCCCGCTCCCCCGGGGCGAGGGCAGTGCCGGCGGCGGGGACCCTCCGCGGGGCCGCGGGGAGGTGGCGCGGGGGTCCCGGGAGTCCTGGCAGCCCCGGGTGTTCCAGTTTCCCTCTGCCCCCGGCGGGGTGCTTCCCGCGGATCGCGGGATGCCCGGTGTCTCCGGTGCTCTCGGGGGCCTCTAATGATCCCCGGGTGCCTTCGTATCCCCGCCGGTAGGCGCCGGGCGAGGTGGGACAGCAAGTCTAGGGCTGGGCCTGGGGATGGGGCTGGGTCTGGCGTCCCGGGGACGAACGGGGCCGGGGCCGGGGCCGCTGGAGCGACGGGACCGCGGCGGGCACCCGGCCCGGGCTCCGGAGCTGGGGGTTTAATGACCTCGGTGACAGAGACAAAGGGCTGCCCATGCCGCGG
The DNA here is from genome assembly GCA_013399695.1 of Formicarius rufipectus. Lineage (NCBI taxonomy): Eukaryota > Metazoa > Chordata > Aves > Passeriformes > Formicariidae > Formicarius > Formicarius rufipectus. Next base: position 276,355 of record VXAU01002863.1, read on the forward strand.
ACCGGGAGTTGCTCCGTCAACGTGCTAGGCTAGGGCGAATTTCTTTTTTTTTTTTTTCTTTTTTCTTTTTTTTTTTTCATTTAAATAATTTGAGCTATTCCATCATTTCCAATCGCTCCCATTTGCCAGCTGTCCGCTAGCTCCAGCCTGGAAAAGCTGAAGAGCAAATCTTTAATTTTCTTACAAACATACTATTACTCCATATCGGCTCATCTTTTTAATTTTCCTTGCCCGTCGCTTTCCCCAGCAGCAAGCCCGGCGTGCTCCGTGCTGCGAGAGACGCCAATGCCCGTCTTGCGCTCCGCTCCAGAGACCATGCCGGAGCAGCCTCTGTGCGCCAGGGTGCATGGACTGGAGGAGGGGACACTGCAAATCATTACTGCTCTAAAACTCAAAGAGAAGTTCCTGCGTGTCGCCTCTGCCAGCAGGCAGCGAGCACAGTGACTGCTGCAGCGAGGCAGACACGGGGGTGGGGGCATCCCCTGCGTGCCCATCGCGGTGGTGTGTGGTGTCTGGCTGTTTGTACAGTGGGGGTTGATCAGGGTATCTGACAGCCGTCATCAAGACGGAATCGTAAGAATCTCTGGAGGATCCGCACGGCTGGGGCAGGACCAGCCCCTCCTGGACACGCTGCGGTGCCTTCCCTGGCCCCCGCCGTGGTGTAACCGGTGCCTCAACTGGGGTGATGGGAAGGTGCCCCTGGGCGTGGTTTGGGGTCTCAGCACTGTGTCATGGTGAAGGGGACTTATTCCTACCTAAGCATCGAGCAAGGGAGGCAGAGACGCTGCTCAGCCTCCTGCAGCATTGGGCACAAGCTCAGTCTCAGAGATGGTTGTTGGTGCTGACTGAGGGCAGGGCTGAAGCTCCAGCTCCCAGCAGGAACCTTCCTGCCAGTGCCAAAGATGGATACAGAAAAGGGTGTTTCATGTTAAGGGTATTTTTATCCCTCCTGACACCAAAACGGGTAAGACTTAGCAAAAGGGCATGGAAGAAAAATTCTTTACTTACTGCTTAAGTGCAGGACAACTGTTTCTGTGAACTCGTTATAAAATTAAATGTCACAACCTGGTGAATCTTTGCACCTGGAGATAGAAAAAGCCCCACAAATCTATGGGCAGGGAGCAGGTAGAAAGGGCTGTTTCACCTGTGGTTGTTCTTTGCAGGCTCCAGCACACAGAGAAGAGGTTTGATTTTGTGGAGTGTTTGAACTGTAGCTGGGATGAAATACTTCTGTTAGTTTGGGATGGCTGCTGCTTTCCTTTCTGCAGGCAGCAGGCACTGATAAGGCTCCAACCTGTACTTCAGCCTTTGGATCCTGATGCAGGACCAGCACGAAGAGTTTATTTTGTATTACTTGACTAATATGTGATGGGTGTATGGAGGTCATGGATAGTCCTTGTCTCGTGCATGTAGGTTGGAGAGAGCAGGACAGGAGCAGTCCTGTCCCAGGAGTTACCAAAGCAGCCAAGCCTGGGTGCAGGCAAAGGAGCGCTCTGTGGCTGCACATCTCCTCACTCAGGTTTGCATGGCCTTTTCTTCCTGAAGCACTCCAAGGGCATCCAGCAGAACAGCCCATTGTGGCTGTGTCTCCCCTTCCTTTGGACTCCAAAGTCCCCACACTGTTGCCCAGCCTGTCCTTCACGTGTGACTTTGAGATGTTCCTCTCTTCCAGGAGCATCCTGGGGACCCTAAGGCTGCTGTGTGGAGTCATGTCCCCACTAAGAAAGCATGTTTGAAACTACTCTTAGATGTTGCACCATAGTTGCCTTAGGTTTTTTCTCCCCACACAAAAACTATTCGACTTCATCTGTTGCTGGTGGACACAGCAGCAATCCCACCACTGTGAGCAATGACCTTCAGCTGCCAGCCCAGACTCCCAGCTGGAGCCAGAGCCAGGTCTTAGGGATAATTACAGCACAGACAAGACAGCTGGACAAGACAAAAACACACCTGGGAAGCTGACAAAGCTCCTTGTGGGACCAGAGCTCTGGCTCAGTGCCCCTGCATAGTGTCCACACCATTCTGGTAGGGGTGCTGGGCTGAGCCATGGGGGTCTTGGAGCAGGATTTATACTGGGCTCAGTTTGAACTTTCTTCAGGAATCTGTAGCTGTCCCTTGCTGAAGGATGATCAAAGGTTGCTGAGGGGCTTTGGCACTGGACAACTTGCTACAGTGATGCTAAAAATGCAAGATATTTGCCCAGTTCATAAGTGCTGTGAAAATAGCTTTAATGTGGTAATTGATCATTTCAGAGTGTATCAATTAGTGCAAGCTCTCTGCTGTATTTATAACTTGTGAACATGGTGTACCAGTGAGGAGAAGTCGATTGGTTATTCTGAATTTGTTGTGAGGATATTTGGATGTGTTAGTTTTACATGCTGCTTCATTTGCAGTGAATACAACTGGTATTTGGAACTTCAGGTGTTACACGGATCGGACTTGTAACCATGTACATCTTAAGGTGGTCTTTTTTTATATGCATAAAAATCTCAGTCCTCTCACCTGCAAATAAAGCTGTAGATTTATGGATGTTCTCAAGACTTGGGATGTAAGAATTCTTATTTTTGAGTATGAGACGGAAACACTTGCAAAAATGAAAAAAAATGTTGAAATTATTAGTATCTAGAGAAAAATGCTGATTGACGAAGTACGCTTTCAAATCAGACTGATGTTTTAGAGCCGTGGCAGAAGTATGAACCTGGCAGAAAGGGACATGAGCACTTCCACAGCTACAGCATTTTTCAGTACTAATGAAGAAAAAGAGGCTTCTCTTTATTTTTTTTAATGGTGCCTAAACTTGTTCATTTGGAATTAGCTCCATCCACATGTGTTTTGTTTAGATTTATATGTGTCAGGTGTAATAGAAGCACAATCAATGTGAGTTATGAGGCTCAGTGCTCGCATTACTGAGATTCATGTGCTGAAGTCGTCTCCTAAAATATCAGAGTGAATATACCTGGTAAATGCAGATTTCTGGGACTTGAGTGCCCTCTACTGAAACCGTCCCGGCTCCGGCTCTTCACTGTGACACCCGCAGCTTGATTGATGGGTTGCTAAATTAAATTGAAGCCTATGGTTCACAGATCCATTATGAAGGATCCCTCCTTTCCTTCCTCCCCGGTCTGATCCTGCACTTGTTTCTCCCTCTCCAACACTCTGGTTAATTCTGGCTCCTCCTGCAGCTCTGCAACAGCAGATTTTTCTGGTTTAAATGGCAAGTTTACATACTGTAAGGAGGATTCCTTTGGCCATAATCACCTGGGAGCTGTGATGGCACTGATGAGCACCAAGGGCTGTGTTGGGCTGGGCATGGCAGCGCTGCTGGGAGAAGTTGGCTTTGCCCAAGGAGGCTGGGTCTGCTCGGTGCCTTTTCCTGGGAGAGGCATCAACTCCATGCCAGCAGCTGGGATGAGGTGACGCTGCCACCCACATCCCAGCTCTTGCAAAAGCAAACAGCAAGAAACCACATTTGCCCCCGCAAACTCACTGTAATTTGTATTGCATTTCACTTGTTTTGGGGAGAAGGAGGGAAAATTTCCACTTTCTACTCAGCATTCCATCTGGATAGGGGAAGTGTGTTTCCCTGTGCTCCACCTGCAGCCTGGGAAGGGTTTCTGTGGCTGCAGTAGTCGATGTCAAGCTCTTGGTGGGGCGTGGGTGGTGGTGGAGGCACCGGCGGTTCTGCCATCACTGCCACAGGGCTGGGCCTGAAGAAAGGACCAGAAACTGCCTGTTTGTTGGGTTGCTGGGCAGGTGATTTGAACATGTGGAGGTTTCCCACTAAATTTTTATCGGGTTTATTCTCTCTAAGTAACTCCTGCTGTCGGTGCCGCTGCTCTGGCCGGGTTCAGGTGGGGCGGGCAGGGCAACGTGGGGTTTCTGAGATCTGTGTGATACTCGCAGAAGAATTGTTGCTGCACTACGCTGCATATATTTGTGTTGGAACACACTGTGGTGTAATAGCTGGTTTGAAATGTATCCAGTTCTGCTGAATATATTATTGTGAAAGTCAGGCGAACGCTCGGGGAGAACACGAGCTCCTGTCAAACCCAGAGCAGCGACGCCCCGCAGAAACTCTATGAGCAGGAAGGGGGCCGGGACCAACTGCTGCCCTCCCTCCTTGGCGGGGCTGGGGCTGCAGGGATGCTCGGATCAGAGCCCTGCGTGGGGCCCGTGTGTCTGAGCAGATCAAAAGGCAGCATCACTGCTCTCTGAAGCAGTTGGCATCGCCCACCCTTGTGCAAACCCCCCCTCGCAGCAGCGGGTGCGGGAGCCGAGCGCCTGGGCTGGGACCTGGCGGGTCCTGCTGTCAGCTGGTCGCTGCCAACAGAGCTGGTGGGAGCAGGTACAAGGTTTTGTTGAAGTGTCCCCAGGCTAGCAGGAGATGGGAATTGGATCTGCCTTCCCCTGGTGGTATTTGCATCACCAGTTTCTTTCAGTGCCCCCTTTCCAGCTGGGGCAGAGCTCAGGGGTGAGATAAGGACTGTGCTGGTGCTGGGAGAAAACAGCACATGACCCTTTAACAAAAGAATAACCCAGGAGGTTTGCAGGTCCTTCCTGCCTGGAGATGGTTTGACTGGAGCTAATGGAGACTCTCTGGGCGAGAAAATAAAAAGTGGTGGAATCTTGCTATTATTTTTAATCAGTTATGCTGCAGTTTGCCCTGTCTGAGGGTCCCCTCTGGGCTCAGTGTCACACATTTGGCCCAGCTGGGGCTCTGCAACAGAACCCAAGTGCCACTGCACAGGAATGTCAGACCTTGGAGGTCTGGCTGCTTCCAGCTGGGAGGGGACTGCAGGGATGTGGGTCCACTGGGTGGCACTGGGAGTTGGGAGCTCCTGGAGGTGGTTCAGCCACCCTGGCTCACACATGGACCCTGCACAGCTGGACCCTCACCAGGTACCCATGGCAGGGCCCCTTTGATTAGCCCCTCCTTTTGAAGTGATCTTGATTTGGACCTGGAGATGATACTGGTGCTTTGGGAGACTGGACCAGGCACTTCTCAGCATCTATACCAGCAGAGTCACCCCAGGCAGCAGGAACTTGGGAGAATGTGGAGACCTGAAAGGCCTTTTTTGATGTGGTGTGGTGGCAGTGAGCGGGGATGGAGCTGTCCTGATACCTGGAGGGTGACAGCATCCTGGGGGCTGGCAGATCCCCAGAGGGCATGCAGAGCACAACCCAGTGTGCTGTGGCTGCTCATCAGCCTGGTACAGCAACAGCTGAATTTGTACAATTGCAACATGTCATATGGGCTGAAAAAGGCAACAGGGAGCAAATGACTAAGTAAGGCAAGTTAAAATTATTATCTTTATCACCTCCTGTGTTCATCCCTGACAGGAGAGGCTGTTTTGGCCAGTTTTGCTCTATCAAGGTCTCCTGTTTCTGGGCAGCAAGATGATCTCTTTGAACTAGGCTGAATGAAAATACACATTTGTGTCAGACACTCTTTGCATGTGTTTTTCATCCTCTTTCTGCAGTGGTAGGAAATCATGTTTTTTCTTTTTCTTTTTTTTTTTTTCCCCTTTAAAAAAAAGCCCTCTATCTTCAGGATTGGTGGGAGAAGCCATTTGCAACTGATGGGTGTAAATTATGCCTGCTTAGTCAGACAAGAAAATTAGAGACTGCAGAATTAGCCTCTGCTCACTATTATCTTTACATAGAACCAGTTTACAAAGAAACTTGGTTTGCTCCATGGTGTTCTGCTCAGTCCTCAGGTGACTTGTTTGTGACCTGTCAGCCCCAACGTGTGGCCCATTATACAGACCTGGCTGGGGCAGCTCCTTTTCCTCCTGCACAAAGGTACCAACTGGCTGAGCAGAAGGTTGGGCACCTGCCAGCCTGGGAGTGCACAGGGCTCTTTGCTCCCCACATGGCTAATTACCCATGCAAAGATTGAGAATGAGTTGTTAATACCTTTTTTTTTTTTCTTCTACACATGCAAAGGGCAAGAAAAGAGCACGTTATTTCGAATGCCTGTTAAAATCAGGCTTCTAGTGGAATTACACTGGGAATTAATTTGGCCAGCTGCAGGCAGTTGTTCTGCCCAATCCCTGCAAACTCCGGCCCGATTCCAATTCACAGCAAATTTCTCAGATGTTCCAGCATGTTCAGAAGAAGTTGAAGTGTTGGCTGGGAAGCTGTGGGTGGATTGGCTGCACCTATTTGGAACAAAATCATGCATGACTAGGCAGCTGATGTATGGGGATAAGGGGGTCCCTACCTTGGGAATGGATAAGGGGTCTGGAGAGAACAGTTCTCCCATGGCAGTGGGTGTGGGCAACTGGCATGATGCTGTGAAAGGCTGGGGAGAGTTAATTGTGTGGAGATAAAAAGGATGTGCCTGGGGGAGAAGTGACCCAGGCCTGAGCTATGAGGGGATCTGCCTTTGGGCAGGGGGGTGAGAGAGTGGAGTTTGGGGAGAAGGTAGGGCCATATCTCAGGGGAGACTCAAGGGGCTGGGATCATCCTTGTATTTATCTGGCATCTGCTTGTCTGAACTGCATGTCATTACCTGGAACCCCCTCCAGACACCTCCATACAATTTCATGTTCAAATTCCAGTCTCTATACGATTTGCAAAGCCCACTTTTCCCACTGTTCTGCCTGGATAATGAAATAATATTTCATGAGACCATACCTGGTCCTGACTGTGTCCTTGTCTCCTGGGGCTGGGGTGGGCAGCAGGGCAGGGAGCAGTGCAGTAGCTGAGAAACCACACACAAATACTCCTGTTTGGTTTTTCTAGGCTTGTCTGTGTGGCCAAACTATGTCCAGTGGCCTGTCTGCCAATGTCTCTGCGTGGACATAGGCCATGGGAGAGGGAAAACTTCTCCGTCAGCAGCTGTTCTCTCCCAGCTCAGATCGTGGGATGTGAGAAGCCTCTGGAGCACGGATTTCCAGTCGCCCTGTTTTAAGCTGATGTGAGACTTCTCCTAAACCAGACCATTGCACCAGTTAAATCCTTGTTATTCCCAGCTCTGTGTCTGGGCACCAGGTTTATTTTGGCGCTTCTCAGCTTAGCAAGCAATGAACAGCTTCATGTTCTGTGCTGTGGGAAGGGGATTGTTGCAGCACGTGGGATTTGTGGATTGAAAGGGGAGCGTGGGAGTCTTCCTGCATCCGTTTCTATTCATGGGAGGAGAGAAACACTGCTTTTTATTACATTTGTTAAAAATCTGATGTTTATTTGGCATTTTAACGGTGTTAGGAAAACAGAGAAAATGAATTTCAAAAGACAGAAAACAAAGTGGTTTTTAAAACTGTGGTTTGTAAGCTGGCTCTCTGGCTTTCCCGGGTCTCCCAAGTTGCCCCAGTGAAGGTGGGGATGGAGGTGCTGCTGGGGAGACACCTTTCCCTCTGGCAGTGGCTGGTGCCACCGAGGTCCTCGGGCAGCTGCCGATGTCCCCACGAAGGAGAGGCTGGAAGCTGATGTGCCTCAGGCCATGCTGAGAGCGGCTTTTTTTGGAAACCATTTCCAGAGGCTTCCTTATGGCCGTGCAGCTGATGCAGGGCTCAAAGATCTCCCAGGAGAGGCTCTGGAGGTGCCTCATACAGGACATTTTCTTCTCATGGCTCTAAATTGGAATCTCAATACCTTCATCTCCTTTTGCTGCTGTTTCTATGTATTGTTTCTGTTTGGTGATGCTAGGGCAGAAGAATAATACTTTTAAGCAGCTCTTAGAACAAGTAAAACAAAGCTGGTGTGGGTTTGTTTAACACAGTGTATACAAAATCTTCATTAGATTGTATCTGTGCACAGCCCTTCATGGTGTGAACATGACTTACATATTGAAGCCTGGTGTGAAAATCCTTTGGAAAAATAACAAGCCTCCCTTCTTCATTTATTTCCATAATTTTCCTTGGGAGGCATTTGCTTTTTTCAAGTGTAAAGGAAAAGCCAGAACTGTGTCCAGTAAACATCCAATATTTAAAGTGTTTGTACACACGCACTTTGTGTTGGCTTTTTACAGTATAAAACTAAAAAATTGAATAATTTTGCATAACTATTTCTGTTTTATAAGCATTCCCTGGGGGAGGGGAGAGCAAGGGCTTGCCAAAATTGTGTGTATTCTCCACAATTTTCTTTTTTTTTTTTCCTGTTTATTGCTAAAGCATTTTTATGCATCTGAGACTTGGCTGGGGGTGGTGATGTCCCAAGCCCTGGGGAGGCTGGGTCTGGACTGGACTGGGTGGCTGTTTTTCATAAATGAAGGGCAAAATCACACATAATTGATCCATTAGCTCTTGCCTCCACATCACACCAAAGGGACCAGAGGAGTCAGGTGCTTTTATGCTTTGATTGGAATTGAGTATATGTCTTTCCAGGAAAGCCATCACAGTTCTCATATAATATTTCAGTGAGATACAACCTGAAAGGGGAGGAGGGGGGGGGCAGGGGGCAAGTGAAACATCCCAGTTCTGCGCTGCTGAATCTCAGCTGGTCCCTGTGGGGAGGGACATGGCCGGGAGAGAGGCAATTACACACCCTCGTGTGGCAGTTTAAAGATCAAGTACAGAGTAGTTTGACTCGAGATTAAGTATAAAGATACCCCTTTATGAATTGGGAAAAAGAGAAGAAAAATCCCTCCAAGTAGATTAAAGTCTTGCAGAACTGACTAATAAATCAGCAACTGGTGGAGCGTGGCAGCCTCGTCTGCCACTCTGGAGTGACTGAGGACAAGTTTAATAATGTTTTACACTTCAGAGGCTAAAAGAAGAGCGAGCAAAGAAGGAGCAGCACTCCCACTGGCTGAACATGATGGAAAGGGACTCGGGAATGGGCAGGAGCCTTGGCTGGGTGTGGGTAATGTCACCCCTGGGGCCACCCACAACCCCTCCACCTCGGTGCTTCCAGCTGGAGGGAGAGCAGCAAGGGGAGCTCCCCATCATGCAGGCGTGGGGTTTGGGCTGGGCCTCCTGGGTGGAGGAGAGGGATGCTGTAGGCATCTGGGATTAAAGGGAAAAGCTTGGAGCTCTGCTGGCTCGTGGTTGCTCGTTAGCAGTGTTGCAGTAACGAGCAGTAACACGGCTGCACCGTCACACACCAGCACTCCCGCAGCCCTGGGGAGCTCAGATCCACCCTCCAGGGAGTCAGACAGTGGATGTGTATTTTTTCCTCTAATACTTGGGTTTGTTGGTGCAGACTGAGCACTTGGCTAAGGTGCAAACTGAGCACTTGGCTAAGGCACAGTGAGCCTTTTAGTGCTGGGCTTTCAAACGGGGTGAAGGGACATTGCTCTCCCTAAGCAAGAGCACGGTGTGCTCTGCACTGGGGATGGGCTTGGGAAGCAAACATTACCCAGGTGGGAAAAGGATCTTACAGAGCAGGTGCAGTGCCACGAGGTAAGGCAGGTCATTCCCTCCAGCAGCAACCTATTGCTTTTACTGGGTGTACAGTAACCAACACTTCTAACAACTGAGCCTTAGGGGCTGGGAGCCAGTGGGATTGATTGCTGGCTCAGGGGCTGAGTAGCTCTAGGTGAAGTCAAGGGTGATCAGCCTCAGCCAGACAGTCAGTTCCCAGGAGATGTTGTGTGCCAAGGGTACCTCTGGCTATAAATTGTTTCGGATGTTTGAATATAGACCTCTCGTAAACTCAGACACTGCACAGGACACTTGTGTCCTCACTCTGCCATCACACCCTCAATCACTGTCAGTTGTTCAAGGTCATAAGAAGACTCTGTAGTGATCCAGAATTAAACGCAGTTTGTTCGACTGCCCTATTTTTGTCTCGTCTCTGCACACAGTTCCCCCAGATTTCAGAATGTTTTTCTCTTGTGTCCTGTGGGGAGCTCCCAGGCCCGACTCGGTGCTGACGCATCAGGCGCCTCCTGAGCAACGTGCAGCCACAACTGGGTTATTTCTGCAGGGTGCTCTTGGAATCTGCTCTGAGAGAGAGCGCGGCGCTGAGAGCCGCTGGCGAGCAGAGCACTCAGGCCCCTATTAAAAACAGCAGAACAAGTTTAATCTCTGGATGGCAGGGAAGTTTGCATTGTCAGCAGTGTTTGATCCAAGTTTTCAAGGCAAAATTGGAATCGTTCTTCACCAGGCTCAACACATTGATCTCTAGAAAAGAGCACTTGTAAATAAGCTCCTCGAGAATGTGTCACCCTCTTTCTCCTCCAAAGCTACTCCTTGATGAGAAGGGCAATCCCCAAAGATGCTCTGAAAGCAAGAAGGAGAATAAGCAGAAATGGCTTCAGGGACTTTCTCTCTCTCATGCCTCCTCTAGTCCACCATCGCATGCACACATCACATGCTCCAGATCACAAGCCATTAAAATTTTTATTTTTGAATTAGCTCCTGGAAAACTTTGAGATGGTTTGTTCAAATGGCTGGGGGAGTGTGGGGCCTCCCCTGCCCAGTATAACTGTGCTGGTGTAACTGGTGTAAGTGCCAATTAACATCTCTTGGTGTGGTGCCATGAATGTGGCCTCTTGTGGCATGTGATGGTGCAGGATGCTGAGCACTTACCTGATCTTCAAGTATCTTTGGCTGCTATAAGCTGATTCATTAGCATCAAGTTAAGAATGTGTTTAAGTGGTTTGCAGAATTGAACCCAGCCAGAATGATTTTCAAATGAGATAAATTTCCATGGGTCTTTTTCCTTTGGTTTATTGGATTTTAAATGGGCGTGAAGGGATTCTGTGGCACTTGCAATGACCTACTTCAGAGTAGGGACTGGTGAGTCTTTCCCGTGGCTCTGTGCTGACAACGTCTTTCTAAATGTGGACTCAGCCCCTTGAATGCAATTTTCCTGTAAGGATGGGGGGGGTGGAAATTATCAGTGTTGTGTAAGTGGAGCAAATTCACAAGAAAAGCAGTGGCAGGCATTAAATTCCTGCTCTTGCCTAAACAAGGAGGTTTCCTCCCTTGCCCTCACATGATACAGACAGATCTGCCTGACCACAGGCAGAACCAGGACTGCATTCATGGAGGATTTCAGTGGTGACACATATCATTAGATTGTGTGTTGTTCCAAAATTAATACAACGACCTGGAAGGGTTGTCTGAGGTGGATTGGGGCTTGGAAGATGTTTGTACTGCGGGAAACAGCTCTTTTATTTTTTTTTAAACAAAGCTTTGTCTATGTTTGAAAGTGAAAATGGTCACGTTGCATTTTGAGAATGAAATCCCGGCAGATGTGGAGATGTCAGTGTGGGAGAGGCTGTTCTGGCACAGCTCTTGCTGTGGCTGGGCTGGCACTGAGGGCTCTGGTCTCCCCAGAAAGGGGCAGAGGGGCTTCTCTGAGCCCCATCTCCCTGTGCTGCCATTGGGCTGGGTGGTGGGTGGGTGCCCTGTGGGTGCTGGGGCAGGAACCCCTAATCACCAGTGCTGGGGGCTGTTGGAGTGCACAGCCAAGGGCTGCCAGGATATGGCCCAAAGCAGAGCCCAGTCAAACCTGGCTTGACAGGGCTTGTCCAGCATCGAGAGCCTCACTGAATCTTGCCAGGACTCTGGGACAGGAGAACCTCTGGCTGTTTTGGAAACCTTATGGAGAAAGGAGCTGTAGAGCCACATAATGATTGGAGCAAATGGATCTGGGGAAGTGCAGGCAGGGGACGAAAGCAAAGGATGCATTATTTGGAAATGAAATGAAGTCATCTTTAATGAGGCACTGCAGAAATAGCTTTGTCACTTTTACTCACAAAGGAAGTTATAGTGGTGAAATTACCTGATTGTCTCGTGCTGGTTTCCCACCACGCTGAGCCTCCTGCAGGAAGGGACAGTGAAAAGCTCCACGTTTCCCTTGGAACGCCGATGCCGTGTGTGGGTGTCTTTGTCATCCATGTGGGCTCATAACTAATGGATCCGAAAAGTTTAGGAGCCAGCAACAAACCGAAGGCATTAATAACTGTTGCTTTCAAGTCAATGGGATTGATCAGCAAATTCCCTTTATTTCTGAATGATCATTGTAAGAAAAGTGGAAAGCAAACCGATAGTGAGAGATGTACCTGCAGCAATAACACATGATTGCAGGCTGGGCTGCAGAGCCAGGGCTGGTGACACAACAGATCATTCATAATTGTCAGCCAAATTGCACAGCTGGTATTGAGCTTTCAAAAATGAGCCATAAGAAGCATTTTACATCGATTTTTGTTTCATTAGAAACAATATAAGAACCAAGAATGGGCTGCAATTTATTCAGTTTCCTTTTGAGCAAATTCTAGTACAATTTGATATTGGATATTCATGTAGAATTTATTAATGCTTTTTCTCTTCCACTTCTCTGTTGTAGTATGAGAGGTTGGGAGGCACAGGAGCTGAACTAGACTTGGAGAACGTTGATGCCAAAGGGCACAGGGTCTATTGAAATGGGAAATCTCACAGATGCTTTAGAGAAGGGGAAAACATAAATCCAGAGTCCAACATGAAGCTTACAGGGCAGAGACTACAGATTTCTGGCAGGTAGACAGGGTGTGCTGTCACCAACTCCCCAATTCAGTTCTGCTTGTCTGCCAAGTATTGAGATTATTGTCACTTCCTCCTCACTGTCTTCCTCTGTAGTGAAGATACTGTCATTAAACCTTTTGTTTGTTACATATTATGCCCGTGTTTGCAAACAGAGAGCTCAGATGGGTTTTAGGGGAAAATGTCCTTAATGTGACTAGACCTGAGTTTCTCAGGTGTTGGCTTCCCAGAGGTTGGGAGTCCTCAGCAGACCAGGGCTCCTTCCTGAGGAGCCCAATGGCAGACAGAGGCTTCCCCTCCCCAGTGCCTAATAATGATGTTACTGCATCCAGGTGTGCGATTCAGATCTCCTGCTTTCTTCAAAACAGATCTATGTGCTCTTCCGTTCCTCAGTTGTGAGATAATAAACACACAGCCCCTCATCCATGAAGGTTACACATCCATCCTTCCTCCTTGGAGCCTGTAAGATCTAATGTTATTTAAGGCCCTTCTCACATGAAAATGAGGTGTAATCACCCTTCACAGGTGAGATATTCTGAGGGGATTCATTTCATATTATTCTACATTAAGCTGGTTCACTGTAGACTTTTTGTGCTGGCTGTGAGGGGATGAGGCCACGTGGGGTGAGTCCAGGTGTGCTGTCCTGGTACCTGTGTGTGTGCATCACAATTAGATTATTTCTTTTCTGCACTGAGGAACTAAATTTTCTGTTGCATAATTGGTGACTGCAAAACTCCCATTCCCTGCTCTCTCAGACTGCTGGAGGGAGGGAGGAGTAGGAGGAGAGGGGTGTTCTTGGGACTGATTTATTTCTTTCTTTTTAGTTTTATTACCTTTAGTTTTAGTTCTTCTCTTGTTAGTAATAAATTTAAGTACTTAGCCACTCTGAGTTTGTTTTGCCATTATCTCTCAGCTGTTTTTTGCCTTTTCTCCTGTTCCCTTTCCCTCTGGGAAATGGGGGGGCCTGGAGGTTTGGGTGGACACCGGGTGAAAACCACCATGTCGTCTTATTGTCATCTTATTGTCGTCTGCCGTGGGTTTCTGTAGCTGAGTTTCAGTGGAAGGGGGCACTTTCAGGATGGTTTCTGACAGAAGCTGCGAGAAGCTTCTCCTCTCCTGTGGAGCCAAGGACAGCCAGGGCCAGGAGGGACCTCCTGCTGGTGGCCAAAGTGGAGCCAATTAAGGATCCCAGTCATAGCTCTGGGTTAACATACTGAAGAATTAGGAGTGTTGCACAGTTGGAAAAAAATTCCAGCCATGGTTTTTCAGTAAACTAAACCAAAGCAACTGATTAGAGTAACTTTGAAAGGTTTTTCCTTGTAAAACACTTCCCTGGTGCCACAAGCAATATGATATGAAACCAGATATTTGTTTTTCTCCCCTGGCATCACCTGTAGGGTGATGTGGACCTATTTGAGGGCAGCCAATGGCATCTGCCATTGTGCTGATTATAAGAGAGTTCATGTTGGGGCCAGAATTGTTGTTACCCCATGCCAGGGTTCATCCTCAGGTGGTCTGGCTATGGGTATCAAATTCCAAATCTAGAACAACGTCTGTGTGTTTCTGATTTCTTGGAATATCAGACGTACTTCAGCTCAGCCCTTGGAGCAGCAGCTCCTCTGGGAGCACCGGTTTGTAGGGGTTGGTTATTCACATCCTCTTGTTAACAGTAAAGGTTTAAAACTGCCAAAATCATCACTGGATCAAAGTTACTCACAAACACGTCAAGGCCTGAAGCTGCTCAGCTGGTCAGATTTACATAGATCATATGGCTAAACAATTGGAGCTAAGCAGATCAGCGTGTTACGCCTCCGATGAAATGATCCCTGAATGTGCCACAGCCTCGTGCCGGGGCATTATGAGAGGGAGAAAATCCTTGTTTACTGCCAACAACACTCAAATGACAATGAAAGCCAAAAGACACCTGGAGCAGTTGCTTTTATAGATGCTAAAAAGTAAAAATTAAAAATGTAAGAGTCTTATCAGATGCCCAGGAAGAAAAGACCTGTCAGGAAGAAAAGACAAATCTCTGTTTTTCATGCACTGAGGTGATGTTTGTGGCTCTGGGAAGGACGTGTGTGAGCTGGAGCTTGTGTGGGGGGACAGGACTTGGCTCTGGCTCTGCTCAGCCGTGGCAGAGCAGAGATGCTCCAGTTGCCATCTCCGGGGCTGTGCAGATGTGCTGATGTTCCCCTGGTTATCGTGGCTCTGGCATCTCCACAGATCCAGAGATACACACGGCATCAGCACAGAAATATATTTGCATAAATTACCAATGAATTCACCTCAAAAGCCAAGCCCCAGCTCTGTGATTAAAAATAGTGACAGAACTTCAAAGGGGCAATAGGCATGATTTATTTTTAAGATAATGTGGATAATTTCAAGTACCAAAGGAAATGCTTATGCTGCTTTCTGTGGTGTTCTGCATAATCTGCTGTGTCCAGCTAAGATTAGATAAAAGCCAACGCAGGATCTTTTTTCCCTTCCAGCATTAACTATTTGACTTCTCTTTATCCAGAGATGATGTCTTGGAGCTTAATGCACAGGATGTTCCTCTGGGCTTCAGACACTGCTTCCAGATAAAACTTGGAGGGTTTCTTTGTTTGTTTTTTGGGGGGTCTTGTGGGTTTTTCTTTTCTGCTTGTGCTGCTCATGGTTATCCCTGGGTGAGTGCTGGGGGAATGACCTGGGGCAGGGCAGGTGACTCAGCAGAATCACAGGATGGTTTGGGCTGGAAGGGACCCAAGGCATGTCCGTGGAAAACAGAGTGTGTGGTCACATTTCTGCAGCCTGTGCCAGCCCATTCCTGGGATCAGAGCTGCTGGACAAGAGCCATCCAGCTTCATTCTGCCTGCTTGTTTTCATCTGAATATGAACTTTCCACACAAGCATCTCCAAAGCTCATTTGTGTGCCAGGCATCTTTAAAAGTCCATTTGTTTCATCAGGCTTCTAATTCTTTGCAAATTGTTATTACTCAGACTCAAAAGGGAGTAACCATTTCTGTAAAACTGATGTGATCTGGTGTCACTTTTCCTACACTCCCATGCTGAATTTACTCTGGTTACTAATAGCATGGCAATCTTTCTTACTTCAGGAGCTCTCAGAACAGAGTTGTGGTGCTGATGAGTCCATTCCCACACCAGGAACTTCCTCCAGGCCACAGCATGAGCCATGGTGGATTGTGCAGGTCCTGGTGGAACATCAGGGCGCTGCTAATCCATTCCTGAGTTTCTGCAGGATGGGATCCAGTGATGATGAGCTGGGTAAAGGTGAAGACCTAACCTCTGGTCCTATGCAACTATTTGGTTTTTAATCCCTTTTATATGATAGAATTCTTCAAAATGAAGCAAAAAGAACTTTCAGAGACAATGAAACCACAGCCAAAAGTGTTCTCTTGCTCCTCAGCCAGTAGAGAGCTCAGCTCTCCCAGAGTGAGCCCCTCCTCATCCTCCCACTCCTCTTTTCAGTTGTTTATTGCAGCAGAGGGAGGATCGATGCCTTTGGTGTCAGGGCAAGAAAATGTCTGTGTGTTCTGGCCATGATATTGACAGCTTGACTGCTTTTCTTGTGTCTTCTCTACTTCATTTGTGAGAAGTGCCGCAATTATCCCCTGGTACTCATTTCAGGAATGGCAACAACTTGAAAAGAAAGCAAAATGCGCACACCTGATTGAAAAAGAACACTTTAAATATTGAACCATTTTTCCAAATGGTTCAATATTTTCAATTTTGTTCAATTTTCTATCTGCCTCGGCACTTAGCATCTGCACAGCTGCTTTGAATGAGTCTTAACAATGGACATTTTACATAGAGGGTGTTTAGAGAGGGGAAAAAAAGAAGGGTTCGCCCCCCACACCCTTTCTCGCTGTTTTGCACCTCTCCTTCCATGTGCTCCCAGGCAATTTCTAAATCCTTAAA